>OZ038000.1:29784762-29929762 GCA_964035705.1 Porites rus
ACAAACGCCGCTGAATAGTAGTCAACCGTCACCATACCAGCATCTAACAAAAGACTTGTTTATGAACTGAAGCAAACTGGCAATATTAAAAGTGCCTGGAAAAACTGACAGTTTGACTAACAATACGACTGTTATAATTTTGACAAAAGATGGATCAAAAAGCGCTTCAGTTCTCTGGTCTTTATATTTATTATTAATATTATTAATATTTAATTGCTAATTATTATTATTATTTATTGCAATTTAATTGTCATACCATTCATAACCAACTTTGAGGCAACAGGAAGTGACATAATTTTTCTCAGGTCTCATGGTTTTTTTTTTTTTTTTATAGCTTCATCAATGAATCAAGAATCTGCAAAGAAATTTAAGGAGGTAGAGAATTAATAGCTTCTAAGAAAACCTGTTAGCCATCAGCAAATCAATAGATGAGGTTAGAATGGATTGACAGTTGTGGTAGATTTTTCCCACTTTAACGGCTCCCCTGATCATGTTTGGTCTTCATTTTGATGTCACATTACCAAAAATGTGTGAATCTACTTGTTGAAAATGTGGTCACTGCTATGCCCTGGTTGAATAACTCTCTAGTGGACAAGCAATGACTTGATTAGCTTTGACTTGGGTACTTAGGCGTGGTTCACACCATTAACCATTTTAAAATTCCTATTGCTGGATATCGACAAATTTCTCCTTAAAATTTCACTGCTTTATCAGACATGTAGGTATCAAGAAAAAAAGAAATTATAACTCACTGTGAAACACACAAAACCATGAACACCAGAAATATTCATGGAATGTTATTGTTTTGCGAAGAGAAAGCCAATAAGGTGTGAGAAACTTAAACCGCAAACAGCAACATTAGTTAGTTTGTGGTTTTGTGGTTTGTTCACATGTCCTGAACTTCATTGTGATTGGTCACCACACAATCAGCATTCCTAAAATTTTTCAGGTATTCATGGTTTTCTGAGTTTGACAGTAAGACATAATCAGGGCTAAACAAAACTTGAATTCCAACTTGTCCCTTGGGTAAGCAGCTCTCACATTTTGCTGCCTGGAGCCACTTCTTGCTTGTTTTAGTTAATGATTTTGTTAGAGGATGTCTTGCCTGGACTCTTGCCCATTGGCCAAGTAGGCTGTAAAAGTTTCTTGCCCAGCAAGAAAATCTACTTGTCCTGAACTACCAGACGACACTTTTTAGGAGTCCTGTATACTGATATGATTTTTAAGCAATTTCTCCCTACCTTTACCATGAGAGAATATGCAGATGGAAATTGTACTTAATTCTATTAAGACCATGAAGTATAGAGTCAGTTTTTGGAACGTTTTTAAATGTTTTATAATCTGTTTTTTGTTATCAGTCATTCATGACAGGAAACCTCTACCATCACCTGCATAACCTTGCGTTATTGGCGGTCCCTTTTGCCAAAAGACCAATTCTGGTAAGAAGAAACTCATTTATTATTTTACAAAAAATAAAATTCATATCATTTAAAACTATTGTTACATTTACTCAGACTCTTTTTATCTCTTATGTTCTGTAATAGTTTGGCAGTCTGATGTGCGCAGGGATTCTTTTGTTCTCCGGAAGGTAGGGAATATGTATATTGGTATATTGTTGAAATTAGACTCAATAATATAGTGCAACACTTTACATGGCGCACTTATTTTCGTTGAATTGAAGCCTGAAACCACCTACCCTGCCAGCAGAGGCTTTAGCTTTTACGAAGTCATTCACATCGCTTATCAGTCATGTAGTTGGTTTGTTTTATATGCCCCAGGAGAAAAGGGGCGTATAAAAATAAAACAAACAAAACGACTGAGAAGCGATGTGAACAACTTCCCAATAGCTAAAAGCTGTGCAGGAGAGAAACCCCTGCTCGCAGGGTAAAAACCACCCAGAACTACATTTGTTGTAGGACTTGTTAGATAATCAGTTTATATTGTTAAAAACAACTCTGAAAAAGAGCAGAGAAAGAACTCATTCAAACTATGCCTGAAGTATGTGATTTCCTTGTACAGGCTGGAGAAAGAAATCATGTGACTTTGTCAATAAAATTCGAATAAATATCTTGCTCTATTACGCACCTGCACTTATATTAAGGATTACTACCCTGGGTGGCACAGGCTTTTCATGCGCAGTTTCCGGTTTCGGTCAAGTCTTAAAAAAACTGACCCCCGCCTGCAGCCGACGAAGCTCCTCATCTCACGCGAGAAAAAAACCTCTGATACCCAGGCTACTGCTGGAGTGAATCCCAGTAAAAGCCTGGCAAACGGGCAAAAATCGAAAAACAAGCCAAAAAATAAGGGTTAAACTTGCAATGTCTCTTGTCCAACACTCGATATATTACCTTCTGCACGTGCCAAAACCCCCAAAGCTATTTTTTGCACTAGGAACAAGGCAATACTAACCTTAGAAAGCAAAATAATGCAGCTACTGTAAACCCCTCTCGCTTTTTTGCTTTTCTTTTCCATTCACCTACTCTGTTCAAAGTCAAGGCATATTTTCTTTTTCAGTTGTTACATTGTTGGAATAAAACAGGACAAGTTATTTGGAAAGTTAGCGCCTCTGGGTGGATATCTTCTCATGGCAGGATGGCTAACGTTTGCCTTTTAACAGCCGCGAGTTGAATAACCTCCGAGGGGCGAAGCCTTGCTTGGGTTTTTTATCACTAAACAGAAGCTAGACAGGGCGTACTGAAAAGCGCTAGCGATCAGTTTAAACACTGTTCGCATTTTTAGCTATATAGGCCATATATGATTCTTAATAAATGAACTGCCTCCGATTATTTTTGCCTAATATTGTTTTTATGCTAAGATTCAAATGTTTTTGTTCTTTTTTTGCCGTCAAGGAAAACAGTTCTCAATTGTTTTTTCTGCTAAACAGCCCCCCGAAAGACTTCCAAAAGCTTATTCTTAGTTAACTAGGAAACGTTGTTGCAACATTATTGCGCGCGATATGTTTTTACTACTGTTTTTCGCGGCGGAAATCAGACGTAGCGGACGCAAACCAAATTTTTTAACTGCATAAAAAGAAACTTGTTGCAGGCGATTGTTGTATTTTACGAAGGACGGTGCATCCTAAGCTTTGCTTTCCTGTGGCATGTACAAGCAAAAAAAAAAAAAAACAGAAAAGCCAAGATGCATGTGTAGGGACTTCCATCTGCCCTTTCCCTCCTCTTCTTGTTTGTTTGTTTTTTTTTAGGGGAATTTCTGGTGAGTTTTCGGGCAGTGACAAATGGACCTTGTCACGGTTTTCGACGTCATCTTTACGAGTAGGCAAACGCGTAAGAAATTACTGTGTTTGTATGAGAATCTAGTGTAGAATAATTTCCGTAGAACGGCTGATCTGAAAAAATATGAATTGCCTAAACTAAAGATTCACTCCTAAGGATTCTACTGACAAAAAAAGAAGACCTATAACCACTTTTTAAAATTTTCTGTACATTTGTCTGTAGGAAAGTCCCGGGAAAAATTACAGGCAAATATATAGAAAAGCTAAAGCAAGCCTCTGGAGAAATTTAAGCACTGGTAGGTACTCCCCCCAATCTTTTTAGTACAATCCTTTGCTTTGTAGCTTTAGTTTACAATTGATATTTTTTTTCAGAACAGCCGTTTTACGGAAATTATTCCACATTAGATTCTCATACAAACACTGTAATTTCTCACACGTTTCGCCTACTCGTCAAGATGGCGTCGAAAACTGTGACAAGGCCTATTGGAAATTGCTTGTATAACTTTTTTTCTTAAGACTGTTGACTTCACTTTCGAATTGTCAAGCGGACATGAATTATTTGTATTCCCATTTCTCGTTTCGTGTTGAGCATCACTGAAAATGAAAGTTTTTAATACGAACTTTGCCTTCATTACTTTATTTTTCTGGCGCTTCCGCAATTTGTACCGGTGAGCTGGTGCCGGGTTGTAAATGAAATTTTCCCCAAATTTCAATAAAAATAAAAAGCAATTTCCGAGAAATTCAAGGCTGAGTCATCGTTCAACGTTTAGTGAGATATGAATTGAAGTTTCTTTAAAAACAACTCCGTATTAGGAATTTTCAAATAATTTTTATGGGCGTTGAATGTTATAGCTAATGTTATGGCTGTCAACAAACAAAGAAACTTTACTTCCCGTTCTTCTCGGAAGGTAATTTACTTCATCTTTCTTGGAACTCCCTTTACATTTAGGTGTTTTTTAATTTAATTTCCTTCAATGCGAAAGCTTTGGGCATTTCTTTCGATTGGAGCTAAATATCGCAGTTATTCCTTACGACATTTTTCGCTCCTGTGTGCACTATTGGTGATTCCTTGACTTTACGGTGTCAGATCTCAGGGCCTTCCCCGACTGACGTCAGATTCGATTCAGAACGTGCTAAATTTAGCTGCGGCGGTAAGTGCGTCCGAGAGTCCCCGAGAGTCTTTCTATTTGTTTTTAATGCGACAGTGTTAGCATGATTAACTTAGAAAATCCGTTGACCCGGAATTGTTCTTGTGATCTAATACCTCGTCGAAGCAGCTGGAATGAAAGAAACCAGTAATGAGTAGTACTGAAGGATCTAAACAAGGCGAGTCTTTACCAACAGACGAGAGCAAGGCAAGTGCTTGAGATTTCTCGTTTTTTAAAAACCTTTTACTAAAATGTTTCAGGTAGTGATACTATAACATTGTATGTCGCTTTATACTATGCTTATAAGATGTTATTTGCAATTTTGGGGGACAAAATCAGGTCCAACAGCCACTGAATTGTAGCTTATTTGCACATATTCAACTGTGCGTGTTTAATTTGGTGCGGTTTTGATTAGCTTTCTTCTCCTCGAGGCGATAACTAACTGCCTTCTGTCTAATATGATTTCAGGAAGTGAATTATGTAAACGTCGAATTTACACCTTTTACTGTTCATTACGAGAAAAAACGCAATCATTTGCGTGAAACGGCGACCAAAAGTGCGAAGATACATTCATTGGCGCGAAAATAGGAACATTTGCGCATAAATCAGATTCAATTACGATTTATGCATTTTAATCAACATTCAATAACACTTTTGGGCATTCATATGGGTCATTGGGCAAACAAAACAGAAAAATATACTTTCATTAACGCCAACATCAAAGTCATAAACACCATCTTGAAAGTCAATATGGACAATTGACATATATTAAAGTGCAAACACTCTTCATTAACATTTTTATGACACTGTTTGCAATTCAACAGCATTCCTGTGGACAACCTTAGGATCTCTAGGATGGATAAGACAAACATTAATGTACTTGTACAATCAATTGAGTGTTCTTTACATTTAATATGCAAAAAACGATTTTTAATTAAACAATAGAAATTCAAACAAATTTGGCCCGAATTTCAGTCCGTTAAATGTATATCCCTCAAAAACTTTGCTATTTAAACATTTTGGGAGGTAGGTTTGCATGAAATGGTACCCCTTAGCACATTTAGCTGCAGTCGCAATGTCATGTTCTGGGGCAGAGCTTTAAAGCACTGTAGTTGTTGTTTCCGAACTCCGCTAGTGAGATTGCTAGGGCTTTGCCCTCATTCCTGATATACATCTTTGAATTTCAGGACTCAAGATGTCGGCCTTTGGTGTTGCTTTCAGGCAACTTAAATCCTTTTCAACGATGTCGAGGGGGAAAGCATAAGTTGTGTAATTATGGGGTGGGACTAGGCCAAATCTAGGTGGGCTAGCACCCTGTCGTACGCAAAGACCACCTAATTGTCGGGATCCATTTTTTCCTTGCCCGTGCCAGAAAAAAAACCGACACAGTATTCATTACTCCCGCAGCTGCCCAGGAAGACATTTGATAGGTGATATTGCCATGGTCATAGTCAAGTTTCGTCCTCGTTGGCCGCACACTCAGCGGTATGCCTTCCACTCCCTGTCGCGCCCCACCATGACTTCTGGCCGTCTAAGGTAAATGTATAGCCTCAGCTGTCAACGACCACGCAGTGGCAAAGTAGGGCGTGATTCTTGAAACAAATTCAGGCCAATTTTTGGGGGGAATTGGTATTGTTTAATTGAAAATAGATTTTTGTATATTAAATGCAAAGAACGCTCAACTGATTGTACAAGCGCATTAATGTTTGTCTTATCCATTCTAAAGCTGTCCAGGAATGCTGTTGAATATTCCAAACAGTGTCATAAAAATGTTAATGAATAGCGTTTGCACTTAAATGTAAATGACTCAAATGTTGACGTTAATGAAAGTATATTTTTCTCTTTTGTATGTTGAATGACTCAAATGAATGCCCAAAAATGTTATTGAATGTTGATTAAAATGCAAAAATCGTTATTGAATCTGATTTATGCACAAATGTTCGCTTTTTGTGCTAATTAATGTATCTTCTCGGTGTTGGTCGTCGTTTCGCACAAATGAATGCGTATTTTCTCTTAATGAACAGTGAAAGGTGTAGTCACTGATGAAATTTCTTCGGCAACTTCTGGCTTATGACAAGAAATGAAAACTGTTCACTGACTCTTCAGACAAGGTGACAGGGGGGAGTATTAAATGTGCGAAGTTGACAAGTGGGAGGGGTGGGGGGTGGTTGGAGGAATAACCTTGGAATAGGGAATGAAAGCTGAACAGGAGGTATGCTGTTATGATCAAGTGGCCAATTGCTGAATTGATTTAGGTTGTGTGTTTTGCTGAAATATGGTCAAAATTGTGTCCAAGGAATCCCCCTGGTCATCGCCATAAGAAAGGGTTCCAGAAAATAAGCGTAAAGCTTGAGAGATGCCTTAAATACACATGATCCAATCTTAGGGGCACTATTATTAAATGCATAAATTAGTATTCACTATTAAGATCTCCCAGATCTTCACTTCAAGTAGTACTTAGAACCAAAGTTATGCCAGCTATCAAATTACATTAAATGTAAATGTGGAAAAAGCAAAGGGTATCACATGAAAATACTTCTTAAGAGGATAAATTAGGATGGCCACATCATAAAGTTTCCTCCAGACATGAAAGTGAGGGTAACTCTGTTAAGCAATCAGGGTAAAAAGTCTGCAAGCTTTGAAGAAATGACAGTGAAAGAGATAGAAACCATAATAATGTCATGTTTTGTTGTAGGAAAAGTTAAGTGAAGCCCTGTTCTATTGTGGAGAAAAAGGAAATGTTCAGAGATGTAAAGAGCTACTCCGTAATGGTGCAAACGTGAACTGGAAAGCTGGTAGAAAACTAGTAAGTGCATGTTCAACTTATTCAGCTGACTGGATTAGCCTTCCCTATGATCATTTTTTGTCTATCAGTTTTGCATTTGGGTAATAAGTGGACACACTGGATTGAAAAACTGATACCAAATTCACAGTTTTCTGGTTTTGGGGAAATAAAATGTTAACAAAAATATTCATAAGTAAGTGAGGTTGAATATTTGTCGACGTGAGAGTACATGTAGTCCTGATTAGGTGAATTGTTATTGCTGATCTGTAATTATTAATCAGATTAATCTTGTGTTCACATACTCAGTGGTTCAGGACTCCATTAATGCAAGCTGCCAAGTCTGGCATGACAGAGGTTTGTCAGCTGTATTTGGAGCATGGTGCTGATGTCAATGCATGTACTGCGGTATGTTTTGGAAACTACTAAGTTATTATTTGTTCTGACTTTGTTTTCTCTGACCAAAGAGCTGTACGTGATAGGAAACCTAAACTCCTTCAACTCAACCCCACTATCCCTTCAAGCTTAGTGCAACTAGACTCGCTCAGTACATCAGTATATAATTGGTCTTAGTCTGCTGTTTTAAGTTCTAACAAAATTAATGATGTGTTGCAGGACATGGTCAAAATTCAACTCTTTTAATAACAGTTAATTTCAGGATTGGGATTAAGGCACCAAACCCACTCATGAAAAAGCCAATTGCAAGCCCTCCAGTATGATTTTCAGTGTCTGTGAACGACTTGTTCTAGTTCTAGATCATTGCCTTTCATACTGTGTCAGATAACTTTTCATGTCAGCACATGGCTATCCGTTATAGCGCAGATATCACCTGAGAAATAAACCCATTATGTACATATTTAAATATGTATTTTCCCCGTCTATATGCTTGGCACATCAATATAGGAGCTACAGCTCCATAGTATTGTGGAAGCACCATTAAAATAATTCTGGAAGTGCAGTTTCAATGTATAAACTAATTTATTCACTGATATTACTTGATTCTTTAAAGAGCCATTTCACTGCAATCATTTTAGCAGCCCGATATGGACACAGTGAAACCTGTAAATTACTGTTGTCCAAAGGAGCAAACATCAACATTCAAACAAAGGTAAAGTAAAATCTGTTATTTTGTCCACCAACAAGGACAGGGCTTCTCATTGGTCGTGGAAAAAAAGTCAAATTTTGCTGGATTTTCCAAGACTGATTGGTGGAAAAATCAGCTGATTTCAAGGGAATTTTGCGGAAATTTTCAGGGCTAACTTCACAATTGGTAAAAAATGGCCAATTGATTGATTTTGCGCTGATTTGATGAGCAATGCATGCTTAAAGTTTTTTAACGGAGATAATCATCTGCTATTTTAACAACAAAGAGAAAATTGCAAAGCTTTTAACATCTTGACTAGTGCCCAGTTTTACTCCTGGTAGTTTTTTAACATTGGTCGTTCGTTGTGCTGTTGAAGTTTACGGCAATTAAATAGCCCCAGTAGCCAAGATAAGTTTCAAATATGTCGTTTAGACATGTATTTGATAAGAGTTCTAGCGAACTTCGTGGCTCCACTGCTGCGCGAAATATCAGAGACTCTGCAAAGAGCAGGACTTGCAAAAAGTCCTGTCTGGTAGTTTGGGACAAGTAGATTTTCTTGCTGGGCAAGAAACTTTTAAAGCTTACTTGGCCAATGGGCAAAGGTTCAGGGAAATCGTCCTCTAGCAAAGTCATTAACTAAGATGAACAACCAGTGGCCCCAGGCAAGAAAAATGTAAGAGCTGCTTACCTAAAGGACTAGCCAAAATTCAAGGTTCTTTCAACCCCTGAAAGGGCCTTGACAATGTGATTGTATT
The DNA here is from genome assembly GCA_964035705.1 of Porites rus. Lineage (NCBI taxonomy): Eukaryota > Metazoa > Cnidaria > Anthozoa > Scleractinia > Poritidae > Porites > Porites rus. The sequence continues at coordinate 29,793,764 of OZ038000.1, forward strand.
TGTAAGACGCGGTCTCATTGTTAAGGGGACAGGTGAAAACTCAATTTAAGGAGATCTTTCTGGGTTGTGAATGTTATGATCAAACCTGGTTTTTGAGTTGGCAGTTGAAATATAGTGATTAATTTACTGTATTCACATTTGGGTGTTCATGTGTTATAAATAGTTGAATAATATTATAATAATTATTTTAGGATGGTGAAACAGCGTTGATGTGGGCAGCTGATCATGGCCATTCAGACACTTGCAAACTGCTCTTGGAGGCGGGGGCTGAGATCAATCTCCAAGATATTGTGAGTTTATCTTGATTATTCCTTTGGAGATTAGGCCTTGTGCAAAAAATGTCAACATTCTTCATACTGTACATTCTTTGTTTGTCTTGCTCGCTTTAGTACGGCTTCACAGCATTGATTCGAGCAGCAAGAGGTGGTCATGCTGAGACCTGCATTGTCCTTCTGGATTTAGGGGCAGATCTTCATGCTGTGTCTACACTAGGAAATCAGGTAGGTGGGAAGTGTGATATTCTGCCACATACTTGTTGAATATAATATTAGGAACAAGGGTGTGAACTTTAATGTTCCACACGTTTTGTTTTGTTGCTAACAGGTGTGGGATGCTGAGAAATGGGCAGAAATGAACAAACATCTGACCATTGTGAAGCTTTTAAAGGTATATTCATGCTCTCTTTGTTTCTGGCCATTATTCTGTACCTCTTTCTAGGGAATATCAGCGGGTAAGCCCCCCCACTCGCATGGGGCTAATCTACAAATGGGGCGTACTAGCAAATGAATTTCTCAAGGAATAACCCATAGGGAGATAACTCACTGCAAGTTGAAATCACTGGCTTTGCTTTCTGGGTGCTCCCTCCCCTTGTCTGCTAAAGGAAGTCCTTTCAAGTAGTACACTCTTTATTAAATGCCTCATTGTGCCACTTAATAGATCATGTGACTCCTTCATTACCTACCCTCAAACTACTCTATATATGTACTCTGAGGGCTGTCTGCTCTCGCGGATAATTTGGGAGACTCCAGATTTTGAACCGTTTCTCCCAGTCTGCGGATTAGAGACTGAAATCTCCCGGATAATCGCCGAAGTTTGCCATTTCTTGTAGATTTGACTTTCTGACAATGAAATTTCAAATATTTGCGTTGTTTGAGCTACCTTACTGTGAACATGGAACGTTTCCTCGCAAACTCCGGTATGCCGTTGTAATTTAAGCATTATTGTGATTGGTAGAAAGTAAACCAATTAGGTCAAATGTTACAATAGCCCATTTTACAGTTACAGTTGGAAATGAGGCTGGAGTTGACCTTGTTTTGATACAACCCTGCTTGCTTTATTATGTAAATCATGTTTTGTTATTCTAAATAGTATTTTTTAAGCAAAATTTACATTAGAAAAGGAAGGAGGTCTGTATCAAAACAAGGTCACCCTCAGCCTCACGTTCACTCAAAGGCTGGGACACCAAGCCCACAACTGTAAAATGGCCTATTCCAACAACATCTTTTCCGCGCGTTTTTTTTTCACAAATGACATCATGCAGGGTGCAAAGAAAATCATTTTTGCAGCTTGCCATTCGGGCAAGCTGAAGCTAGCATTTACTAGCCCAGACGTCATTTCAACTAGCCCCAAAAGCTTTCTAACGAGCAGAATTAATTTCACAGTTCTTCTTCAATTTGAATTCCTCAAAAAACATCACTAATTGCCCGTCGGGCAAGTTAAAAACAGAATTCACTAGCCCGATAGCAAAATGCACTAGCCCTGGGCTATCGCACACTACTTTCTTTGCACGCTGCATCATGTGTCGTGCATTATGACGTCATCTATCATCCCTTCCCCATCAATTCTCAATATTTGAAGTTGTGGGGGGTTGACAGCCCTGCACTCTCCTTGCCTTTCTTTTGCCAGTCAGTTTTTTCTAATTTGTCCTCCCTAACCCTCACCTATCAAGATGGGTAAAGCTTTTGACCCAACCAATCTAAATTGCTTTTCTAGAGCCACAAAGTCCTTTGCTCTTTGCTCAAAGATGGCTCAGACCCGCCTTCTTACGTGACTTTAAATGTCTGTGGTGCTGTTAATGCTGGTAAAACAACACTAATACGAAACCTGCAGTTGAACGCTTTTCAGCGCAGGCGTAGACGCGAGCATCCAGACACCAGTCAGGACATGGCCTCAAGGACTGCTGGGATCGAAGTGGGCATCATAGAAGTGCCTGGGGCGGGCGAGTTTCGTAAAATGGACATGGCAGGACATTCATGGGCATTCACTAGTAATGAGTATTTCATTGGCAAAAGGACATCCATATCTCTGGTCCTGTTTGATCTGAGTAAATCAGACGACAAAGTCGAGAATGACTTGTTTCATCATCTAGGGATGTTGAAGGCGAAGGAGACGAAATGCGGCATTCTTCGTTATCGCCCTGAAGTTGTTCTGGTCGCCACTCACCCTGATACGATAGAAGGAGATCCACGCGTCAGAGCGGACGCCTATTTTCGAATGTTTTTGGAAAGCTTCCAAGCTTACATGAATTTTTATCCCAAAGTGATGGTGGTGAACTGTACAGACCCTAACACCATGGATTTTGACGCGCTGCGGGGATGCCTCAGAGAACTTCGTGATAAGATAATCAAGGTATGCGATAAAAACTATACCCAGATGAAAGCAATGCTCTGGTCACCTCTCCACTCCCTCATGTGCACGATCACGCTTCCACACGCACGCAAACACACATTTCATTGACAGCAAACAGCCCATAAAAAAAGACATTGATGAGACAAAAGAAATATGAACATGAAAACTGTCGGTCAGTGTATGTTTATTCTTCTGACTTAAGGGCAAAACTACCTTTCTTTCATTAAATGTCTGATTAATCTTATTGTGGTGTTCTTTTTGTTCGTATGGCATGTGTTAACCAAAGAACGTGTGTGGTGTTTTTTTATCTGTCAGAACTCTGACCGGGTGCCTCGTTTGTGTGCAAAGCTGTTGCCTCGCATTCGTGCGCTGGCAAAGAAGAAGTCCTCATTTCCTGTGGTATCCTGGGAACAGTTTGTTAAAGAAGTAAAGGAAATCAACAAAACAGCTGACGAAGACGGAGTTAGAAATGTGGCCTTCTATCTTAATGAAAGTGCAGAGGTAAAAGAAAACTTGGTTCAGCACACATGAATGTATTATAATTTTGAGTTAGCGCCATCTTGCCCGACTCATCGCTTGAAGATGAAACGTACCGGATTTAATTTAGTGACTCGTTATCTGTTGTTCATACAGTTTTGAAATCCAGTCCAAAATACCTGTTGTGTTTATAGTTTTCCGGATATTCCAAACCCTATACGTGTCTCTTGTTGTCAGTAGTGTATTACCACTCTTATTAGTTCCCTTCGAACATATTTTTGAAACACGTATGTGTGTAGGTTAAGGCTTAGGGTAAGGCTTTTTTTTCTGCGATGCACACATCCCCTCTCGGGGGAGGCGTGGGGAATTCCATATGAAGGTGATAGGGATGCTCGTCATCTCGACTGGAGGTATAAAAATTTACAGATTTTGGTTCCACTTAAGTTAACGCTATCAGGATGGAAAGCCAATATATTTACCATAAAGGAATTGCTTAGGGATGTACTTTAAGAAATATCTGTTAGTAAACTATCATAGTGTGTTGGGGTATAGTCTCTTTTACGGGTCAAATAAAGCCTGAAGCACGCCTAGATTGGGACAATTTCTGAAGATCAACCCCGTCTCCGTCATATGGGAACTCCCCCGCTTCCAAGAGACGGAACTTTACTTCCCTTCCTTTTGGTATCCGGTCCTCCTGGGGTAAGACCATCGAAATCAGCCTCCTTCTTCCTGAACTCTCTTGCTAGAAAAGATTTGTTGCCGACAATTATATTCCAATCGTTTTATTAAGGACGTCTCGTGACCTAAATGTCATCTTATAACAGATTGTGAATGACAATTCACCTGAGCTTCGAGACAAAGTTGTACTAGACGTGAACTGGCTGACGTCCCACATTTTTGGCATCGCTCTGGCGCCAGCAAACTTCCCTCGAACGCTACGTTTTGACAGACTGAGCGGAATGGTGGGGAAACAAGAACTTGAGAGAACCTTTCGGGAATGTCCTCTCGACCAGCTCGTGGAATTGTTAGTGCGTTTTGAGGTGTGTATACCTTGGGATGAAGAAAAACTCATCTGTGAGAACTACCTCTTTCCCAGTCATTTGGAACAGGATCGCCCAAACCTTGATGATGTCTGGCCGCAGACTGGGAACTCTGGCCGAGACCTTTGTGTTGTTGGTCGCATTTTGGAATGCCAAAACAAAATGGACGCTCTGCCTTTTGGCTTCTTCCCAAAGTTTCAAATTCGTTTGCTGAAGCGGTTTGGGCACAAAAGTCCAGTTTGGTATGGAGGCATCAAAATTGCAGATGACGTGGTGGAGATTCTTGCCACGCTGTCATCAAGTCTTAAAGCTGTTAATATCTGTGTTTGGGCGCCAAAAGGATGCGAAGAGCGTTGCTACGATGCATTGATATTCGTACAAGAGCTAATAGAAGAGCTATTTCTCGAAGTTGCTGGAGGAATCGAGTTTGCGCGCAAAGCTTTGAGCATTAAGATGTTCCACTGCAAACGATTCGAAGGGTACCCTTTAGAAGAGGTGCATAGTGCACTAAGGAAAAATGGACCGAACGCCGGAATTGTCCTTGAAAGCTGTGGTGTGAATGAACTAGCTGTGGACGTCGAATACTGTGGAATAAGGAGATTTGTTTATGCCCCCGACCACATCACTCACATGACTCTTAGGGACAGAAGGGAACTTGCTAGACTCCTGGATGACGACAGTAAATCAAATTTAAGTTCACTGAAAGAGCAACTGCCATCCGGTTCAGTTCCAGTAGAAAATGAAGACACGGCACCTTCAGGTACTGAGACTTGAACGGTAGTCACATTTTAATAGTCCTGCCGTCTATGTGTCAGTTTTTGTCTATAATACAGTTGAACCTTTTAACCTCAAGCTTAAGCCAAGCGTCCAGTTCCTCTCATGTCGTAGGACGGAAGCTTATCAGGCGCACGAGGGAGACACGCGAGGGAAGAGCTCACTCTCCCCTCGTGTGCCCCCGTTTTTTTTCATAACCCTATGAACGCAGGCTAAGTTGAGTGTACGAATACAACAGTGTCAAACCTTGGATCCCATGAGCTTGTTAGGTACTAGCATTGTTTCGTGCCTCTCCCATCTCGCGCCATCAGTCTCGCGCGTAGCCATTTGCGTGTCTCGCGTTTTGCTCGATCGTAGTCTAAATTAGCTCAGCATTATTTTATTTCGTACACGCGTCAGATCTTTAGGGACCTTAAGCAACGACGAAGACGACAACAACAACAACATCAAAGAAAAATTGGTTTCATGAGCAAAACAACTGCTCTGCACGTGCATTATGCTTTTTAGTACATTTCTTTGACGTCCACTGCACGACTACGATGTGAAACCTCCCAATGCGCCGACGTTTTATGGAGGACGTGGTCATACTACGACAAATTTTCCCGTCTCTATTTTAACATGGATAAAGCCCTCAAGAATTCAACTCCAGGAAAAGTCGCCTACATTTGACGAATTGAGCGGTTCAAAATAGACGCTTTAAAGTTTGAAAGGACGTAAATTCATTTTTTAGTGATGTTTTCACTGCTGTCGTCGTCTCGCTGCTTAAGGTCTCTATTCCTGACAAGCAACTTTAGTGACGACATTACTACGCAGATCTAACAGAAAGTGCCGTCATGGCATTAACCACCAAGTACTAAGTGAGGACGTTGTATTTCTACGTTCCGACCGCCTTTTATACATGGCCCTACGAGCCACTCAAGGGGCGGTTAAAGGTTGAACTCTCGACCTTTCAATCAGCAGACCAGTCAGTGTGCCCTATCATCTGTGCTCAGCCATACTAGATACAGAGATACAGAGAACCTCATAGTCCTTACCTATTTTGTATTCGTTTTATAGGTTTTACCAGTGTGATTCCCAATAGTGAAACAGATCACTATCTCTCCCGGTGCGCTGTTCACACCGAGGTAACGGCCAGACTCTTAATAGAAGCACTGGAACGAATGAACCAATACCAAGCTGCCGATGTGGTGGGAAGATGGCTTAGGAACATGGAAATATCTGAGCAGGACACCTCAGGATATAGAACAAGAGGGGAAAGCAGTGCATCTGAAGGAAGCCCCTTTGTAAGGTCGCGAAGACGCGGAACTAGCGAAGCTTCTGAAAACTGGGATGTGTGTTCGAGGAGTAGAGGAGGTAGTAGTGCATCTGAGGGGAGTTCCGGCTTGATGGGATCAGAGAATAGTGTGAACAGTGCAAGGGAAATACCACAGCGCAGATTTGACTCGTCGAGACAAGGCTCTTTCGGAGTATACCGGGACTTGCCGAGAACCGCTCGTGCTGCTTCGTATGGAAGTGCAACATTAAGACAACAGTTTACAAGAAGAGCACGAACCACAAGTGCTCCGTCTGAACACAGCTACGCACGCTCAGCTGAAGAGTCATATTACTCTGGATCAGTTGACAGACTTTCCTGTGAAGAATCACAGCGTGGTTCAACAGAACAGATCGTGCCGGAACCTCAGTCTCGTTGCTTCTTAGATGCCTGTAGGAACTGCGATCATTGCGCCCAAAAGTTGCCTCTGCAAGAAACAGAAATTCCCAAGCCGTGCGGGCAGTATCCTACTACTGACACCATGCAGTACGCTCAGTGTACAAACAGTGGAGGTACAGAGCCTGAACTCTTATCAAGTCCAATGCAAGTTTCGAATAGTGATGACAATCCTCAGCAGAATTCTAAAGAGGAACAACTTTCAGTCGATGAAACAGGTGAACCAGATATGAAATCCAGTTTCCCTCTCACGAATCTTGTTGCTGACCTTTCATCGAGGTTAAGTCTTAGCTGGAGACCAGTTGCGCTTGATCTTGGGTTCAGGAACTCCGACCTTGGTCGTTTTGAAGAGTCAAGCCTACTTCGCATTCAAGCGAGCATGATGTTGGAAAACTGGTTAACTATCAACAGGTGTACCTTAGATTGCAAGCAATGTGAGCAGGAAATTAAAGAAAGACTCGCTGAGGCTTTTGAGAACGCACATCGAGCAGACTTGAAAGACTTTTTGATGCATCAGTTGAAGGAAACGTGAAGAGGTCATATGATACAATTGACCTTTTCCGTACCTCTATATTACGGACAGGTCTGTTGGCCCTAAACAAACCGAACTTCATGCATGGATGGAAGAATGAAATGAAATGTCGCAGATGAGAGTACAACAGACATGTTCACTTCTCAGTATGTATTAACATGCTAACAGTAAGCTTGGGCGTCAGTATACAAGGGCGCCATTGGCAGCCGCTATCCGGGGTCCAATATTTGTTTATGAGCTTACTTCAACCTACCCAGCCATGATATGATGTGATGTGTGTAATGGCCATACGGTCATTTCGCCCCGGTTACTTAGCTCGCCCCTACTTTAGAACGAGGACTATTATATTTGAGGCATGCTTGCTTTGGTTTATAGCTTGAAGAAAGAGAAATATTACATTTGAAGCGCCCTTGTTTTGTTTTACGGCCAGGAGCCCATGTTTACGGCTTATAGAACGAGGAATATTACATTTGAAGCGCGCTAAATGACTCGAAAATAGGGGGCTAAGTAACCGGGGCGAAATGACCGGCCATTGTGTAATGAGGCAGCCACACAACTGGGGAACCGAGGCTTGACTTAGTACAGTTATACATGGCCTGGCCTGGCATGGGAGGCTTGAAAACTGGCTAAGGCTGACATTTTGGCTGAAAGCTCCAGCTCATCCAAAATTTCCCATGCAGAATTGTTTTAGGTTTAACACCACGACCACATCACTGAAAGCCTGAAATTTTTGATGTGGCTTAGCGTGAATAATAGACCGCTTTTATTTTGTATTCACGACCTGATACCCAGCTATCTTACTGGAAAATTTATGCAGCGTTCGAAGATTCACGACAGAAACACTATACGCAGTGGCGAATTAGATCGACCAATCTGTAGGCTACGATCATTTCCTTTTCGAGGTGCAAAGTTGTATAACAATATCCCAATCGAGATAAAGCAAATTTCTGATATAAAAAGTTTTAGGTAAAGGTCTGTAATTATTTGTTAAGTTTGTAAGTATCTAGTCTTAGTACATTATGCATTTTAATATTCTTTTAGGTTTTAATAATGGAATATTCCTGTAGTGGGTCTTAAGTATTCAGAATATTGACAGCGAAAGAGCCCTAGTCAGGGATCTGGTATTATAAAGTATTTATGTAGGCCTCTCACCCCATCATTCCATTTGCACCACACAAAAAGTCCACTGACGTCTTGTATATATGTAGATATGTGAAACACATGGTCAGATTCTGAAAAGTGACGGGGCTCGGAATTCTAACATGCACCACCGGAATTGTCCTGCAGAATAGTTTAGTGATCACGGCCTCAAAAATATTTTCGGAATTGTGGTGTTGTTTAATGGCAATGAAGTGTATAAATATAGATAGATTTTGTGGATGAGTCGTTATGCATCGAGTTTGAACTGGGGAGTGAGGAAATAGCCTTGAATCAATTATAACTGTCAAGTACCAATAAACGAAAAGTAAACGGTCTCTTTTATTACCAGTTTCTTTCTCGCTAGTAATAAGTAATATAATCTGCTCTCAAATAATTTACTTCCATGAAAAGTGAAATACACGGGCTGAAACTTGTTTCATCCACTCTAGATTTTTCCACTAAATATCAAGTATTTGCTGGAAACACATTACTCTCTTTAACAATCAAGCTGAGTTGATCGTGATTATTTATAACAGTCTTTCCGCTCACTAACCTGTTACATGAACCAAATCAACAGTCTTTTCAAGAAGTGATTACATGCCAAAAGACATCAACGTTACTTTCTCATTACTGTTTTTTTTTATTTTTTGTTATTTTTTCTTTTTGTGGGAGAGCTTTCCCTCCGTTGCTTTACTTGTCAAAGTTTTTTTCAACTCGATTGTTTATGCCAAATGTTACAGGGTAAGAGTTAAGGCCGATACACACGAGGGATTTTGCTCCTGGGGCACGCTCCGGGAACAAAGTTCCTCCGTGTGTACCAACGATTTCATGGGTATACTTCATCCTCGGGAGCAGAATTTCCACCCCGCAAAATGCTCCACGATATTTAACCGGTTAAATATTTGGGAGCAAGCTCCCGGGGCAAATAACGCTCCCTCGTGTTTACTGACACGTGCAAAATGATACTGGAGCATGCTCCGGGAGCAAAACCCCTCGTGTGTATCGGCCTTTAAATCCTCCTTTCTGTTTCCATTCGTTTCTCAAGAAGTAGGAGGGAGAATTCATCAAAGTATAAAAAAAAAAACATTCCCCCACGATCCTGTGGTTTATATATCCTAATTCTTTTACTCATTGACTATTTAAATGGTTATATTGATTTTGTTCACTTTCAGCAACTGTAGCTTTACTCGGTACACAGTATTCAAGTTTAGGTCTTAGGACTCTCCTTTCCTTCTGTTTAGCAGCCAGCAATGCACTCAGTTGCTTCGGATTACCTTGATTTGCTGTTAGTCGCATCGTAAACTTGGGAATTGAAAAATCGCTTATAGAAATTCTTGTTGAAAAAGGTCTAGGAATGAACGTTTGTTGAGTACAGTGGCTAGATCTAAAAACTTTTCCAACGTTAATTTTTTCAGTGGAAACCATCATGAAGTTGACCTCTTCATCTTGGAATCTCTTCGCTTCTTCTCTCCGTTTTTCATCACGAAGGGAGCTTGCTTGTTCAGAACTCTCCGTTTCGTCGTCTTTTTTCGGTTCGCAAATCGCTTTATCACTTCCTGGAAATGATAGGTCTTGCTCTTCATCTACAAAGCCAATTTCATTTTCAATCTCGCCTTGATTTACGTACAACTTGGACATGACTTCTTCAGTGTGAAAATGCAATGATATTTGAACGTTTGCGTTCTACTCGTTAACTGCAAATGTCGGTAAAAACGAAGGATGTTATTCAGGGTATCGCAGTTAAATTGCTTGTACATAATATCCAAATATGACGTTCTATACTCAAAAGAAACCCTACGAATGAATAAGCGATACGCGGTAGAAGGCACGCCCAAATTATTCAAACGCACGCCGACACGGTTGCATAGCAATTGGTAAAATAACATCTTCGACTATCCTGTTTTCTTACGAAATGCGACGTTAAAGAGGACACCCGCAACCCCCCCACCCCCTACCTCCCAAAAAGGAAGAAATACAAGGTTTATACGGTAAAGATGCAAAGTTTTTGAGATCAACCTTTCTAGCTCTTTCTCAAGTGGAATTGAAAGATACAGTCCTGGAGTGAAAACGAGCTCCGGTAAATATTCCCGAACACTTGCTCCTTCAAGCTGGATTGAAGGGGAGGTCTGTTGTACAAAGGTTACAACTAAATAACAACAAAAGAGATTTTTCTCTCTTCCTCGCCTTATTTATTTATTTCTTCACTTAATACAGTACAGGTAACTACAACAGTTCACAAAAAGAAACTCTAGGATCCACACCACTGACAACACGAACTGCTTTTGCCAATTTACAGCATTCATGAGGTCTACAACAGTTTAAAAAAATTAACCTTTCAACAGCTGCCCCCTCCATGCAGGAAAAAATTGAAAATTGTTCCCGGGGATAGGGGGGCAGCTATTCTTTGCATCATATTAAATGGTGTTTGAAATAATAAACTGTATGCCCAACATTGATCAGGATCAAAATTCTTCCCATGCTATTCATGGTTAATGAACTTTAGGAAGTAAAGAGAATAAATTAATGACTAGATGTGAAGACAAATTAATTCTCTTGGTAATTGAATCAATTCTTCTTTGTAGTTCTAAAAATCATGCATAGATTCACAGAAAAGAAAGGGATTTAAATTCTGGTTTTTAGTTAAAGGGTTAAGCCCCTATTTTGCCTGGTTTTCATGGCAACAAAACTACGTTTGTAAATGTGCTGCAAAACAGCAGTTGTTAGACAAAAGACAACCTAACATTTCTATTAATACAAAGAGTCTCGTTTTAACATAAAATTTAAGTCAAAACATAAAGTGTTCCTGTTAGGATGTTTAACTTAAGAAGTAGACCAGAGCTGCAGCAGTTCCAATGGATCCAAAGAACACCAGCCAACCACTCTTGTACAGGACACCCATGTCAAAACCATAACCAAGATCCCAAGCCTGTGGTAAAGGAAAACACAGGATTCAGTAAACACTATTCAAGTAAAAAAGAGAAAAACTTTGCTTACAGATGCCCAACCTTTAATTAGCTTGCCTCCGCTAATTTATTATTTTATACAAACAGGAAAGGAAGGCTGTTGGTGCTTTAAAGTTGTTCAGTTCTGAAAAACTCACGCCATTCAATCTAGGGTGTGTTTTGGAAACTCTTTCCAATGAAATGCCTCAGAATTATATGTGAGCAGAACACCTTTCATGATAAACAGTAAGGAAAATTAACTCATACCAAATGTCTGATGCCATTAAATGCATGGTAGCACAGAGGCCATGCCAGTACAGTCTTTCCGCTGAAAAGGATCCACGATGGAATTTCCAGTGTCTTTACCCAGTTTAAATAAAACTCAAAATTCTCTGGCAGAACAAGTGCACAAAGAGCAAAGGAAGCTGTAACTGAAAAGACCAGAAAAAAGGAAGTATGTGAGAATGGAAGTTGAACTTAAAGGTCAAAACAAGAGTTATGTTCACACAAAATGACAGCCACAACAATATTTGAGAAATAAAACCCTAAGCATGGTTAAACACAAACTGGCCTTTGAGGAACTGTTCCCTGAATACTAATGGTTTGAGTTGTGTCTACTGATGTGTTCTTGATGAAGAAAAATATAACACAGCCTAACTTAACTTTGTTGGAATGATAGCTTCACAAGTTATACATTAAGTCTTACAATGACACAGAATCTACAAGTACCTGCTGTCATTGCCACTCCTGTTCCACGGTGAGTAATCGACAGCATAGACGTCAACTGTGGACTGCAAAAACACATAGCTTATTTTAACACTATGTTAATACACCTGTGATGTGTACCAGTATGTAGCAATGAAATGTAAGGTTGTTCTCTGAGCTGATCCACAGAGAGGGGATCCAGACCAAACTCAAAACATCCTTAAGAGTTCAGACCCTCTTTTTAAGTGATGAAGTACCTGCTTTGAAACAGCGAAGTGAAATGATTACCACCTAAAAGTTTGAGCTGGTCATTAAAAATCAGTTTAAAAGGATCATCTAAGGAGGAAGGTTACATATGCCCCAAGTCTGAATTACAAAACCCATTGTTTTGCAAGGTGAGGAGGAAGCTATGTCCCGGTCGGTAAGTTACTAAAGTGTTTGAGCTTTCAACCCATCTTTAGGTGATGTTGCATGGAACGATTCACAATGACGATTTTTAGCACAACACAGCGCTGCAATGGTGGAACAATGTTGCAATGTGGTGTTGCTTTATAAATCGTTGTGGCCAATCATCTCATGTAACATCACCTTTTGTCTCGTTTGTGTCATTTTCTTTCATTGTCTTATCTTGCTGTTTCAAGGTCATGTTTACCCTAACAGGGCCTCTTTAACAGTCAAATTTCCTGGATCTGCCACCGATTTCCTATACATATGGCATATGGACAGCTTACTTCCTGAATAATGCAATTTTGGTATCCCAGGGTGGGGCATTTGCACACTTTCTTAAAGCCCCTCTGTGGGGTTTTCGTATGATCTGCCTGCCCATCGTGAGGCATTTGTGGCTTTTTCATGAGAAAGTGACAAATGCCCCCGGGGGGGGGGGGGGATGGGCATTCTTGGACTTGATGGTGGAACGGGGTAAACAAGGTGTTACAAAGGTATTATGACCAGCATTTCTCTCTTTCTCTGCTTTTTTTATTTACATCACTCAAACCTCTGTGTGTATTCGCCTCCAAAGATATTTCCCTTCATATTAATTAAACAGCTTTGTTCTAATTCCAGCTCAGCTAACCTCACCTGTAGATAGTTAGATGCGGAGACATGGGTCTTTTAAGGCGGGAATTTTTAGACCAAAAGTCTTCTTCTTTGCGAACCAACGAAGAAGTAGCAATAGGTGTGCTAAAAGAGAAAATAGGGCAAATAAGCAAGATATAGGATCTTAAAATTATTAACAATTCTGCAATCTGACCCTACGTGCGCGACATCACAGACTGACATTACCTTCGTAATAACAAGCATGACGGTCGAAGGCATCCTTTGCTTAAAAATGAAGACAATCTGGCAGAGTTTCTGTGAAATGTAAACGAGTTTTAGCCCAAAACACAGATAAACGGTGTAAATATTGCTGAGTGAAATATTTACCCACCTAAGAAGAGCCGCCATATTGTAAATCTGCCGCACTGAATTATGGGATTGGGGGCATTTAGGTCGAGTGCAGAAAAAGTGCAGAAGATCGTTTCGCACTTCTTTTGTAAATGACACAGACGATGTGTGAAGTGAAATAAACACCAGATAAATTTATTCCTTTTTCTCCTGTTTTCTTTATAAAAATAAGGCAAAATGAGAACTTTCTGCACTACCCAGAAGTCTGTAGGAACTTTGATTCGTGCAAAACAGCACGAAGCCGAGCGTGTTATGTAAGAGGAGAGCTGGACCGACTGTCATAACAAAATGGCTGCCATATTTTATTCTCGGTTGTGCATTCGAAACAGTGGTCGCTTAGGTGAGATTCCTCATGTTTGTTGTTATGAAATCTTGCTTTGTATTCCTAACTAGCTATTCTGTTTGCCTATAAACAGCAAGCTCACTTGGACGACCAGTTTTTACGGCTTCGACTATTTCGTGCTCGCCAAGAATTCATGGTGGTGAGTTTTTTCTTACCCTGAATTATAAATTTTGAGCTCTTTGATATCTTCTAATTTTATTTTTTAAGTAGACTTCTCAGAAGTAAAATGTCTACTCTGATCATAAAACGTAACGATTTTCACATTTGATCGCTAAAACTCAATCTGGTAGATTTTGTGAGAAGCTCCAGTGCAAAAGAAATAGGTAACTAGTTTACCAAAAGGATGAGTTTAACAAATTGTTAAATTAAGTGTGAACATTGTGTCATTTGTTTCAGTGGTACTTTCAAAAGCAGTCCATTCTTCAGCTAATCGCAAGACTGAACTAGGTAAGTGGTGGTTTTGGAGTTTTAACAGAACGTTTACTTTGTGTCACAAAATATCGTCCCCAAGAAATCAGAACTTATCAAAGGTACTGTAAAAAAATGATTAATAAATAGTGCAATTGTTCATCTAGGACATTTTTAGCAAAAGCAAAAATAGTACACGTATACAGACCAACTGGTGGGAAGAATAAGGTTGGACAGAATATGAGGTAGCCATTGTTTTACAAAATTATTGAAACTTCAAAATAAATAATGAAGGAATGACTAGAAAATAAAGCTCTACAAGACAACTGACAAACTGCAAGTTTCTCCTTACAAACTGCCTTGTGGTTGGTTGTGAAAAATAGGGAGAATATGACAAAAAATCAGAACACATCTTAGACCCAGTCTCATATACAACCTTTAAATGACCATTATGGATAGAACTCAGTGGCGGACCCAGGAGAGGAGCCCTGGGGGGCATTTTCCCCCTATCTGAAGGTCTGGATACGGCTCTGGATCTTTCCTTGTGTGTAAACTGAATCAAAGAAATGTTGATTGGCCACCTAAGCTGAATCTTTACACAAAAAAGATTTAATTTTTAATCAGAGGACATGATGTTTTTTTCTTGTCAGAAATTGCGCCGTCACAGCCATCCAGTCACTGGAAGTTTGAGCGCTATGTCAGTGTTGCCTTACTGACTCTTATTCCCGCGGGAGTAATCTACCCTTCAGCTGCTGTAGACTGGGCACTAGCTGCTGTCATTCCCCTGCATAACCACTGGTAGGTTGAGTTTTGTAATGTTAAGGTTAGTGATGTGAATGACGAGGTGACAGCGATAATGATATTTGTGGTAACTGGTTAAAAATTAGGATTTTTTTGTTTAATAGTGATGGCGATAAGTACTGTAGAAATTTTTCATAGTAAGTAGCAACAAAGTTGTAGTAAAATTCCAGTAGAATTTTTAGGTTCATCTACTCATTAACTCCTTACTAGGCTTAGATTAATCATTATTTTCTTATTGAACTCTGTATTTGCTTCACAGGGGTGTTGGCCAAGTCCTGACTGACTACATTCATGGTTCAACAATGCCAAAAATTGCAAAGGGTCTCTGGCTGGCTGTGTCAATTTTACAGTTTATTGGGCTCTGCTACTTCAACTATTCTGATATCGGCATCTGTAAAGCTGTCAGTATGATCTGGCACATGTAAAAAACAACTCTGCATTAGGCTGTAAATCACATATTATTATTCCAAAACTGTGTTCTTTGAAGTTAAATGTCTTATGTTGACAAAAATATAAAGAGGAAGTGCATATATTTAGTAGTCTGGTTAAAAAGGAGAGCCCTTTTCATGACCATTCAAAAAGAGGACAGGACCTTTATCCAAAAGTAGAGGCTTTCTTAAGTCAAGTAATCACAATGAAATGTCAAATTTACTTTAACCTTGTCCCTGATATTTTGAAAAAGTGTCTTGGAATAAAAGTTGTTTTGTATTCACAAGACATTGTGTTTTTTTATCCTTAGTTTTCCTGAGCAATTCTTGTCAAATAAAGACTAAGAAATTTTGTCTTTACTTCTCTTGATTTACATGACAGTGTTTCACCTTCTAAATGGGTATCCTGTGACATAATGGGTATTCTGTGCATGCACGCTTGCACTTTGATATAATTGTCTTCCATATTTGGGAAAAAGGAATATTGAAGGCTCAATTTGGAAAACAATAACCAATTTTTCTCTTGTAATTGTAAAATATGGTATCACACAAGATAAACTTCTTTTTATGTCATTCAGTTCAATGAATGGAAAAGGTGCCTTGATTGATTCGTGGTATAACCTAAAACAGAGAGAAAAATCTGGCAGAACTGCATACGTTTGGCACCTGCACCTAGACAACAGAGCGAATACGAAAGAATTTAAGTTTTTCCTTTCCCACCCCTCTGCGATTATGTAAGGAGCCAGGCCTTCTAGTGTCTTACCTGGTTACTTAGCTGCACCTGTTCCGCTAACTCGTCATCTCTAATTTTACTTCCTGGGTAAAACAAAAGATCAAGCGAACAAATGGTGGTGAATTTTCACGTTTGCTCAGTGGATGAAAAGGACAGCACATCATCACGTTAATGTGTAAACGACATTCTTAGTTTATAGCGAGTGACTGCAGATATAGACCCGGATTTGCCTATCGCGCTTTTAGCGATCGCATCTGATCACCAAGCTTCTTGAAATGACCGCCGATGAAAATCAATTGAATCATCACTGGGGGAAAAAGGAAAATGGAATTTGATCACGTTTTGAGGATCATTGGCGAGTTTGGACCACATCAGAGGAGGCTATATGTGTTGTTGAATTTGTCTCTAATTCCTGCTGCTTTTCAACTTTTGTTGCAAGTTTTCGCGGGCGCCGAGCCAAGCTGGTCTTGTCTAAATTCTTCCGCAAACGAAACCTGCCCTAGGAATAAGTCGCATTGTTTGGAGATACAGTACACCTCCAAGTTCACATCGATTGTCACAGAGGTAAGTTTTAATGCTTGCTTCTGTTGAAAAAAAAAAATGTAAAAACCAACTAGTACCAAGCTAACCAATATCACTCAGAGTAACTGATTACAGTATCGGGTGCTCTTTTGCTCAGTTAACAGTGAACTTTGAATGTAGGTCTGATAACTAAAAATTATACAATTTTGAAGATTCAGATATATATACTACTTTATTAGAGTTCGCTTTAGTTGGCGAGTTGTCATAGCTATAATTTTACTTTGCTAAAATTCCCCCCAACTGATCAAATGGAGGCCAATAATTGTTATCATAAACAAAGGGATTTAGCTTGTTCACAATTCTTGCTGAAATATTACGCGGTTGTTTTGACTACGAAATTAATTCTGGCAGCTTCATTTCATTGAAATTCACCGACCTGACCATACTTTTTCAATTTACAATGATTGCCACCGTTAATGAATTATTAATGCTATGAATATTAAATTAAGGTTGTAATTTGAAACCCTTTTTAATTCTGTACTTCCTAAAATCAAGGAAACGGTAGCCAGTGCCAGAGATCAAATTCAGGAAACAAGAAGGAAACAGCAACATTAACTTTATTATATTGAACAGATATAATTACACTAATATGATATGGGGAATTCCCAAGGAAGTTCAAGTCACATGTGTATATACTCTTCATTTGTGTAATGAAGTTACGACTGAGCAGTTTTCCACAATAATTAAACAATTGGAATTTCAAAATTGTCAGAGCTGGAGTAGCTGTTAACGTCAACATGTCACAAGAGCACCCCTTAAATGAATCTACTTACAGTTCATTGCGAAGCACCCTCAAATCCCACTTTAAGACCACTTCATTGTTTTGACCAACATAAGTTTTTTTGGCCCAGACATAAAACAACTAATATTGATCAGTCATAAATTTTTCTTAACCAAGAACCTCTTTACAGTAAATTTATGCAACTATCTTGTCAATACCACCTGATACTCCAAGTCTTAAGGTAGTCACTTTACAGGGTTTCACTCACATTAGTTTGCTGTAATTTGAGTAAGTCAAATATGTTTCATTTTTAGGATTATGCTGATTTCCTTAATTAAGTTATTTTTGAGTGAGCGTTTGGAAATGATGCTATATAAATTCATGTATCATTTTGACTAAAATTATGATTACAGTGGAAGCTCTTGTGAGTGGACACCCTCAGGGCGCGAAAAGGATGTCCGTAACTGGTGCAGGCGGTTTACAGGAAATTATGTAAAAATACAGAGGTTGTATGGGAGTTGAGAAAAACGGGGTTTGTGAAGGCAGTCGTAAGTAGAGCTGTCTGCTTACAAGGGTGTCCATTAGGAGAGCTTCTACTGTATAATAGTAGTAATGATGATGATGATATTTCATAGCTGACCAATAATAGTAACCACATACTGACTTAATAATCTGTAAATTGTTTTGTTTTGTAGTGGAATCTTATTTGTGAAAATGCATACAAAGCTGACCTGGTACAGTCAGTGCTAATGACTGGAACACTCTTTGGTGCTCTGATACTCGGAGCATTTGCAGACAAATTTGGAAGAAGAAAAATTTGGTACATTTCATTTACAGGACTTGTAATGTTTGGTTTTGCAAGCTCATTTGCTCCAACATACAGAATATACACCTTGCTCAGATTTTTCACCGGTTTTTGTATTGGTGGAGAGATATTATCAGCTTTTGTCCTGGCGACAGAGCTTATTGGACCATCTTATCGGGGCTTTGCTGGTACAATGGCACAATGTTTTTTTACAACCGGTATACTGATTCTTCCCATAGTTGCTTACCTGGTCCGTGAGTGGAGGACATTATCTGTTTTGCTTTCTTTACCATTTTGTGTTTTTATACTATTTTTTAGGTAAGTTCTATAAATCTGCTATATAATGGTTGAGTGGACAGTCTTTCAATGTTTTACAATATATTTGCCCATTTCAGTGGTTGGGGCAGGGCAAGGAGCGGAGGGGACATGAGGTCAGTGACCAACAAGAAAGCTTCGGATACTTTGGTCACTGCGCACATTTCAACAAACCTGTATATTATACTTTTTTTTCCTGATTTGTTAACCTACTGATTCTGTGAGCCATTTTATACTGTATCAACTTGAATTGTGCAAAATAGGCTTGAACTTGAACTTGGTCAGGAGGGAGCTGGCTGATGGAAGTGAAGCTTGGGGTTAAAATTCTGACCCATTTTTTAGACAAAAAAATACTTGCCCCTTACAGCTAGGACAACAACCTCTCTCTCAACATCTTGCTTTGTTTGTTTTTGACTGCTGCAAAGCATAATTTCAACAAGGATCTCAGTCAACCTCAGCTTTAACCTTTTGCTATTCTGTTAACTGTACAAGGTAAAAAATCTTAGTTTTCACTCCTGGGCCAAATTTTGTGGAAATTACGATTTTTTGTTCTTACTTTTACCTCTGTGGACAAAATCCTGTGGTGTTACCAGTTAAATGAAACCTCTTTAGCACATTGTTTGCTTACTTAGTATTATAATTTTATCTTTTATGACTTTTGCAAAAAAAATGTTCTTTCCTTGGCCACTATTTGATTGAAGTTTAAATACAAATTTTTTTATAGTTTAAGGGTGATTTTAGCATTTTAGTAAGGGGGACCTCAGAACTCAAGGGAATCTTTTTTCAAGGGAGAATAATTTAGGTGTAAATATTTATTGTAGATAGGTTTATGTGACTGTATAACTTTTGGAAACCACACGTCCTTCAGTGAACTATTGTAATTTTTATACTACTTTCATTGAAAATGCAGAATTGTTCCTGAATCAGCTCGATGGCTCATAATCCGTGGTCGTTTAGCTGAAGCTGAAGACATCTTGTCTAGCATTGCAAGAAAAAATGGTATAGCTGTACCCAAGATTCTTCTACAAGTACACCGTCCACTTTCTGTTGTTGGAAACAAATATGGATGTTTAGACCTGTTCTCCAATTTGAAGATTGCTAAAGTTACTATAGTATTGTTTTATTTATGGTATGTCTGCCAGTCAATCAAAATAAATCAATAATTTATGAATGAATATCTTAACTAGGATATTTACACATGACAGGTTATATCACTGCTAACTTTGTGACCCCTTAAAACTACCTAATGAATTAAGGCCATCCCCATAAAATGTCTCGTCTCCATCGCCCGACTGACCCATGTTTTTGGAAAAGTCAAAAAAAAAATTCCAGAATCACTTGTAAAGAAGCAAGTACTTTAATTTACAAGCACACGATCTTGTCTTTTTAGACATTTGATAGTCCTGTTAACATACATCTTTTACCATCTGATTATATCTTGCAGACTAAACGTGAGATTTAATATGCAATCATGTGTTCATTCCTTTTTTTGTTTTTTTGCCCAACCAACCGACCCACCTTCACGAGAGGGAGGGCGGTGGGAAACGAAACATTTTATGGGGATGGCCTAAATGATTAAAAAAAGTGAACAAATGAATGATCCACAGACAGAGAACTACTTTTTCAATAAATTCATTGTTATCCCCTTTCCAGTTTTATTAAAAAGTGGCAATAAAAATGAATTTTTTGAAAAAGTAGTTCTCTGTTGGTGGATCATTCATTCATTCATTCATTGTTTTATTGGATAATTCATTTTTTAATAAATTGTTTTGATTTATTGAAAATAATAATCATGGGTTTACAAGTTACACGAGACTGCAATCAACTAGATTCATGACATTGTACAATTTGTTGATTTATTTAATTTTGTTCTTTTCCTTCAGGTTTGTTAACACACTAGTGTATTATGGTTTATCATTGAACACCAAGCATTTGGGTGGCGATATCTATAAAAACTTCTTCTTATCAAGCCTAATGGAGCTTCCTGCCTACCTTACCAGTGTTTGTTTGATCAATTGGTAAGTACAGGTATTGCAGTAATGCAGTGTAGTATTTGAATCTCTAATTGTCTGACTGTTACTGGTTACCTAGAGTACTCTGAGGTTTTCGGTTCTGGGAGTGCATTGGCGTGAAAAAACAGCTGAAATTTCATTATGCCACCACTGGTTTCCCTGTGAAATAACTTGTGAGAAATGTGTGCAGAAACTCCATACTGGTGATGTATCTTAATGCTTCAGTGGTTTTTAATTTATGAGTATGATCAGCATAACTGAAATTTGATGCAGTGATTGTCCTTTTTTTCAGGATTGGACGTCGCCGTAGTCTGTGTTACTACATGACGATAGGGGGAACAGCATGTCTGGTCTGTTTATTTTTTCAAACAGGTCTGTGAAATTAAGTCTCCTCCTTACCACTTCGTTATCCTGTAAACAATTTTACCTTTTGCTTTGTTTTGCCAGAAGCAAAATGAAATGTGATTCTCCCAAAAAGTGTCCCAGGTTTCCCCATTGCTGTGCAATAACTGGGACTAAAGATTTAAAATTGAATCGCAATAAAAGTCTCTAAGGCGTTGATTTCCTTTCACTCTTCTGCTCTTTTTAGGTACCAAACCAGTGTACAGAATTCTAACAACCATCTTTGCCATGATTGGCAAGTTTGGAATCTCTGCTTCATTTGCTGTCATTTATATTTATTCTGCAGAACTTCTTCCCACAGTAGTTAGGTAATGTACGTTACTGTCTTCAACAATTAATTAGAATTTTACAATAATTAATTATAACTTATATAGCGCATTTTTCATGGAACATGATCAAATGCGCTTTACAATGAGCTAAAAAGACTAAAAATGAATAAAATTTACAAGCAGGTACCAAGGTTTTTTTTTAAAAAAGTATTTAATTATAAAATAAACGAAATAAATACCCTGCTACTCCACTACGCTTTACAGGAAGTTGAAAAGACTAAAAATATAAAAATTTACGATCAGATGAAAGATGTAATAAAATGAAATAAAATAATATTAATATAAATAAATAATAAAATAAATGAAATAAATACTCTACTACAGATTAAAAGCTTGTTTAAAAAGATATGTTTTAACATGGCTTTTAAAATTTGAAAGAAAGTAATACTGAACATAATACTCAGTAATAGGAAATCAACCTAAGGTCCTTAAATCGGCTTATTTGCTTTCCTTAACCCTTTAAGTCCCAATAGTGACCAACAGCAATTTTCTCCTAACAATGTCCATAGATTGTCAAGAGATAAGGTTGTAAGAATGTAAAAAATGACCATGAAAGAGAAAATGCCTTGATGTTTTATTAAATTCTCTCAACTAATTCTCAAAGGAAATGTATGGAGATCAGTTTGGAGAATTTGTATGTGGATACTGGGGCTTAAAGGGTTAAAAGGCGTTCTGTCAAAACTACGCTGAATTTCAGGTGTTTTCTTGAAGAGTCTAAATTCATAGAGTTCCTTCTCTTGAAAAGACACCCCATAGTCCTGTACATGAATCAGTTAAAGCCCAATCACAAGCCATTGGAGGAAGTGTTAGAAAAAAGCTTTTAATTAAAATTTAATATATTATTCATAGTTCAATCATACTATTTTATAGGAATGTTGGAATGGGTGTGTGCTCCATGGCCTCCAGAATCGGTGGCATTTGCTCTCCTTTTGTTGTTTTCTTGGTAAGTTTTCTTGTTCAAAATTTTTTTACCCAGCTTTTTCTGGTTTGCCAGTCCCACTTACTTCCTTTTTCAGCTTTTAATTACCGTAAAATTCTGAAAATAAGCCCCGGCGCTTATATTTTTCAAAGACCCTTTTTGAGGGGCTTATTTTTGGAGGGGCTTATCTATTGAGGGAAACGTTTCAAAATCGATTGGGCTAGCCTTATAATTGGAAGGAAATTTTCCGTTTTTGCTTTGTTTTGCTTTGTATTTGAGGGCAATTTTCCAAGTACAAGTCCTCGGGGGGCTTATATTTGGAGGGTTGATTTAACGGAGGGTTTTTTGCGTTACCGGATTGGGGGGCTTATACATGGAGGGGCTTATTTTCGGAATTTTACGGTACCTTAACAGTGCAGTGTAATATAAAATTTTTTGTCGCATTTTAGGGAATCTACACACGCCCCCTTCCCATGATGATATTCGGGATGTGTTCATTTTCGGCTGGGTTACTCAGCCTGATTTTACCGGAGACCCTGAATAAACCACTGCCAGAGAGCTTAGAGGAGACTGGGTTCGAGGGCGTGGAAGGCATGTCATATGAGCGACTAGAAATGGAACAGTACACACGTGGCGCAGTTGATTCGAATGATGATGTGTTCCAAGCGAATGATTCAGACTTCGATGATGATCTTGTTAGCGAGAAGACGACATTTATCTAGACTGGATGCGTTAAATGAAATGAATTTGTTTGACAGTGGACGAGCAGTTAGATATCAAGGAGTTGTCGCTTAGTTATCCAGCAAAATCACGGCTATCCTCGGTCAAATTAGAAAACGAATTGGAAACTGAGCAAATTAAATGGGAAACCCTAACTGTCGGAAGGCAGATCATATGGCTGTATGGCCAAGGGTCAGAGCCATGAACTCAAATCTTGTGTAACTATGACTACTGCAGTAGCGGTCAAAGCCGGACTTCAACCCCAAAATATTTAATTTTTGGAGTGGGTGGGGGTTGGGGTGGGGGTACATAGGGATTACGTCAATCCACCTTCGAAGCAGTGATGTCGTCATGTCGTTTGCTTCTTTGACAGATCCATTCCCATTCCCCCTGCAGAAAGTTTTAACTTTCTGTCTTGGTTGAACGAACCGTCTCTACCTACAGGCACCTGCATTAAATTTTGGCGGCCTGTAGCCCTATGTTGTAACGATTGCAACTTATTTTGGGGGAGGGTTCCTACATTGCTTATTATACGAAAATTTTTGTATATATGTAGTACGAATTCGAAGGTAAATTAGCAACTATTAAATACAAATTAGACAACATAGAAATTAATTGTGTGCACTCGACATTCGATCTTTTTCTAGGCGTTACAAGCTTTTAAAAAAGACGTGGATGTTATTCCCATAGCAAGCATTAACCTGAAACTTTATTTCCCTTCTTTGTTACTAAACACGGTACATGTCATTATGCCATTATGGCTCTTGTACATGTAGAGTGATTCATTTTAAACAAAAATCTTCCCGCCGTGGTAAAATTACAGTGAAACCCATGAGCTAATATTAAAGGAAAGTGTCTTTGGTCTGATCGTAATGAACAAACCTTATCTCGAATAAAGTAATTCTTACAGTTTCGAAAAACCCTAACAGAAGAATTCACCTTTACACTCCTAAAGTCTCTTTTTTCTGTCGCCCCATGTAAAATAAATCCAAGACAGTCTTGGATTCCGGAATCCAGGTACTTGATTTCGGATTGCAATCGTTAGTGGGATTCCGGATTCCTTGAGCTCTGCTGTATTCAGGACTTCAAAGCTCAGGATTCCGGATTCCACAAACAAAAATTTTTCTTAATTTGTGATCATTTAAATAAAACCTCTTCAGCAGCCCTTTGAGTTTTACAGTATTTTGCAAAATGGCATTTGGTATTTTAAGTCAACTTAACTGTGGCTATTTAGGAGTGAAAGATCAATTTTTCTTGTCTACTGTTCTATTTACTTGATCCCGTAATTCTCAAAATCAGTCCTTGGATTGACTGGTTGCCTTAACATTGGCGGATTATTTCCATCCCTGAAACCACGAGGAAAATGATGAAGTGGTCTTGAGGCATGCTTCGAAATCGCTGAATCTTTCACATGATATTTGAAGCCCGTCAAGTATGCCAAAAGGTAAGAGGCAATACGAACTCCAGGGTGCATGCTTGCAGCACAGGTCATGCTCGTAACAGGATTGGTGGAAACAGCAATCGCCACAGACCCACTCCCAACAGTTGCATCCTGCACCGCACATACCACGGCAGTCATGCTTCGTGGGCCTCGAGCAGCGCGTCTCTTTTGCTCCATACTGGTCAGCAGTCTCATCTGCCATGTCAGGCGCTTGAAGCTCTGGTGGTATCTCTACCCCTGACGTCATCAGCAGGTTGTAAAGAAGGCCATAAAAAGGCGAGAGAATCTCCAGCAATGTGCTGTTGTCTCTCAACGCTGTGGCTGCCCTGTCAATCAGCAAGAGCTCCGGGATCTTGCGAAGAGCGCGCAAGGCTTCCTTGTAGTGGCTCCAGAACAACGGGTCTGGCCCATTTTCACTCTGGGAAGTGATCCCCTGTGCGAAAACTCTCATGTGATCCGGTTCCCTCGGGACATAATCAGGGAGATAAACCATTAAGAGACCTGATCTGTGGAAAGATAAACCCCAGTAACTTAGTCATAATTGATTTTAGCTGCAGGATGTTTTAAACCAGACAAACATGCATGTTTAAATGTCCATTGATTTCAAGCTGGAATTCCTAGGGATTCTTATAATTAGCTTTCCGATTCTCTCCCATTATGGCTCATTGTTTATTTTAGAAGAGAAAAACTAAAAAAAGAGATATAATTTTGCTAAAGTGTACCTATTTTTCCTAATTTAAATTAAGTCTCGTCTAAATATTTCACTTAATGCTAAATCATTGCCTCTCTTTTTTGTATATTGAGCTTGAATCGTACCACCCTGGGTCTGAGAACCAACCCATTCTGTTTCTTAATTCGAAACCTATGGTAACCATCGCTACATCTTGAACATGCCGTCGAAAATGAAAGAGAGGTGTTAAAATATCTAGGGAGAGCTAATTGCACTGGCATTCATGTCTTTTAATCAGAAAAATAATAAGGGCGCCAAGAACTTTGCACTTTGCTTGAGTGATTGTTTATTCCCTAATTGAAGTTCTGTAAGTTTTTTTTACGTTCAATGTTGTTATTTTTGTGTATGTCTCTTTTGAACTCTATCTATCTATCTATCTATCTTTTCGACGCCTTTCTTGGCTTTTTCTTTTTCTAAGTCTTGAATTTTGAATGAATCAACCTGTGTAGCCACAACGTCGAGCTCACTGCATTTCAAACTGATTTGTGAGAAAAGAAGCGCCACTGCTGCTCAACGGGATTTATTGCGAACACAAGCCCCCAAACAGCGGAACTTATCCAAGCTGTGTATATAAATCTGATAGTGTTGTTTCGCCTCTCTGGACGGTACATGTCGCCAGTATTCATCTTTATTCGCCTCTGATTTGGTGACACACTGAGACAAAGCAAAGCAAGTGAAGAAATGTCGTGAAACGGCAATGATTCGACGCCCAGATTACAAGATTGCTATACGTTAACCACTGATCAACACAAAAAAATCATTTTAGTGGTAACACATCCACAAGGTGGCTCTTCGTCGACTATGTTCCGCGGATAAACGTTATTTTAGAAATACTGGCTTTCAAGGAGAGGGGAAAGGGGGAGAACAAACACACATGTGGCATTACCATTAGGTCATATGGGTGGTGGTGGTTTCACTGTACCATTGCGCCAAACTTTCCCACAAAATTAAAGTAAATTAGTTTTATTTTACAAAGGTAACAAAAGCAGTCCTCCCGGTCTAACAAACCTCTGAACCTCGGATCCCTGATCAAATTTGAACTTAAGAATCATGTTGGATTCGCGGAATGAGAAATCGTTGAAGTCAGTGGCCGAACCTCCAACCAACTTAACCATTTTTAGTACGTGACGTACCTGATGAAAGGCTTGTCCAGAACTTGATACAAAGTTATATTTTGGCCCAGATCTTGAAAGATGGCTAGTACAGTTCCAGTGCTTTTCCGCGTCAGTTTTATTGAACCGTTCTTTACATCAAAGCAGACGCCCAGTGTCTGGTTATAAACATAACACCCTCTGACTTCTTCCTGGGAATAAATGTTAAGTTGAATCCCTGGATTTGTGGCACAGGAACAGCTGAAAATGATGAAGGTAAAGACCACTGCTGTTAAGCTAATCATCTTATCGCCCGCACCAGTTCTGAATTTCTTTGGTGAAATTGAGGGATGACAGTTCAGCTGATTGCAGTGAGAAAGAGTGGTCTGGATCGTTTGAGATCAATTTTAATGTATTTATCTAGGTGCCAGGGTTTTAAAGCTGATGAAAAGTTTCGTTGATTCTGGTGATTAATTCATTGATTTGCTGCAATAATTGTTAGTAATAGACAATTCCAGACGATATTTCTAGACAGACTCCTTTACTTGGAGTAACAATGACGGACAAAACAAAAAAATACGTTTTCTTTTACCATTAAGTGCCGTCAGAAAGGTGTTGTTAATACCCATGCATATTAACTAATGATGTATAAAGACGGTCGGCTGACTTCGCATGATCAACTTATTTTCGATTTATAGAATTTCTTAACGCAAAAGTATTTTTGGATAATAAGACGCCGTCATGGAGTCGTTGAGTTAAAATTGAACGCTCCTTATTACACTCTCCTGCGTGTTAATGGGGATCCTGCGTGAGAATGGCAAATTACAGTGTATTTTTCTTTCTTCGTCTAATGTAAGAAATTTTAAAGAGTTTCTAGACTGTAAGGAATTTTTACTGTTGTACTGAAATGGAACTTAGTACAGTATAACTTGCTCTTGCAAAAATAAATGAACCACAATGAAACCCTGTTAATACGGACACTGATGGGGCCATAAAAAGTGTCCTTATTAACTGGGTGTCCTTAATAAGCTTTACAGGTCTTTAGAGAAAATGTAAGGAAGGGCTTTCCCCAGGGACAAAGCAAACTGTCCGTCATGTAAACCAATCAGTATCCCACCATCCTAAAATGTCAAATTGCCCCGTGGTCTTAGCTGTTTTTTAAAGGTAAGGGCGCCATCGTGTTCTTTTCTTCTTCTTTTTCCTTTTTATTCAGGCTTCCCCTTCCAATGCCTTTTCACAAACGAAGTTTGAACGGATAGGCTTCGAACCAAAGTGCTTTCTTATTCTTCACCGCTGCAAGATTGCCAAAGTTTTGTTCCTTGTTTTATATGCGGCTCCTGATGTATTTGAAATACAATAAAACCTCTATTAAGCGGACACCTTCGGGACCTTCCCAATTCCGCTAAATAGAGGGTGTAAAAATTGCGCAATTTTTATTAACGATCAACATTCAAGGGTAACTCTGTACCGTGATAAAGTTGCATGTTGTTAAAAGAAGCTATCCAGAGTTCAAGTTCATTACCTTTCATTACCAACTTTAATTTGTTTGTAAATGCAAAAACATTAACTGACTTCACTCTGTATTTCAAATTATTCTTCCATTTCACTTATTTTACAATTCTCATTTTTTCCCTGACCCGAACACTTCCAGGGTCAAATCAGAAGTATTTTTTGTGGATAAATAACCTGTCTCAGGCGGCGGGCAAGATAGATAGCTTTTTCTTTTATAGCGGAAAGTTTCATCACAGGTAGCCCAAGCTCGAAATATAAGCATCGGCATTGTTGCGTAACTTTCAAAATATAAGGATTTGTATGGGAAAAAAAACTATCCTTTCTGTAACCTACGAAAATGAAAGGATTTCAATAAAAAACATCTTACCTTACTTAAAATGTGTGTTACGTCTCTCCGTATACAGAGAGAAAACCGTTTACATAAAAACCCACAAAACGGCCATAAATCGGCCCTTCAAGCACACGGGAGAGACGTAACACACATTTTAAGTAAGCCAAGGTGTTTTTTATTGAAATCCTTTCATTTTCGTAGGTTACAGAAACGATAGGTTTTTTTCCTATACAAATCCTTATATTTTGAATGTAACGCAACAATGCCGATGCTCGCCGATGCTCATATTTCGAGCTTGGGCTACCTGTGGTTTCATAGAGTTAAAAATTTACCAGTAACACTAATACCAAAGTCAGAAATTTGATCGCTGTCACATGAAAGTTGAAGAGAGCTATAAAAAATAATGGCCGTGAAACATTTAGTCGGAGTGATTTTTGTCTTAGGATGCCTTGCTTGGAGAAGCAGCGCCTCTCACGATGAAGGTAAATTTTTAGATTTCAAAATAACGTTAAGTAACTCTGCTTTTAATTAAATTTCGTGGCTTGGCGGACGGAAAGATAGCGCAGTTTGCGAAGTGTTTGGCGTTTGAAAGTCAAAACGTGATTCATAGCACCCCAGTTTCAAGACCCCAGCCGGCTCGCGAACATTGTTGTTACAAATAGCGAGCCCAAAACGCGTATTTGCGTGAAAAGCTTGCTTGCCTTTCGGTCAAGGGATGTTTGAATTGGGGGAAAGGATAGTCACTTGGAGTTTAGCCTGCATTATTATGAGTTGTCAGCGGCGGATAAGTCCCTAAAATATTGATTGAGGAAGTCCAAACTTTGGTTCAGAAAGGAGTGTTGAACTTTTTTGTGGCAAATTACATCTCACAGAGACGACCATGAGTTTTTCTATCTGTAAACGCCTCTGGACCCGTCACTGGTTGTTTAGCCCCCGGGCACGAAGCAGAAAAGCCAGAAAAGTCTTGTTTCTCCCATACATGTATTGAATGAACGACCTCCTGCGAAAATAATTAAAATCAGAAACTACAAGAGTTTCAACAAAACAAATTTCCAGCAGGATATTTCTTCTGCACCTTTTCATGTTGCCTCTATCTTCAAAACTATGGGCTTGGAACAAGGTATTCTTTGAGGTGTGTGATCAACACGTACTTCTTAAAGACGTAAAAGTCAGAGGCTCCTCGCCTACTTGGATTACTAATACTCGAAACGCGAATGACTAGCGAGAACAAGCCAGCTTGGGTAGCCAATCAGAACACAGGATCCGCTTCGCCTTATCCGCCAGCAGATTAAGCTATGAATTTTAATAGCTTCCTTCATGCGTTTTTTTAAGCTACAGAAAGGGTTGTGAGACGGCCGAAATTCAGGCTTTGCAGTGGGTTATGAAAAAGTTCTGTTTCAGTGGCTCACATTTACCGGGATAGGAGCGGGGGGGTTAAGGTCAAATCAGTCAAAAGATGGTGGTATTGTTTGGCCGAGCGCGAGAACAAATGAGGGGTGGAGAGGAATGGGGAGGAAGCAATGGTTATCCTCAATCAACTCGCGTTCGCGCAAACAAAACCGTCTGTTAAGGTTGATTTCCACTGACGCATTTTTGGCTACGCATGTTAACACCCGTAAATTTCAATCACGTAAATAAAGCAGAGGCAAGATATAAAGTGTTCAGATTAAACGTGAAGTTGAGCGAGGTTCTACATTTACGCTTACGTACGACCTTTCATACATTGCCTTTATTTTATTTGCGAACGTAAATTTTACGCACGTACGCACGTGAAAATTACGCGACAGTGGAAATCAACCCTAACGCAGGCTACTAAACTTTGAGCTTTTATGATCTAACAGACTCTGCTACCAAAAAGTTAGATGAACTTTTTGAGACTATCTCGAACTCTTTGGCGGGAAATGACGAATGTAAAGATACCGATTTACCAGGCGACTGTACCATCACTTCCGACTGCCTCAAGATCACATGTAACGCGCACTTTGGAGGGAAAACCATAACTTTGACAGTAAAGGTCAACAGGTAATGAAATATAGTTGTTTTTAGTCTGCAGTGCGAACGTAATTTGGGGTGACGAAAGCCGGTTGTTTATGCTCGCACTGTTGAAACCACCATCTTTCAAGTTATGACGGTGGAAGATTAGGGAGAGTAAAAATAGTAACCCTTAGGGTAGGTGCTAGGGTAAAAGAAGGAAGGGGGGGGGGAGGGAAGCCTAACCCTAACCCTAATCTCTTCTCTCTTCCCTTCCCCTACCCCGCTCCTTTTGACACGCCCCATTTTCTCCTCTCTTTTTGAGTTTCAACGTGGCGCTTTCGCGAACAAAACATTCGCCCGACCGCAGGAAACGCCTGCACTGCATGCTAGGTTGTTTTGTTTTTGTTGAAAGATTAAAAATAATTTTAAGATACTTACTTCTAGTATAAAATGGCATGTCCATGAAGCATTTATGTTTCACAGTCTTATCTATATTTTCCTATTAGGCACTCGTGTAATAATGGGTCTAATTGCCTGCTATACCGGAAGTTTATATTTTTTGTTTTATCAAACCAAGTTTTGCGCATGCGTTATTGACACTCTAGGTGCGATGAACCGGTCACCGTGACGATAAACGTGAAAGTGAAGGGAGATGACGTGGATTGGACACACGTATTTACATCCGGGGACGAGCTGGCGGTGCCGGGACTGGGCATAGATGTGAAGGGAGTGGCTAAGGCTGGTTTGTTTATCAGAGTGAAGCTGGAACCTGATGATAACATACTGGCAGTAAAGGTTTGTGATTGGTTACTTATTATGATGTAGCCGTGTCGAAGGAAGGGGCAGAAACTGAAAAGTACATCAAAATCGGCTTTTAAGAAACACACCAATAAGTATTCGAGGTAGCAGTTACCTGCAAACATTTCAAATGCGCTGGAAATCTGGAATATGTATTTTGGACTTACTGAACGAGAGATACGGAAAATCTGGTTGAGCGAGATAATCTGTCGAAATCTGCGTTCACAGCTCCTGGATTTGCATTCCCTTCATTTTACATAGCCGTTATTCTAGACTATGTTAAGGCATCCATGGTGGAAGCAATCTAGAAATTGCGTTGCAGCTACACTTTAGTTTTTCTAAGTTTGACATTACACTGTTAACTTGAATGAGTTTTACGTTTCTTCAGCGCCATCAGTCCATTTTACGCCCATAAGACTCGTGTTGTAACTTTAGTCGATGTTCATAGTGTGAGAAAGAGCGGGCGTTAGTAAATACTTGATGGACGTGACAAAAGTACATTTAGCAGTGCTAACTGCTGTAGATGTCTATGTTTTCTTAATCTTATTATCCAGGTTATTCTAGAAGGAGGGACTAAAGTCGGTTCAGTAACATTCTTTCCTTTGAAGATGACCATTGTGTCTCAAAAGCTGCCTATTTCCACGGCCTACTGTGGTAAGTAAAAATACCCGCAGAAATTGTTACATCTGTAAATTTTGTCTTTTACGCGTTGTGATATAGTAATGGCTCATCACTAAACCCAAAACAAACCTTGTTTGTAGTGTCTCTCTTCCGACAGGAGTGAAAGCACGAACGGACCGGAGGAAACGAGATACTGGGAACGAGGTTCGTTTGGAGTAGAAACTCCACAAATCATGGCGTTAGTACACAGAGGATATTTCTGAGAAACGAACGCAGAGCTGACCCGTCGCTACTTAGATCTGGGCAGTGCGTCTGATTGGCTGAATCAAATTTCCCACGCAGCACGACCAATCAGAAACACTCCCCAGATCTGGGTAGTGATGCGTCATCAGTATGGAATTTCCGCAGTCGTTCCTCAGACGTTGTTTTGCCGGGGGAAAATAGTGGCGGGTGGCGTCGCGAAATGTCGGCTGTTTTTCCAGGCTAACAAATCTTCGCCTTATCATTTTGACGCATTTGATATTTTTTTCTTTTTTTTTTCGGTAGGATTTGTTCGCTGGTGGGAAGCGCGTAACACCGCTGAGCGCATAGTGCTAGTGTTGGTGTTCCTGTTGTTGGTGCTGTCAATCATCACAGGGTTTAACTGCTGTTGTTGTTGTTGTTGCTGCTGTAGACCGTGCCGCAGAAAAAGGTTAAGATTCATTAATATATAATCGCTGATGGTAAGGGTATTTTCACCCCCGACACTTCCGTACCGAAGAACCCCTCCCCCACCCCGCGAAGAAAACGGAGGATGCACAAAGGTTCAGGAGAGCATCTTTCCCACAATTCCACACGGGCTTGATTAGGACTTTCCTTTTCAGTTTAATTCAAAGACGACAGACGGCAATTTGTTGTTGCTGGACTGAATATCTTTAAGTCGCAACTGTGTATCACTGAGAAGGATGCCTAAAATCAGTGTTTTCATAATAATAATTTATTATTTATTAGGCGCAAAATGGCATTCAAATATATGATCTAATGCGCATTACCACAACCGATTGGAGAAGCCACCCACAATGTCAGCGTAGTTACTAACAAGGTGTATTAGTTAGGAGAACAGTCCAAAGTAAATGCAATGCGTTAAATATTGTACCCTTGAAAATGCACTTGTCGTGCATGCCGTTAGGTTGTGGTACAGTAATATAGACAT
Source organism: Porites rus (assembly GCA_964035705.1). Taxonomy (NCBI): domain Eukaryota; kingdom Metazoa; phylum Cnidaria; class Anthozoa; order Scleractinia; family Poritidae; genus Porites; species Porites rus. The sequence continues at coordinate 29,826,361 of OZ038000.1, forward strand.
AAATAACAAAACAGCAAAGAGAAAAGCGACTTGACGTTTGCCGATATTTGTGGTACAGTAGATTATCTTTCCGCAACAAGCAGTTTAGCAGTGATCAACATAAAGGTAGGAGTTATCCTGAACTGTAAATGGTAGTTAGTAAGAAATGTGGCCAGCATCTCGCCTCTAAAGAGTCGATCACTCCTTTTGTCTATTCTAATTGAATAACTGCTTTTCACTCTTTCGCAGGTCGCTGATCATCATTTAAAGGAGAAAATTACGGATCCTTCCTATGTACATTCATACGCCCATAATTTCTGATATTTAAAGTAATTAATTCGGCGGTTGAAAAAATCCATATGGCTCCTCTTAACTAAGCAGCATGGGGAAACTTGATCCGTGATTGTCACCACAGGTAGTCCAAGCTCGAAATATGAGCATCGGCGAGCATCGGCATTGTTGCGTTACATTCAAAATATAAGGATTTGTGTGGGAAAAAAACCTATCGTTTCTGTAACCTACGAAAATGAAAGGATTTCAATAAAAAACAGCTTACCTTATTTAAAATGTGTGTTACGTCTCTCCTGTGTGGTCCAATCCGTTTACATAAAAACCCATAAAACGGCCATAACTCGGCCCGTGGACCACACAGGAGAGACGTAACACACATTTAAAATAAGGTAAGCTGTTTTTTTACTGAAATCCTTTCATTTTCGTAGGTTACGGAAACGATAGGTTTTTTCCCATACAAATCCTTATATTTTGAATGTTACGCAACAATGCCGATGCTCGCCGATGCTCATATTTCGAGCTTGGGCTACCTGTGTTGTCACTGGTGGCTTGGTGACTACTGGTGACACCATCGTCGTGCAAGGATCAGTGTCACTACTTGTAAGCATAATTTGTTTTTTCGTCAGTGATATTTATCCGCTTAGTATTTTAAAAACTAATGATTTAGGGGAATTAATCACGACATGTGTAAATGATAGTATGATTATTTAATTTAGTGTTGTCGGTATTAGTATTTTTTTGTCTATGAAGTGAATAAAGGTTATTGAAACGATGTACGAAAGCACGGTGTAATAAAATTCTTTTAGCGCTCAATCCCTTTATGGTGAAGAGATTTAACAAAAACAAGCAAATCTTGAATGATATTATGATGACCTAACGTTGTGATATCCTGGTATCTCCGTTAAAAAGACAGGCCTTAATATTCAAAACAAGAGAAAATATTGAACTATACTTTGCGAAAAAGACAAAACAAATTGAATAACAAACAAAAATTCAATCGAAAGTTTTACTCTAAATTCCATGTACATGTGTACAACGCCGCAACTGAAAAGTGTACACTGTATTAGGGAATATAACAAAAATATCGTTCGTTAAGGAAAGTGTTGGCTATATGAGATATTTTTGAACATTATAAGAAAATCTCTCATCAGATCACAAAACGCATTTCTATGTAACCAGTAACCATGACGAATTTCAAAAATAAACATGACCGCAGGTAATATCAATTGCATGAATATTCAAATTTCTCGGATCTGAATATTTAAGCAAAGCAATCTCGATGGGTTTGCTGTGTAAGTTTGGCACAATGTCGCCCAAGTTGTCGATTGGTTTTGCGTTCTTCTGTATTCTTTCCTCTGTTATAGGTACGTTTTTCAGTCAAAAACCGAGTTTTAATTATATAATTAGTTGGATATAAGTTCTATAATAACATGGCCTCTTATGGTACTAGAATTTATTCTCGTTTGTCATTGAACTGTGGCTCGCAAATGTGGAAAGGCGACAGGATTTGTTGGATTTTAGCAATGAGTTCTGTTTTACTCTAGTACCTAGAAGTATATTTTCACTTTCGGAGGAGGAATTCATTGTAAACTAAGGCTTTGAGGTTTGTTATTTAGATCACTACACCCAATTTCAACGGCGCAAGTAGTATTTATGAAAGGCACTCTTAAAAAATATGTGATGCGGGCTGAGCTGATATTAGGGAAATATTGAACGTTTTTCTGTAAAATCACGGACAAAAAAAACTCTAAAACTTCTATGAGGCCTGAAATTTTATTGTTTAGGTTTCAAACAATCATTGAAAAGTCATTTGATTTGAAACCATATCCACTGTACAGCCTCAAACGAAAACATTTCTTCTCGTTTAAAATTTATTGTCTTTTGTGAAGGACATAAATTTTAAATGACCCTTGCATGTGTTTTTCCAAACCTACTTGCTCGCGCCTTTTTTGAAACTTGAGGGCCTGTATTTCTCAAAATCTTGGTGTCAAATGTAATTTTTTGCATGATTTGGAAGGTGTTACATGTATCATTCTATATGCGAAAGTTCGAGCAGAACTTATATTTTACGAGCTTTTCAATTCGCGCGAGCAAATATTTAAACAAAAAAAGTTTGTTTTCACGAAATATTCATCCTCTTATGATGTTACATCGTATGTGAATGATGCTGTCCTTATAAAATATTCCACTTTTCGAAAAATTACAATTCAGGATTTGAAAAAACAACCGCATAAAGAAGGAAAGACCCTCTCGAGATTAACTTTGAAATGTAAATTACTTCTAACATGTGAACAGGTGATTATGCTTCTCACATGTTAGTTTTTGTGAATAGTGATAACCTGCTGTACGCATTAGCTGTACGTTACCTAGCTTAAGGCCGATACACACGAGGGGTTTTGCTCCCGGAGCATGCTCCAGGCTCATTTTGCACATGTCAGTACACACGAAGGAGCGTTTTCCATTTCGCTCAATTTGCCCCGCGAGCTTGCTCCCAAATATTTACCCTGTTAAATATCGTGGAGCATTTTGCGGGGTGGAAATTCTGCTCTTGAGGATGAAGTATACCCATGAAATCGTTGGTACACACGGAGGAGCTTAGCTCCCGGAGCGTGCCCCTGGAGCATGCTCCCTGAGCAAAATCCTTCGTGTGTATCGGCCTACTAAGCGAATATTCTCCATGTAGCAAATATATTGAACAAAGCTAGGATCGTACATGTACTCTGGACGCTTTTTGTCGATGTGTGACGAGCGGCATTATTCCACCCTTTAGTTTTGTGTTGCTGCCTTGTTGTTATTTGTTGTTGCTGCTGCTACCACTACGCGTTTAAAAGCTCCATAAAACGACCAGTAATAATAAAATACCTAAAGTTACTTGCAGCACATATTGCTAGAGTAGAACATCTAGCAAACAGTTATGTATCGGCTCGCATACTTGTCACTTCATGTTCAGTAAAGCAGATCATGTGCTCTTTCATTACGAAGGAGTCCAGCTCATTTTACAATAGGTTCGAGATATCGCGTGAGACCAGGGATAAAAGGCATTTCCGAGTTCCAGAAACCCTCTTTTTCAAGCCAAGGCCAACTGTAAAACCTCTTTTTGTTAAAATAAGTTGTGAATAAAAATATCATTTTCATATCAGTGGATTCACACTTAACCTCGCCCTCAGACAGAGGCTGGCGGCAACTCGGAAATGGCCTATTAATTATCATGGAGCAAGCAAAGGCAAGGCATTATGGGAACGAGAAGAATGGCGGACAAAATGTGTCCCGCCATCCTTTGCGCCAAAATTCATCAAGCGATTTATGACGAACCGAGATTGATTTATGGTAGTCCCGACCACTAAAACTAAGAGAGGATAAGTGAATCCTTCACCACCGATGTTCAATATTATAGTGTTTTTTGTTTTGTTTTGCTTTTCTTTTGGACCCCTAAAACACTCAGACATGTTGGGGGTCAATGCAATAGAAATATACATGAAAATAGAGTTTAGTTCCCAGATGAGAGAAGTGCTTTTATTTTTGTCCATCAACACGGCTGCCGTGACGACATGTGCAAACCAGCAACTGAACTTACTATATATTTGATTAGACTTGCCATTTACCGTCCAAATTATGAAACGAATTGTAGGACCTTGACGCAACAGAGCCCGATATCTCGAGAAAACTGAATTTTTTATATGTCTTACACACACCTACACGGTTGAAAATCCCACTGTCTCTTTCTTCCAACCTTAGTTGCAAAGAAAGACCACGATTACCAAGACCTGTACGATTACGAAGAAGATTACGGTAATGATGAGAGTGGTGATAGTGGCAATAAATGCCCAGTAATAGATCTTCCTCCCGGACTCGGTGGCAGATGTGACGTCAGCGATCTCTGCAGCAAAATCACGTGCGATGTGAAGGTGCAAGGAAGGCATGCTACGATCGTTTTCAAAGTGAACAGATGCGAGGATCCGCTGACCGCTACAGTGACATTTAAATCACCCGGGTTTGTCGTTGATTGGTCGCACACTTTCAAGGATGGTGACGTAATAAAACTCCCCGAAGACCATACCATAACTGAAGGATTAAACTCGCTTGCCAAAGTCTCTGTTTCGCTCAAAGTTGGACTGAAGAGAAATGGAGAAAAACTGCACTTCAAGGTATTTTTTCTCGCCTTATTGGCTCATATACCTCCGTATACAACTAGAACCAGGGCCAGTGCGTTCTTCAATGAATGCCCCTATTTGCTGTGCCCCATTATTACGATATAACGATATAATGAATCGGCAAAACAATAACTGAATAAAGATCATGGGTATAAACCGTTTTTCAATCTTTTTAGCCCTGCACGAGCACCAAATTGAAAAAGGCGCGCTAGAGCAAGTGGGACAAACATGGCGGCGGTGGGAGTATCCCATTTCTAAAGTATGAAGCAACTATTAAGAACTAACTAACCCCTCCCCCCGGGCCTTGGAGGTTGTCTGCTAAGCAGTATGTCCGCATTAGTACCCATATACCAACCTGGGTAGAGAGAGACGTTTATTGTATCAGAATCAACCCGAGCACATGTTAACATTTGATGATATATTCATTTTAGCTGGAGTTGATGGGAAATGCCAATATACCCCTGCTGCGCTCAAAGGATCATCCATTCGATGCTAACCTTCTGGAAGGAGAAATTCCACTTTCTTCCAAATATTGCGGTAAGGAATGAAATAGAATGTCTCTAACCAGAACCAATGTGATCATATCAGCGAGTCCGGTCTTAAAAAAGTTCATTAAATCTCTCTCAAAAAAAAACGAGAGAGAAAGGAAAGGGAGAACCCTCTAAACAACATAGGCATTGAACGTGAAAGTTTGAGAAATAATAACAAGGCACTTTGATTTCAACAACATGAAAAACGAAACCAACTTTTCAATATGCCTTTTTTAGGTTTCAGCGCTTGGTACAACAGACAACCACGTTACATTAAGATGCTGACGATCGCTGGTCCAATCCTGGGCTTCATCTTTTTGTTCATTCTTACTATTTGCTGTGGAATGTGGTGTAAGCGCCGTGCTCCTGCACGACTTCAGGTTAACCTGCCAACTCATCAGCCCCAGATCCTCTCAACTCAGAGTAAGGTGCCAATGCAACAGCTGGTCAACGAGGCATAAGTTCGTGGACTCACAAGCCACCCAAATTGGTTAGCTTCTACCCACATGCCTGATATCTTTAATTTTTATTAAGTATTGGACTCCATAGTAGAGAATAGTTAGATGCAAAAGATGTCGTCAAATGGTCTTTTCTCTTTGGAGAAGGAAATCGGATTTTTGTTACAAAGTTAGCAAGGAAATAATCGCCTTTCATATTTGAAGGCACATCTCGTTTTAATTTTTGAACTAAACATAAACAGAGAGGCATGGGACCCCTGGCATGTGAGATGTGTGTACATCATCATATAATTGTACATATATCACTGACATGAGAGGAGTTTTTTGACTTATAAAAATAGAAAATAATTAGTTCCTCGCTAAAGTTTCTTATTATATTGAGGATGGTTCACTTTACTTTAAAGAGCAAGTACAAAATACTAACTGTATAAAGTATCTTTTATCTTATCGCATGTAAAGCACTAAGCTTGAATATCATTCAAAGAGAAAGGAAGGGTTGGCGAGGAGAATAGCATCCATTTGCACTCTCTCCTGACAAGAAAGTTAGGTAAACCTTAGGTGTCACGAGTAAGACACGTGCGAGAGTCAGTAAGCCTGTCACAATGTAATCATAAGAACCATAGAACGGTAACGATGCGCATCACGTAAAAATCATGTGTAACAATGAAAGTGCCATCCATATGCAAAGCGAGCAGGCACCTAGATCATGGCCGGAGAACACAGAAGCGAAGGAACTGAGAATAACAGTGAATACGTGATGCACTGATACACTGACGCCTGTGTAATTATAATGCAATAAAGATAAGGTTATATTATTAAATAATAGCAAGAAGAATGAGCAAACTCATTCTCTTTTGTTAATAAAAATTATAATACTACTACTACTAATAATAATATGATGATGATAACGATGATGATGATGATGATGAATTCTTATCGGTCTTAGACTGTAAAATTTAAAAATTGGTCCGTTGAAAAAGTATTGAAGAATTTCCTGCTTTATTCTGTTACTGGTCCTGTAACTGTGCGGTAAGGATGAAATATATAATCGTATTCTAATGTCTTATTCAACGGTCACTTTTATCTCTCCAAACGGCACCTTATCACCAGTCAACAGTCACTTTGTATTCATTATCTATCTGGACTTTTGGCAAAAAAGTTGAGTTAATTAATATGATAATTAATATATCATAAACATGCGTTATTGATTGTTTTGTAATCTTTTCCTTATGAAATTATCATTTTGTAAAAGTTTATATAGTAATTTGTGTAGTATTTTGTTATTCCAGTGTGGAATAATTAAACCTCCTGTACATAATCGAAATAATTTTTCTACGACATTGTGTCTTTATAACATAACTTATGTTGTAGGAAGATCGCCAATAAGTCTATCTCAAGACCACCGCAAACTCCACTATGGAGAAAGTTTGCAAAGAAACGCTCCGCCCGAGCACTATACCCGGAGACTTTTAAACCGCCTATCTGATGAAACCCCTCTGAAGCGCATTTCTCGACTACCGTACCATTAGCATATGCAAACAGAAAGATGTTTCCGTTAGTCTTGGTAACTATATGTAGTTCTTCTCCAGGTCAATCTGGGCCTCATTTCTCTTTTAGGGTCACGTGATTTTCTTGGCCCTGGATACGTCATCGAAAAAAAAAATACCGAGAAGGCCTGGAAAAGCACCGTACATTGACTTACAGGGATTAGACAAGTGTCATATTCTTTAAATAAGGGAGTGTACATATCTCCTATACGGTAACCCCCCCCCCCCAACCCCCCGGGGGAAAAGGACTCCCATATGGAAGATACGACTGGTACGGGAATACTCCTCAGAAAATTAGAAATAATGCCGTCTAAAATAAGACCACGATTCCCGAAAAATAAAAAGAACAACAACAACAAAAGAAACGATTAAAAGCTGTTAGTAGTGATATAACGCGTGAGGCCAAAATTTTAAATTTTTTCTTCCTACGCGAGACGACGAGCATTTCCTTCCTTTTCATATTGGGTATAAAGAGGAGACCTTTACTCGGGATTTCCATTTCATCCGTCAAACCCTCGTCTTTTTTTCATCAAAAATTAACTGGACTTTTTTCTTGTCTTTTTAGGGGTCTCGGTCCTGACCTCTCTTGGGAGGACTCTCATATGAAACAGCCGTGGAATGCTCGCAGAATTTGGTCTCGCTTAGGGTATTCAGGGCGGAAAGCTGTTGTATTTTTACCCATAGAGATATCGCTTGGGGTTGTTTTGAATATACCAGTCGTCATACTGTGTATGACGCAATCACGCAATTCATTCCACATCTTTGGTACATATCATATAAAGCTCTGGTAACTGATGATAACATTTTTAGTTCAGTTGAGTCAAGTGAAGGCAAAGCCACGCCCAGAGGGGCTAAATTCCACTTCCTACGAGCATTTTCGTCGGTTGCCTACGAGATTCACCCCCGGGATTCACCTCCCCCCTTACCCTCACTCAAGTACCTTTTAGCTTGTTGCAAGCAGCAGTTTGAACGAGCTTCAATCCCAACAATGTAGTGACCCAAGACCAAGAGCCCATTAAACTCTTTCCCCTGTGTTCCCTGTTACATCAAGATTGAAATTGTTGCGGCTATGTGCCAGCGGCGGCAGGTACCTAGCCTATGCCAGGCTCTCAGATAGTATAGTAGGGACGTATTAAAACGAGCAGAGAGCGAAAATAAGACGCGTGCGATACCGCCCTGTCTCTCCCCACCCCCGCACGTTTTTCGTATTTCTTTTTACACCTTTTTACCGAACGACTTTTCACCACTATCTTGGAGCTGGAGCCTGGGCTCGTCTGGGCTAGTAGCCCGGGGGGGGGGGGGGCACTTGAGTATTTTTTGCGTGGGTATGTGCCGCCCGGGACTCCAAATTGGCACCCCGTTCTAAAAAAAATTTCCCTAAAATTGATACCCCGTTCTAGAAATGGGCCAATTTTTTATACTCCGTTCTAGGGTGCAACAAGAGTACAACAGTTTGCTTGTTAACGCATTGAACCGTATTTTTAAAAGCAATCCGTCCTTGAATAATTTCAAATGGCTGCTTACAAAACTGAAGCTTTCGTGCGTTCGAAATATTATACCCCGTTCTAGAAAACGCCTCTGAAATGGATACCCCGTTCTAAATCAAGAGCCTCAAAATCACGACCCCGTTGGGCGGTACATACTCGTAAAGGTAATGTATGGGAGTACCCTCCTCGGGGCTAGCAGGTACCTGGAGATTCAGCATTGGCTGCTTGCCAGCTAGAAAAGTGTCAGCGGTTATTTGCTCGCCGCCAAATGCAAATTGATGCAAATTACACTCGTGCCGAGCTTGGTTTTTATTCTCCGATCGAAATGGAAGGTGCAGCGTGGTTTGCCCTATTTTCAACCGTTTTTCTAGCCTGTCAAGGCAGAGGTCAAGGTAAGGTTTACTTCTCTTTTTCAAATTAATGAATACTCGTTTACACCTCGTTTACAGATTTGTGAGGAATTTTTTTCGTGCGTGTATGATTTTTTGTTTTCCTCACAAGGCATTGATTGTTCTGTGAACCTAAATAATTTTGTTACGGTTTCTTCTGGCAAAATTTGCTTAAAGTTCTTCTTAGTTCAGGGTGTCATATAACGCTAGAATGGATATTGCGTACTTTTCAGAAATGCTAAATTAAATCAAGAGAGAATGTCTCGATTAAATTTGCAATAATTATAAAAATGTGTGGTTTAAATATGACGTCATCGGAGCATAATTTTTGGTGCAACGAAGGAAGATACTCTAAAAGTCTTTTTTTGTTTACTTCTAGATATTATAGAAAGCTAAGATGTACATAGTTTACTTCACAGAACACAAAAAAGTTTAGTTTGCTGTTAAATCGTTCTAGTGAAACATATGGGTAGTTTAGGACAAAAATCGTTTCATCTCCTTCCCCTGTTTAAGGCCAGAGACCTTATTTTATTATGCCCCTAATTAATTTTGTTTTGCATACAGAAATTAAGCAATTTTTCAAACTAACATTATTGAATCATTTGTACCAAAAATGTACACCACCCATTGCCAAAAGGCACCCTGTTCAAGATGCTTAATATGAAAAGACACCCTGACAACCATACTCTGTTCAGTGGCACTTACGTGTTAGGCCAAATTAGGGAGTGCCCCTTGGTTTTAACTATTTGTGATGTCATCAGAGCATATTTTATTATTGTGTAATCTGGTTTAATCAAATAGAAAAATCACCAGTATTGTTTTTTATATTACTGCTCAAAAATGTTTCTAAGAGAATTGTGAACACCTTGCCTGAAATCTAAAGGGTTTAGGGTTGCTGTTTGTCACATTTGTCTGTGGAAACGTTTCACAACTCTGCTACCAAATTATTCATTATTTATGTTTCATTCCTTTTTTGAGAAAACAAGAAGAATTTACTAGGGTTACTTTTTTTCTTCATTGACCTTACTTGCATTAATCCTTCCATTGTTTGTTCTCTGTACAAGGACTGAATTATTGAAATTATATATTTTTCAGGTAATGAAAGAAGAAATTATGGATCAACAAGCTATTGCCCTCAAACTAACTTTCTTCCAAGCATCCCTGCTTCTGAAGCTAAGCACTGTGATTACAGCAGGGACTGCAGCAAAATAGACTGTGTTGTAAGGCAAGACCCTCAGAAGCTAAGAGTTATTCTCAAGTTGAATACATGCAAAGTGCCATGGAACGCTACAGTCACATTGAAACAGCAAGAGAGCAATTTAAATTGGTCAGCAACTTTGAAAGATGGAGAAAAAGCTAAGCTGGATGTGATACCGAGTATGTTAACAGGGGGAATACCAGTTTCTAATGATTCCTTTTTTGTGCGTGTTGGCCTCAGGAAACATGGAGAGCAGCTCTTGGATTACACAGTAAGGACTTCAAAATAATTTTTATCCCATGACAGTAAAATTTTTAGTTGTAATTTAATGTTACTCCTTATACTGACCAAAAGTAATGCATTTATGGATAAAAAAAATTCCAGCTTGTTATTTTATTCTCTTTTAAATAATGACATACTGAGTTATCACCCCAGTCTCATTAATCAAGTTAGATTTATTTTTTTTCTCTTCCCACAAAACCCTCTCTCAGAGAGGCAACATTTTTTATGTTTCTGGCGAAAAGTAAAATAGATCTACTGTGTCTTTTTTGTTTGTAAATTGACCTTATTCACGATACCCGCCATCTTTGTAGGTGCATTAGGATCAATTACTTTGGGGAAAACAAGTGAAAAAAATTGCCAAAATGAGCAACCACGGTTGAGTTTGTTTTTTACAAACCAAGACGAAAAATAAATAGTCATGCAAAATGCATAGTTTAAGTTTTGACGAGATTTACATCATTACCATTTGCTGTAAGGACATCTATGGTTGCTACTACATCCAAAAAAGTAACAATGGTCACTTCCACCTATAACTTTCCATTATTGTCTTTAAGATGAAACTTGTCTAGAATAAACAAACTCAACCAGTATTTCTTATATTATTGGCCAATGTTTTCACTTGTTTGCCCCCTGAGAAACCATTTGACTTTGTTTTTCCAATCATAATTTCTCAAGTGCATGCAAAGATGGCGGAACGTATTGCGAATAAGGTATATTCCCACAAAATATTATTGTTAAAGTGTGGCTTTTAAAGACTGTGAGCTGCAGTGGCTTTGTCAAACAACATGATGTCCATATCAATCAAATTTGGTGTTCATGTCTCAGCAAGAGTGAATCAAATTTTAACATTTACCTTCTCTTACAACAAATAATTTCTTTTAATGCATATTTCTTTCAGTGGCTCTTTTGGCACATGCAACATTTGTCTCTTTTCTCTTTTAGGTGGAACTACTTGGTAACTTGAAAATGTCTGATGTTGTAATACCAGTGAATGTGACATTACTGAGTGGAAGTGCTCCTTTGGGGATGACTATTTGTGGTAAGCTTGTTAATGTAATGGTGTTGTCTTTTTGAATATTATATACACTGCCAATTATAAATACATTGTTAACTTGTTCTTTCCATGACATATAATATAATATGCGACTCAAGTTATGTCCGGCACTTTTTATGATGACAATGATCAGACAGTCAGCTTGTAGAGTCCAGCTTTGGTCCAACTGTCCCACGCCAACTGTTGTAATCACCCACCAAAACTCATCTTCTTTGCATTGTTAAAGGTAGTTACTTGTTATAAATAGTTAGTATGGGAGTTGCTACAATGAGGGACAAAAACGTTGACACAGTTCCGTAAAATGGCCCCTTTTTGTATAGTGGATATGTTGTGGTTCAATTTTATCCTTGGTTCAAATTTTCTTTTCTTTTGTTTCAAACTCATTATCATGTTATTATCATACATTACCATACCCAAAAACAAAAGAAAAGAAAATTTGAACCAAGGATAAAATTGAACCACAACAGATATACTTATCCCCTTCCCCTGTCTACCCCAACCCCTTCCCCCCAAAATCAATGTTGAATTTTGGAGCCTCAAGTCTTTTTTTTACTTCAGACAACATTGATTCGGGGGGTTGGGGGATTTACGGCATTTAAAAGGAATGAAATAATAAATGGATTAAATGTTTGTTAAAAGCACCCGTTTTAAACAAGTGTGTCAACTACTTTTGTCCCTGATTGTAGCTCATGAGGAGAATAAGTTGCTGGTCCTTTTTTCAGCCAGGAATGACTTTTGCTGTTAATAATATTGCAGATGCTGTCAAAGTAGTACATAAAGAAGATCACAGTGAGCGTCACGAGGAACATCGAAATGTTACAAAGTCATGTCAACCTGATAAGACAAAGCCAAACCTTAAGGAAGGAACATGCCCTCCTGTCTGCTTACATGATGGAACCCTATGTCCAGTTACCAACCATTGTAGTAAAATAACCTGCACAGCACCACCACAAGACAAAGGGCCTGGAATGAAACTGACCATACAAATTAATGGATGCAGAGATGTACAAACAGCAACTGTTACCATGCAATCTTTTAAACCTGTCGCAACATGGTCACATACATTTAAAAATGGTGATCGAGCAGTTGCTCCCACGTCTTCAGGAGTCAAAGTACGGCCATACTTTAAGGCTGAATTGGTTAAAGCGAAGGCCAGCATCATGTTTAAGGTAACAAGTGGGCTGTTATGAAGAACTATGGTTAAAAGCTCTACTCATAAACACCTAAAATGTAAATAGTTATTTAAGTTGAATAACTAGCAAAAAATAACTAGATGAGGCTGAAAATGATATATGAAGAATTATGCTGGTCAAGAAGGGTGTTATCTGCTGAGGTTGAGGGCCCAGTGAGTATCATCCTGCGAGATCAGCATAATTCCTCATATCATTTAAAAGCTGAATCCAATGCTGTTCTGTGTGTAAAGTTCCCATCTTCAAAACATTTGTCTGTTCCTTGACGGTTTCAGGTTCTGATTTAAGGGTTATTTTTTCTTAGTGAACATGCCTCATAAAGCAGGTCACCATCCATCTGAAACATTTTTTCTTTGCTATTCTTGCTATGCTTTTGCGGCAGTAGTGCTGCTACTTTGTCTCCGCATATCATGCGAGATCTATCCCATCTTCTCTAGCTCTGCGGTGTTGAAACAGCTGAGTCACCATGCCCCTATTTCTGTCAATATCAAAGTGATTTATGTCCCACAATTATTTTACTTGTCAGTGTTGTAAATTGTTTTTTTGTTCCAGTTGGTGTTGGAGATTGAAGAGAGAGGATCCAATAGAATTACAATGAACTCAACTATTCTGTCTACTAAGTTACCCCTCCCTAAATGTGGTATGTTGAGAAGAACTATTACAAAATTAGAATCAGCAACAAATTGTTTAATACACGTTTTTGTCCAAAATGGTCTCTTTTGTTCCTCGATAACCACCTTATAAAGACGGTTTTTTGGGAGGTAGAAAGGAGAGGACCATTTTGAAACATTGTAGAAAGAGGGAGTTGTTTTTTTTTTGCTAAAACCTGTTCACTTAAATTAGAGGCATTATACTTTTGCCCTGGTTGGACAATGACCAAGATCTGATTGGGGTGAGGGTGGGGGAAGGGTGCATATTTGTGATAATTAATCTAGCTTCCCAGAGTCTTTGGATGTCAGTTTGGCAGCTGTTTTTTACGTTTTTTATGTTATTGTTGATTGTTCCGTTTTTAGCATGAACGTAATATATTTCTCATAATTTTTACATTATTAGGTGGCAGCAAATCATACAAAAAGCAGATGCCTGTATCTGTGAAAGTTGTGGTCATTGTTATTCCAGTGCTTCTACTCCTGTTAGTGGGCCTTGGTTTCACATTCTACTGTTACAGGAAGAGGGCAAGTGGTCTTCGGTTTCCGGTTCACCTTACTCCAGCTGGTAGCAAAGTCCCTATGCGGCGGCTTTCAAATGAGATTTAACAATTCAGTTCCATTCCGATAAGGAAAACATGTAACTTTTTATAAGGTGAAACTGGTTCTCTCAAACTTCAGCTTGGTCAGATCATCTGCAGTTTGTCAAGTTTAAAGTTTTTGAACTGAAAAAGAAGTCTCACCAATGACATGAATCCAAGTTCAAAAAGGGAAAATTTGTTGTCCTAGAGTGTATGTTTCATCTGAGGTCCAGTTAGAACAAGATTACTCTAGCAAGTTTCCTGAGTCCCTGACAAGTTTTTCTTAAGTATTGCAGTCGCTGATTGAAAAAAAAAAATACATGTTTGACAATTTTGTTCATTGTCAAAAATTTGATTATTTTTTCCGTTATCTCCTGTACCAAGGAAACTTGCTTAAGGTAAATGTAAATGTGGCTGAAAATGTGGCTCAAAGAAATTTCATCACCTAGTTGTACGGATGTGGGCAGAGGGATCATTGCAGTTCAAAGCACCACTTATGCAGTGGGAAAAAAAAGCCTTCCAGGATTCTAACCCTGACCTCTGCATTACCAGTGCAGTGCTCTAGTCAATAGAACTAGCAAGCCAACTGCGAGCTGTAAACTGGTTCATATACATTAAACTGGTTCACATACGAACCAATTTGATGACTACCTCTTGTAACAATGTTACAGTACATTCACCAACCACCTTTCCAAAATGTCCAATTTTCCCCAGTCAAAATTTGAATCTCTCATAAACAACCACCTGCTTCAAGCAGTAAGCTTTGAACAGGCTCCTGCAGGAATGTAGTAAGAGACATGGGACTCCACCCTCCCCTTCTGCTCATATTACATGTACCAACAATTTTTTCTCTCTCAGGGTAAAACGTTATGTTGGAAACTCCTTTGTAAGTCGTGTAGATAAGGATGCTTACCAATGTAAGAATTAATGATACCTGTAGTTACATGCCATGGTTGTAATGTTAGACAATTTACACTTTCTATATATAAATACTTGAATTTTTTCATTAGTGGTTAATCGGGACAAAAAGGAAAAAAAAAAGAAACCCTTCTGGTGCTAAGTCTTATTTACAGTTGGTTATGGGGGTCTGTAATGTAGCGGTATGTTGTAGTTAGAAGCACTGAGTGTTTGACTCTCATGTTATAATCATTGAAATTAAACTATATTTTTCAATTTTTTTCCTGGGTTATCTATTATTGAAATTATCTACATGTATGTAATGCTTGGATACTGGATGACAAATAAGAATCATGTGATTGATGTAAAATCACTTGACTGGTCAGATCAAATGAATAATAACTTAGCACTGATTATTTGAACAAAGCAATAATATTTTTGTGTTTTCAAATAAACCTAACCTTTGTCACCAAGGACATAGTGGAGAGAGGTGGTTGGGAGAAGGGGTAACATGACCCAAATCCTGACTTCTGATTGGTCAAATGAACTTTCCTAATCCTTGACTGCCATTAGACCAAAACTTCCGAAGATTTAGAAACAGTGGCATATGGTACAGAGTTTTTCCATGAAAGTTTCCTGAAAGTTTGAGCACCATTGAATTTCAAAAAGAAATGCAAACCATTTGACAGAAAATTCAAGAAACTTTAAGATCAAAGTTGAATGGAAAGAAAACTTCCAGGAAGAAATTTTCAGGGTATATCTCCTGAGGTTGTCCCTTGGAAATTTCAGAAAATACTGTTCCATTCACTTATGAAGTTGCCAAAAATTCAATACGTTAATACTTCTTGAAAGTAAAAACTTTCAAACTTATTCTTTGGTTTGAATTTTGTGTCATCATGTGAAAACAAAGAATAGGAATTTCAAGATTTGGCATGGAGAATATTTGAAATGCAGAATCTTGGAATTTCGATATTTGAGATGCAAACTACTGGTGCTGAAAATTCAAAATTTGGCAGGCAAAGCCATGACACCATCCTTCATAATACTAGGGTGAACAAAATTGAGAGAATGTTGCAATGCACAATTGCAGATAATTTAATTTCTATTTATTTACAAATTTCTAAATGATTTACAAGTCACACTCACTGAAGAGACAACAAATGAATAGTAACAATAAATATATAGAGTAGATCTTTCCAGCATTGGGTTAAAAAGTGCAGTGATTTGTTTGAAGATTCACTCAAGCCATTATTTTTTGGTTTCCCTGTGTGCATTTAGTAGAGTGGAATGTAAGGGGAGTCTAATCTTCTGTAGATAGCTTGTTAAGATGTCACGCTAAAAGGACTATCAAGGACATTAACCTGTGACAGGTCCCAAAGGTGTTAACGTCAGGGGGAATGTCACTTCAGGACATTGCCCCGCCCGGAAAGGACTGAACACGACTTCCAGTGCTCAATTTGTTGCTCCGTGATTTGTGAAGCTAATTTTTTTATTTGTGTGTGCCATTGTCACTGCTGTCATGTTGTCTTTGCTAAATCTGCCAAATAACAGGATTTGGCTGCATCTAGCTTTCAATAGCCCATAGAGACAAATTAGGAGGAAGACTGCCTGCTGCAACAGTCTTGACAGAAAGTACAAAAAATCGTTCTTTACTGAAGAGCACTTCAGTTGTGCAGCAGGTTTACAGGCTATCCAACCAGGAGGCCAGTGCACAGGCTTCTCAGGAGTAGGCCAGTAACTTACAGACTACAAGTCTGGGTAGCCTGTGCACAAAGTAAGACAGAAAAGCTCATGATTTACAGTGCATTTAAATACTGAATATATTAACAAAAGATCATGCATTTAAAATGCTTTAAAATCACCAAATGTTGCATCTGTAACAGGAGCGTGCATGTCTTCTCTGATGGCACTGCGGTCACGGATTCTGGCCAGTAGTAGAGAATGCTCCACCTGAAAACCAAGACAAAAAGTGAGTCAACTGTAAGGTGCAGGTAAAATAGTTTTACAAATAGGCAAGGCAGCTGGATAGGAAATAACTCCATACCACTGTGTTATACCGGTATTTATCTAGTAGTCTAATCATGAACTTGGGAAATCTCCGGGTTGTGTTACCTCTGAAAACCCTTGGATATCTTTTGAATACTTTGGAACTCATTATTCCAAAAATTACATTCAAATGAGCTGAGAGCTGTTACCAGTACTTGATATTACCAAACATTACTGCAAGAGCCAAATCTTTAGTGTGGTAACATCTTGACTTAGAACTTGCACGACACTCTAATATATTTAAAATTAGGTGTTGATAAATTTTTAAGAATACTACACGTACCACTCCAATCCGAACATCCATCTGAGTAACCTCTTGTTTAAGTCTTGTTAAAGCTTGTTTGATTCTTACCAAAGGACCTGTCAAAAGACAAACAAAGAAAGATTTTTCAAACTTTACATGTAGCTCTTCCCATATGATCAAAGTGGAACCTGTAGATGTGTGATTTAAATAACTTTTTTCCTGGCTGTTTGGTATTCTACTTGTACTTCTTAACCGCTGATTTATCATACACCTACCTGCATCTGTCATGTTTGTTCCTCTTTCATCCATCTGAGCTTTTACAGTTTCAAGTTCTTCAGTGATCTAGAAATTCAACCACACTTTTTGTGAGTTTTACACAGGCAATCAATAGTTCTAACCAATCAGAGCTTGACAGCAAATTTACCATATGGTTGAATCTGTGAGTGGGTAAGATAAAAAAAATCCTGTATTCTGATTGGCTTCTTGAGCAGGACTGCTTGCTTTGCATTTTGTCCCACAAGAAGAAAAAACAGGTTCCATAACAAAACGACACATCCTTTATTGACCATGACCAAGCTCTTTAAGCTAAGATGGATGGAATGGATCCTGTTCTTTCCTTTTTTTGGCATTTTAATTGAACTTGACTTTGTCTTGGTCCAAAAACAGAATGCGGCCAAAATCCAGCCATCTCAAACTCACCCTTGGTTAAATAATTCACAGAATGATTAACTAGAGCCATGAGCAAGAAAGTGTATGTAAGCAGGTCACTTGAGGTAGTAACTAAGCAACACCAACAAACCTGAGCCAATGTCTTTGTTAGTTCTGTTACTCCACCAGATCCTTGTTTGTAACGCTCTTTTGTCTGCAAAGAAGATCACAGGTAAAACCTTCAAAGTAGTTTGAATTTGAAGGAAGTAAAATTATGCAGTGTCTTGTCAGTTTTGTATGTGTGTGGGAAGTTTATGTATGAAATATTTCCTACCTCAGCTAGGGTGTCTTGTAAACTTCGAAATTCTTGCAGCAAGTGTTCAAGCTGCAACGGAAAAAAAGTTCAAAACTGCGACCTTTGACTCCATTACACAATGAAACCTCAAAATTCTATTTTGGAAAATACTGAGCATTAATAGGTACCATGCACACATAATTTATGTGCGTATTATGTTAGAGGCTGTTAGAGGTAATTTTTATTGGGTGTTGTGTTCAGGTCTGGACATTATTTAGTTTCTTTTCAATCTGCTGTGTTTTGTTACTGGGTAGCAATTATTATTAATATGAACTTGATTCAAAATATCAGGCAACGAGGAAGAAATTTATAATTTACATGTTTATGGATACCAGATATGGAGTATATAAGAACACAGACGCATGTGATTTTTAATTTTATGCTGTATACAAAGTATAAGTCAGTGACTGGTAAGTTCATAGAATTTAACATTGTAAATAAGAATTAAATACGAATAAATTAAATACGTAACTTTCAGTTACCTGATTATTGATGTATTTTTCACGACTGCCAATTTTTTCAAGAGTTCTACTTATTTCATGGTGGAGCTTGTCTAAATGTCCCTGAAAAGTAAAATATAATAATCAGCCAGTCAATATTGGGCATATTTTAAGCAGACATTGTCCTATGAAATAACTGTGATTTGCAGCTCTCATGTACCTTTGTTTCTGTTAGAGATGACTTGATTCCTTCACTGTGTTGTTGCATCTGCTCATAATGTGTCCTCCAGTCCTTTCAAATGTAAAACAAACAGTCAACTCCAAAGACTATACATAATCAAAACTACACAGACAAAATGTGTAAAACCTATTTATCATAATTCCTACCTTGTTATCAGTTCTTATGTGAACTTTTAATAGTGGTAAAACTCTTTCCACTTCAAGTTTCCATTCTGCAGCATCTGTAGTTGACTCCATAACAGAATCAGGCTTTGATGAATCAGCAATATCCTAAACAAACATTCAAAATCACTGTTTTAGACTCTTGTTTCCTCAGGACACGTTACTCAGACCCTCTTTAGCGATATTTATTGTCAATAAGGCCTAACTGTATGGCAAAGGAATTATTCATATACAGTACTGTGGTCTAAAGTTTTAGGAATTAAGTCAGAAATCTTGTATATATAGATAAGACCAGCAAATCACAAAGGCTGGCTGACACAGAGCTTAATTTTCCTTCACTTTTGTCTTTACTATCAAATATTACTTACATTCATCTGAGACTGTTGTTTCATTCCAGCGAGATCAAGATAATTGTCATCTTCTTCAATTTCTTCATCTGCTTCATCCTTGAAGGGAAAATACAACAGAACTAATCAAAAACAAAATATGGTAAACTTGCAGTGGTGAATCCAGACCTCCAGATAAGGGGGCGGGGTGGGAGGGGGGGAGGTGGTCATCCAGACCCTGGGATAAAGTGGGGGGGGGGGTGGTCTAGAAAAAAAAATTTTTTTTGGCCCTTTGGGCCTCAGTTTGGTCTAAAAATAAGGGGGGATCCTGCCCAGGATCCCCCACGGACTTATTCCAGTACACTGATACAGGTACTTTTTATACACATTAGAGAAAAACTGTACAAAAGGGAGCACAAAAGTTCTTAATGAATACAACAAAAATCCAAGGCAGCTCAGCAGCTGCATTTTTTAAGATATCCTTGTTGTCTAAATGCAATAGTAAGTTCCCAGGGGCAAGAAACAGCAAAAAGGAATTTGAGCAGTTAGAACTAATCTCACCATCATCTCCTCTTCCACTTTGTTCAATGTTAGTTCAGCCTCATCATCCTCCATAGTTTCCTCTTCAAAGTCTTCTTGAGCATGTTGAGGCCTTGAGAGGAGAACAAGTATAAATTTATCATTACAACTGAGTAAAACAACTTGACACAGCAAAATAACATGAAGAACCAAACAGGCAAAACAAATGGACACTTTTCTCTAAATTGACTGGTTCAACAGTGGTTGCTGAAGGTCTTAGGTAACATTAAAAAAAAACTATATGTGTTTTAATTCCAAAGCTAATTAAAGGCAACTTCCTGGAAATTACAAAAATAAATCCAGCCCAAGCAAAACTCAAGCAGTCTTTCACAATCACTTAAAATACAAAAGCCACCAATCCACAAAATTAGACTCCCACACAAATTCTGTGCAACAAAGCTGACAACATTTACTCAATGTTAACAGTAATGACTATATCCATATCAGTGAAAACAAGACTTACTTTTGCCAAGCAAATTTCTTGGCTTTTAGGGCTTCATCAGCAAGTTTATCAATAACATAACAAACCTAAAAAAATTTTTGAGAGAAGGTATTGAGATTATTTTTAGGAAAATGGTTAATACACGCACCATAAGCTCAAAATTGACTCCCTCAATTTGTTGGTTATAGGAAAGAATTAAATATTTTACTATAAGATCAATAATTATTATTTTTAAATGTGAATTTGAACAAAGTGAATGGTAAAACAGTCTGCACCTGCTCTCCAGAGCCTGTTTTCAGTTTTGATGGAGGAAAATCAGCTGAGGCTCCCTAAATTTTAAAAGAAAACAAACCCAACATTAAAAGTGTACCAATAAGACAGGCCATCAAGGAAAAATAATCAAGTCATCTCACCAATTTTTTTAACTCATCCAAAATATTTGACACAGTAGCATTTGGGTCATCATACTGAAAGATGAAATTCAGTTCAGTTAGGAATAATCTTTAAAGTACAGTTAAAAATGATTGAATCATTATGATTGACATTGACTCATAGACAGACAGAGTTAATAAAAAATATTATGGGCTGGAGTCACATTGTGTTTTGTTTCAGCTGTGGGCAATCCTGGTGTGATGATTAAGATTTATGCAGTAGTTCTTTCACTACCTATTTTTTCGATATTTGACAAATATATGAAAATTGCAGCTTGTCTGAATGATGAGTTTTTGCACTGTATTGATGAAAGTGCTAAACAATAACTACAATGAAAAACAGTAACAAATTATGATAGTATTATTGTTATCCTAGAAGGTAAAACTGTGCATAAAGCAAGGAAAACAAAGAAGTGCCTTGTCTCCAAATGACTTCGAAAGTTACTTGAATTGTCTTGCCTCTAGATATAATAACAAAAATTATTAATCTGTTTACTCAGTCAGTGATACAGGCAGCTCGGAAGGAAAAATGCGAGTACTCCCACAAACTTTTCATGAGCCAAACCTAATACAATGAATTAAGTACATGATTTGGAATGACTCAGCCATTCTGCTTAGCCTGGCCGAGAATTTTGTCTATGGATTGACTTTGGAATGGCTTTGATTCAGATGCTGAACTTTTCATGTACCAAACCTAATGCTTAAATTATAACCTATTTTGTAAGCAGTTTGACTCCGAAATGGACCTTTTCCCCTTTGAATTTAATTCGACTGGAATTAAGATCGATGTCTGAATCAATTCAGGCGGCCTAAATAATTTTAGTCGGCGTTAATTCAAATTAGGTTAAGCTCATGAAAAGTTTGGCGTCTGAACCAGGCCTAATAGTTGAACCTATGACCATCTGGTAACCAGTCCAGATGCTCTACCACTAAGCTACAGGAGACCTATAGGAGCTAAGGCCAATAAAATCATCACATATCTTGAGATTGTGTTAAACAGAAAATTCACCTCTTGTGGCTGTTCAAAGTTCCTTCCACAACACGTAAGCAGCCATGCAGCTAGAGATGTAAAAGTAAAGAACTGCTCTCCTGGGTTCGTTGGCAGAGCAAAGAAGTGCCTGATGGATGAACAATGAAGACGATATGTATTCAGTTTCCTTATTGCACAGTGACAGGTGTGAACCCAGGAGTCATGTTGTAAGTAAGTAGAATATAATCGTCTGGGTGAGCATATTCCTGAATAGGACTGTTATAGACAGTGACTGACATTTTGACAACAGCTGTGCGGAGGTCACCTTCAGAGTCAAAGTGAGTTGTATCACACTTCTTGGTGGTATTAAACTTTAGGTCTACATTGACTTGATTGGTCATTTAAGTCGCACTTGTGTTGATCATCTGTCTGTTAAGCTGTGATGTTACTGGCTACGACAAACAGCCAACACCTTTGTGGCTTAACTGACCTAATTTTTTTTTTTTTTTTTTTTTGGGAGGGGGGGATAATTTTACGTTAGTTATCATTTATATATGGTGATGCAGGCTGCATGTTTATGTAGGTTTAAGTAAACAGTCCTTTTGTCGTTTTTGCAGCGAAATCACTAAGCTTACATCTAACAGATAACCACAGTATGATTAAGATAACTGAATAAAAGAACTTTTGCACACCGATCGAGCTTACTTTGAACATTAAGTAAGTAAAAAAGAAACTGGTCGATCGTAGACGATGTTATCTAATTTATTCTAGCGAAGATTACCATTCATGTTATAGGGTACATTGACAAAATCTCACCTTGACAAAGGTCTAAATCCCCATTGCTTACAGAAATCCGTCTCGTAGTCAAGCAATTTGAGTTTTTCCAAGACTTCTTCCATAACTCCTACAGTTAACATATAACCCATAGAGGCATTGTCTGCCCCAGTTTCGGCGCCTCTTCGAGCTTCGCCTTCCATTCTTTAAAATGTAACCTTCAATTACTCTAAAATATGATCAAAATAACAACTTTTGATCAAGAGAAATTGACCATGGACACCAGTCAGTTGCCATGTTATTTTTCGTCTCGAAGAAATGCCCTCGCTTTCAAAACCACGGAAAAGACTGGGATTAGTCGAGCCCGCAAAAATATCAGCTGACCTATCCACTTTCAAGATGGCGGACGTTTCCATGAAGAAAGTAAAAGATTTAATGGCAAAGAAAGATGCCATTGAGAAGGAAATTAAGGAGTTTCAAGAAGTGCTAGATTCTGTAAGCCTATCTGCGAGTATTTTCTTTTTGCACTTGATTTTCCTAAGACGTGATATAACCTTGTTTGTTTACTATACAGCAAAAGGGAGTCGGGATGCATGAAAAGTTGATAGACGACGAAAAGTACCCTCGCTCAGATATTGATGTTTATACAGTCCGTGTTGCAAGAAATCGGATTATCTGTAAGAAATATTTCATTCCTTTATGAAAGTTTTTTTCGTGGTTATATGTATAGCTGAACATATAAATACATGCAGACGTGATCATTTGTTGAATGTTGGTAATTTTTTTACATAGATTGCTGACTCATGTTTCGATTTCTTTGTTATTTTTCCTGGTAACATCAGGTCTTCAAAATGATCATAAAGCATTGATGAAAGAAATAGAACAGGGTATCCATGAAATCCATGCCAAAGCAAGAGAACAGAAGGAAAAGGAAAAAGAGGATCAAGATGAAAAGTCAATGGATGGTCTGTATATGTCGGCAAAAATCTATGTAACGTTTACAACTTTTGTTAAATATGTAAACTGGCCTTGTATCATCATTAAAAACAACATCACTTCCACACCATTGTTATTGTCATCATCATCATCATCATCATCATCATCATCACCTGCCTGCGGCACCATCATCGTCATCAAATCCAAAGACTTATAATTCTTAAAAATGTTATTACTTACCTTGTGTTTTTCAGATGTTACATTGAGATTAAAAGCTTTCCTCAGAGTAGATTCAGTAGCAGGAGGTTCTCCATCATCACAAGCAGTAAGTGGAATTTTTATAGGGAATTTCAGCTTTCTTTTGCCAGATACTTGTTGCTTATAAATTACACTGGAATGTATTGGAAAGAGAAGGTCCATTGTGTACTCTTGTAAATGACAATCAATGATTCACATATTCAATTTTCTGAATATGTTTCATTTATGACTCAAGTGTCTTTACATCTTCAATAGGTTCAATTTACTAAAAGATTCACTATTTTACAGGGTTTGAAAACTGGTGACCAGATCTTAAGATTTGGTTCCATCACTGGTGAAAATTCTCAAGGCCTTCATGACATCGCTTCTGTTGTGCAGCACAGTAAAGGGGTAAAAATACAGAATATACAAGTAGAAAACTTGTTTTCTTTTATCATTTTAAGATATAAACTAGTTTTTAATCCTTTAATACTTCATATTTTTATTTTTGCTTTGTACCAGTCACCATTAAGCGTTATTGTTGAAAGAGAGGGAAAAAGACATACATTATCGCTTACACCAAACACATGGAGTGGCAGAGGACTCTTAGGGTATGCTTGTCTGGTTATTTATTTATCTATTTATTTATTTATTTTTGCTCTTACTGCCAGAATCAGTATTACTGTTATGGTATTCACAGTGAATGCTCATTCTTTACCTAAAAGTTAAATATTTCTAGAATAACAATTACTCTAGTCTTACATTCCTGTAATATTAAAGCACTAAAGGTTTTGACTTTGCTTCAAAATTATTGCTCATAGCCTATACATGCAGTTGCTCTGCAACCCATTTTAATATGGTGCTCAACCTAGACACAGATACTATGTGAGCAGAGGTTTATCCCTTGCATGGCTTTTAGCATTTACATTTAGTCTATTGTGTAGGTAGTTTAATTTATTACGTCCCATGAGAAAATAAACCAACTACGCAACTGGCAAGCCAACAAATGACTTTGTCGATGCTAAAGGCCATTCAAGAGAAAACCTCTGCTCACAGGGTAACACAAAGAATAATCATTTTGTGTTTTAATTGTAACTTAGGCGGTCTTATTTTCCTGAGATTGAGTCCAGTGATCAGCTTTTATGATTGAGGTGTACAAAAAATTTTGTTTCTTTTAGGTTGAAATCTGTGAACTTTTAATATTCTTTTCTAGCTGCCATATTGTTCCTGTCAAGTAAGAGATGAGCTTCTGCAACAAATTTATGATGATCTACAGCTGTGTGACCATTCCATGCATGTAATCTTGTCAAATATAAGCATTGTTAGCATAGAACTATTTAAACATGCCAGAGATTTACCCTGAACATTTCCTTTTATTTTACTTATTAATAAACAAGAGCACAGTAAAAAAATATTATTGAAATGTAACATAAACTTAAGCAATTTGTTTTCTGCTCTGCTGTATGCCCATTGTGACTTATGTGGGCTGTTATTAGTTTTTAGAAGGGTATGTTTTGCATTTTATTCAGATATGGATTTTCCTCTTTTTGTTGCAAAACATAGAAAACAAAACATCCAGTGTATATGGAAAGGAAATTAAGGAGACGGATGATAAGAAGGGCAGTGTATGCCACAATAGGAGTACTACCCTCCCCTCCCCTCCTTGTAATAAACAATCACTTAGTCGGAAAGCCGAAGTTAGTATGAAAACGTTAGCAGCCTTTTGCTAGGCTTTTGGCCATATTGAGATCTCTCTAATAATAATCCAATGCTTTACTTCTCCTGTGAAAACAATTTTTAAGCATTTTACAGGGAAAGTTAAGGAATTCTCAAGTTGCTTTACATCTAAGATCCGATCTCTAAAATTGCCGACTTCTGAACATTTTGAATCATCGCAACCTCCAGTCTTCGCGTTATTTTCACACACCTTGAGCACGCTGTCACTCATCGTATCCCTGAGCAACGGACTTCCACTGACTACACGCACGCGCGAGATTTGAAGGGGTTCTATAAACACCATTACGATGTTGTCATCTTTTTTGGGCGTCATCAGCCAGGCAAATCCGTTCTTGTCATACAAAGCTTTCTCCATTTCGTGACCCACTGGAAAACTACAAGTTGTCTGAAATTCTATTTCAAGATTACCACCACGAAGTTCCTTGCCATGAAATGTAAAGATGACTTCTTCACTCTTCTGGTCGGAGTTTTTTATAGACCTTCTAATATGTCTGTGCGTGTCTATAATTTGGTTTGGTGGGTGGCCATCTGGGAACATTGCGCCAAATTCGGCGACATCCGCGGCGAGATGTGCGGAATAAAGCCGTCCTAAACCGGGAAGTCCATTCATCCCAAAGTTGTGTTCATAGGAAGATAAACTTAGATTTTCGAAATTGTTAATTTGCTGTTTAATAACTGGAAAGTAGGGCCTGAAAGCACGCGCTTGGCCTGTCAAAAGTAAAACATTTTTAGACATTCGAGAGCAATATTCGAAAAGAAAAATAAGTCTCTTGTTAAAATCTACTGTTTTCTTCTTAAAATTTTCCGTAAAAGACCATGGTTTCCATCTTGTGCTTTCTGTATTGACCCTCCCAAGAAACTCTTGTGTTGGGTGTATGACTTGAATCAGCCCAATGTCGAGCTCGTTCTGAAAATTCTTTTCTATGTTTTGTGAGATTTTTGCTTGTGATTCTCTATCAAGTGCTATAACTATGATGATTTCGGTTTTTTCCGTTGGTGACATGTGCGTTTTCAAGGATTGAAGCGTTTGCAGTAAATTGTCATCTTCACCATCCATGCTTACAATACCAATACTCAGATAAACTGCGAATAAAGGGAAAAAACACAGTTAAGTTTGAAAAATAACACTCCAAAGATCATGCTTTGAGAAGTGTGTACGTTAAAAATTAATTGTTTTGATAAAAAGAGGCTTTTTTAGTTCTCTCTAATCGGAAACAAAGGCATTTCATTTGCGGAAACTTTCATAATTTCTTTTGTTTGCAGTTTTGTTGTTACCTGATTCATATGTGAAAAGGAATTATTTATTGTAGAGTACTAGTTTTAAATCGGTAAAGGGAGTTCCTTTTCTGCTAAATATTTGTAGATCGACCATTATTGATCGTCAATTTTCATAGAGTCATCATAGCCTGCGTTCCAGACCAGTTTTCCCCAGTATAATTAATTACGGCAAAGCCTTAACTTTCACTTTCGTAACATGATTTTTCACTATTTAAAGTCGCGGTTTTCAATAGACCCCAATTCCCCTCTCGACCAGTTTTCGCTTGGTTTTACACAGACTACTCTGAAAGTACAAACAGAACAAACGAAACAGCATAACGTCTCGTTTTGTTTGATATGCGATGAAACGTTTGATACTTTAAAGCAAGCACCTTTTTCGTTTCTTTTCCTTCCAAGAACAAGTCCTTTACTTGTGTCCACGTGATCAAGTAGTCTTGCGCAATGACCCGAAATTATCTCAGGAGAACACTCCGTCGCAGGGTCCCCAACATTCTTCAGATTAGCGCATGTGAGCGAAGATGCAACGTGCTTGGTATAAATGTCTGTGAAACCAAAATATATGAGTTTAATATGTGAAAACGTCTTTCTGACTTGAATTATGTTAGGGTGAATATTGTTTGCTCTCTCGTCCATTAATATCAGAGTTTACATTTCTTTTGAACCTCTCTACAACGGCCACGTTGGGGACAGAAGAAAATGGCTGTTGTAGAGCGGTGGCCGTTAGCAGAAGTTTGACTGTAGTGAAAAAATCTATAGAATGCGAGAAAAATGTTCTGACGATAGAGTTGACAGTTTCCTCTTTCCGCTAACAATTGCATAACGTTTTAGAAATATTGATGAACAGTTTAAATCGCTCGCAAAGCAAGAAACAAAGTGGCCCAGTTTACTTACTCTTCAGAATCGTAGCAGAATTAAACAGAATTATTCCATAAAGAACGAAAGTAATGACGCGTTGTTTTCCCATTTTTGGTAAAAACTTCGTCGATGAAGATGCGATTCAAGTGTGAATCTATGAACTGTAGTAAATGAGCTGAAAATTGATTATTCAGGCGCCGTGGTAACCAAACTCTTCCAGAAGAACTTAAGGTGGAGGGGCTTATTTTCGGAATTTTACGTCATGTATAAGCCCCTCCAAATATAAACCCTCCAAACTCATAACACAAAAAACCCTCCGTTAAAGCGCCCATCAAAATATAAGGCCCCCGGGGGCTTGTACTTGGAAATTGCTCTCAAATAAAAGGTAATACAAAGTAAAAACGGTACATTTCCTTCCAGCTATAAGTCTAGCCCAATCGATTTTGAAACGCAAACTTCGCTCCGTAGATAAGCCCCCCCAAAAAATAAGCCTCTCAAAAAGGGCCTTGAAAAATATAAGCCCCGGGGCTTATTTTCGGAATTTTACGGTATAAATAGTGTTACATTGTCACCGTGTTGATTTTTCAAAAATATAATTTTTCGTTCCAACTGGGCCATAAGTTTGAGTAAAAAGTTGCTTTTTAAAGCAAAAAAACTGATCATTGACTACGAAAGTGACCTAAATTTTAACTATTAGATTAATCAGTGTGAAAAACACTTCTGCGGGCACTAAAAACAGGAAAAGGAGGAAGAAATAACTCTGAAGAGTGAACTTCAGGAAGAATGCTGGCCACGCTATTTGCCCAAAAAACTGTCACAATTGTTGGAGGCTAAAAAAATTAAATCTATAGATTTCTCTCAACAAAAAAAAAAAAACATGAAATTTGCTTGGCTTCTGCAAATTTTAAAAAGTTTGTGAGCATTTACTTATATGTGAAAAAAAAATCCGGTAATGAAGGAGCTGCTGGTAAGGTCTTTCCTGATTCGTGCTTTTAAACAATGGTAATTCATTGTTTTTCATCGTATTCCGGTTTGGGTAGCAGTTGGCAGCTGCTACATGATCCAAAAAATCACACCGCAACAAAAATCGAGATTATGAAGTCCACCTTTCTATATTGGCGTTAAGGTCAAAATGGCCATTTTGCTTTTTTGTGGACCGAAATGAAGTTAGGGTCAATTAAAACAAAAAAAGAGGCCAATATTCTGTTTTCTTAACTCTTCTTCTGGCCGAAGTGAGGAAAACACCATCGACATACTGCTATTAAATGCGTTGCTTTACTTATACAACTCTACAAAATAAATAAATGTACATAGAATAGCACTTAACAAAAGTAAGCTGTCCACACACAACACCATGTTTTACTGGGAGCTGTTTTTAACCCAAACCAGCCTAATATCCTGGCCAATCAGAATAGCGCCGGCAGTCAAATACTGTTCAAATAAACCAATCGCAGCTTAAAACGACACACACCTGGCGGTAAGCGCGGAAAACACGCTTGACGTCGCTCCGATTGGTTAAAAGAAATAAACTCCATCAGTTATTTAACCAGTCACAGAGTGTAGCAGTACAGAAGAATAAGTTTTAGAAAGTCTACTGTCCCTATTACTTTTATCTTTAACTTCACTCACGTACTTTAAGAAGCAATTTTACTACGGGCAAAAACTTGATACACACAGTTTTATATACAACATATACTATGTGGTGCAATGTAGTTAAAACCCACTTTCAACTCCAGACCTCCTAGAACCCGGTTCCTCGAAAGTTGTTTAAGTTTAAGAAAATGTAACTGGAGCTTAGAAAATATTGTTGATCTATACAGTGTAACCTCGATATAACGAAGGGCCGGGCGACTAGCAAAATATGTTCGTTCTAAGGAGGCTTCGTTATATCGAGGTTCTTTTTAATATGTTTTACTATTAACGGGGTAAAGAAAATCGTTTCTTTATACTGAGGAATTAGTTATAATGAGTTTTTCCAAGACTTCTTCCACAACTCCTACAGTTAACAAATAACCCATAGAGGCATTGTCTGCCAAGTTTCGGCGCCTCTTCGAGCTTCGCCTTCCATTCTTTTAAAATCAAGCTTCAATTACTCTAAAATGTGATCAAAATAACCATTTTTCGATCAGGAGAAATTGACCATGGACGCCAGTTAGTTACTGCCCAAAACGTCCCGAGCCACTGCCCACTACTATATATGAACACTACTGTGACTGAACAGTAACCGTAGTAGATGGTGTATGTGAAGTATCTGTAGTAAGTGTAGTAGCTGTAGTATCTGTAGTAGGTGTAGTATCTGTAGTAAGTGTAGTATCTGTAGCAGGTGCAGTACCTGTAGTAGGTGTAAGGAGACGGATGACAAGAAGGGCAGTGTATGCCACAATAGAAAAACTACCCTCCCCTCCCCTCCCCTCCTGGTAATAAACAATCACTTAGTCGGGAAGTCGATTGAGATCTCTCTAATAATCAAATGCTTTACTTCTCCTATGAAAACAATTTTTAGGCATTTTACGGGGAAAGTTAAGGAATTCTCAAGTTGCTTTACATCTAAGATCGGATCTCTAAAATCGCCGACTTCTGTACATTTTGAATCATCGCAACTTTTTCCTAAGCTTTTGGCCATATTGAGATCTCTCTAATAATAATCCAGTGCTTTACTTCTCCTATGAAAACAATTTTTAAGCATTTTACGGGGAAAGTTAAGGAATTCTCAAGTTGCTTTAAATCTAAGATCCGATCTCTAAAATCGCCGACTTCTGTACATTTTGAATCATCGCAACCTCCAGTCTCCGCGTTATTTTCACACACCATGAGCACGCTGTCACTCATCGTATCCCTGAGCAACGGACTTCCACTGACTACACGCACGCGCGAGATTTGAAGGGGTTCTGTAAACACCATTACGATGTTGTCATCTTTTTTGGGCGTCTTCACCCAGGCAAATCCGTTCTTGTCATACAAAGCTTTCTCCATTTCGTGACCCACTGGAAAACTACAAGTTGTCTGAAATTCTATTTCAAGATTACCACCACGAAGTTCCTTGCCAAATGTAAATATGACTTCTTCACGCTTCTGGTTGGAGATTTTTATAGAACTTCTAATATGTGTGTGCATGTCTATAATTTGCCTTGGTAGGTGGCCATCTGGGAACATTGCGCCAAATTCGGCGACATTCGCGGCGAGATGTGCGGAATAAAGCCGTCCTAAACCGGGAAGTCCATTCATCCCAAAGTTGTGTTCATAGGAAGATAAACTTAGAGTTTCGAAATTGTCAATTTGCTGTTTAATAACTGGAAAGTAGGGCCTGAAAGCACGCGCTTGGCCTGTCAAAAGTAAAACATTTTTAGACATTCGAAAACAATATTCGAAAAGAAAAATAGGTCGCTTGTTAAAATCTTCTGTTTTCTTCTTAAAGTTTTCCGTAAAAGACCATGGTTTCCATCTTGTGTTTTCTGTATTGACCCTTCCAAGAAACTCTTGTGTTGGGTGTATGACTTGAATCAGCCCAATGTCGAGCTCGTTCTGAAAATTCTTTTCTATGTTTTGTGAGATTCCTGCTTGTGATTCTCTATCAAGTGCTATCACTATGATGATTTTGGTTTTTTCCGTTGGTGACATGTGCGTTTTCAAGGATTGAAGTGTTTTCAGCAAATTGTCATCTTCACCATCCATGCTTACAATACCAATACTCAGATAAACTACGAATAAAGAAAAAAAAAACACAGTTAAGTTTGAAAAATAACACTCCAAAGATCATGCTTTGAGAAGTGTGTACGTTAAAAATTAATTGTTGTGATAAAAAGAGGCTTTTTTAGTTCTCTCTAATCGGAAACAAAGGCATTTCATTTGCGGAAACTTTCATAATTTCTTTTGTTTGCAGTTTTGTTGTTACCTGATTCATATGTGAAAAGGAATTATTTATTGTAGAGTACTAGTTTTAAATCGGTAAAGGGAGTTCCTTTTCTGCTAAATATTTGTAGATCGACCATTATTGATCGTCAATTTTCATAGAGTCATCATAGCCTGCGTTCCAGACCAGTTTTCCCCAGTATAATTAATTACGGCAAAGCCTTAACTTTCACTTTCGTAACATGATTTTTCACTATTTAAAGTCGCGGTTTTCAATAGACCCCAATTCCCCTCTCGACCAGTTTTCGCTTGGTTTTACACAGACTACTCTGAAAGTACTAACTGAACAAACGAAACAGCATAACGTCTCGTTTTGTTTGATATGCGATGAAAAGTTTGATACTTTAAACCAAGCACCTTTTTCGTTTCTTTTCCTTCCAAGAACAAGTCCTTTACTTGTGTCCACGTGATCAAGTAGTCTTGCGCAATGACCCGAAATTATTTCAGGAGAACACTCCGTCGCAGGGTCCCCAACATTCTTCAGATAAGAGCATGTGAGCGAAGATGCAACGTGCTTGGTATAAATGTCTGTGAAACCAAAATATATGAGTTTAATATGCGAAAATGTCTTTCGACTTGAATTATGTTAGGGTGAATATTGTTTGCTCTCCCGTCCAAGCTTAATATCAGAGTTTAGATTTCTTTTGAACCTCTCTACGACGGTCACGTTGGGGACACAAGAAAATGGCTGTTGTAGAGCGGTGGCCGTTAGCAGAAGTTTGACTGTAGTGGAAAAATCTATAGAATGCGAGAAAAAATGTTCTGACGATAGAGTTGACAGTTTCCTCTTTCCGCTAACAATTGCATAACGTTTTAGAAATATTGATGAACAGTTTAAATCGCTCGCAAAGCAAGAAACAAAGTGGCCCAGTTTACTTACTCTTCAGAATCGTAGCAGAATTAAACAGAATTATTCCATAAAGAACGAAAGTAATGACGCGTTGTTTTCCCATTTTTGGTAAAAACTTCGTCGATGAAGATGCGATTCAAGTATGAATCTATGAACTGTAGTAAATGAGCTGAAAATTGATTATTCATGCGCCGTGGTAACCAAACTCTTCCAGAAGAACTTAAGGTGGAGGGGCTTATTTTCGGAATTTTACGTCATGTATAAGCCCCTCCAAATATAAGCCCTCCAAACTCATAACACAAAAAACCCTCCGTTTAAGCGCCCATCAAAATATAAGGCCCCCGGGGGCTTGTACTTGGAAATTGCCCTCAAATACAAAGTAATACAAAGCAAAAACGGTACATTTCCTTCCAGCTATAAGTCTAGCCCAATCGATTTTGAAACGCAAATTTCCCTCCGTAGATAAGCCCCCCCCAAAAAATAAGCCCCGGGGCTTATTTTCGGAATTTTACGGTATAAATAGTGTTACATTGTCACCGTGTTGATTTTTCAAAAATATAATTTTTCGTTCCAACTGGGCCATAAGTTTGAGTAAAAAGTTGCTTTTTAAAGCAAAAAAAAACTGATCATTGACTACGAAAGTGACCTAAATTCAAACTATTAAGTTAATCAGTGTGAAAAACACTTCTGCGGGCACTAAAAACAGGAAAAGGAGGAAGAAATAACTCTGAAGAGTGAACTTCAGGAAGAATGCTCGCCGCGCTATTTGCCCAAAAAACTGTCACAATTGTTGGAGGCTAAAAAAATTAAATTAATAGATTTCTCTCAACAAAAAAAACATGAAATTTGCTTGGCTTCTGCAAATTTTAAAAAGTTTGTAAGCATTTACTTATATGTGAAAAAAAAACCGGTAATGAAGGAGCTGCTGGTAAGGTCTTTCCTGATTCGTGCTTTTAAACAACGGTAATTCATTGTTTTTCATCGTATTCCGGTTTGGGTAGCAGTTGGCAGCTGCTACATGATCCAAAAAATCACACCGCAACAAAAATCGAGATTATGAAGTCCACCTTTCTATATTGGCGTTAAGGTCAAAATGGCCATTTTGCTTTTTTGTGGACCGAAACGAAGTAAGGGTCAATTAAAACCAAAAAAGAGGCAATATTCTGTTTTCTTAACACTTCTTCTGGCCGAGGTGAGAAAAACACCATCGACATACTGCAGTTAAATGCTTTGCTTTACTTATACAACTCTACAAAATAAATAAATGTACATAGAATAGCACTTAACAAAAGTAAGCTGTCCACACACAACACCATGTTTTACTGGGAGCTGTTTTTAACCCAAACCAGCCTAATATCCTGGCCAATCAGAATAGCACCGGCAGTCAAATACTGTTCAAATAAACCAATCGCAGCTTAAATCGACGCACACCTGGCGGCAAGCGCAGAAAACACGCTTGACGTCGCTCCGATTGGTTAAAAGAAATAAACTCCATCAGTTATTTAACCAGTCACAGAGTGTAGCAGTACAGAAGAATAAGTTTTAGAAAGTCTACTGTCCCTATTACTTTTATCTTTAACTTCACTTACGTACTTTAAGAACAAATTTTACTACAGGCAAGAACTTGATACGCACAGTTTTATATACAACATATACTATGTGGTGCAATGTAGTTAAAACCCACTTTCAACTCCAGACCTCCTAGAACCCGGTTCCTCGAAAGTTGTTTAAGTTTAAGAAAATGTAACTGGAGCTTATAATATTGTTGATATATACAGTGTAACCTCGATATAACGAAGGGCCGAGCGACTAGCAAAATATGTTCGTTCTAAGGATGCTTCGTTATACCGAGGTTCTTTTTAATATGTTTTACTATTAACGGGGTAAAGAAAATCGTTTCTTTATTCTGAGGAATTCGTTATAAAGAGTTTTTCCAAGACTTCTTCCATAACTCCTACAGTTAACAAATAACCCATAGAGGCATTGTCTGCCCAGTTTCGGCGCCTCTTCGAGCTTCGCCTTTCATTCTTTAAAAATCAAGCTTCAATTACTCTAAAATATGATCAAAATAACAATTTTTGATCAGGAGAAATTGACCATGGACGCCAGTTAGTTACTGCCCAAAACGTCCCGAGCCACTGCCCACTACTATAAATGAACACTACTGTGACTGAACAGTAACCGTAGTAGATTGTGTATGTGTAGTGTCTGTAGTATCTGTAGTAAGTGTAGTAGCTGTAGTATCTGTAGTAGCTGTAGTAGGTGTAGTCGCTGTAGTACCTGTAGTAGGTGTAGCATCTATAGTACCTCTAGCAGATGTAGTACTTGTAGTATCTGTAGTATCTGTAGTAGGTGTAGTATCTATAGTACCTGTAGTAGGTGTAGTATCTGTAGTACCTGTAGTAGGTGTAGTATCTATAGTACCTGTAGTAGGTGTAGTATCTGTAGTAGGTGTAGTACCTGTAGTACCTCTAGCAGATGTAGTACCTGTAGTAGGTGTAGTATCTGTAGTAGTCTTAGTAGCTGTAGTAGGTGTAGTATCTGTAGTATCTGTAGTATCTGCAGTAGCTGTAGTAGTCTTAGTAGCTGTAGTAGGTGTAGTACTTGTAGTATCTGTAGTATCTGTAGTAGCGGTAGTAGTCTTAGTACCTGTAGTAGGTGTAGTACCTATAGCATCTGTAGTAGCTGTAGTAGGTGTAGTACTTGTAGTATCTGTAGTATCTGTAATAGGTGTATAGTATCTGTAGTAAGTGTAGTATCTGTAGCAGGTGCAGTACCTGTAGTAGGCGTAAGGAGACGGAAGATGAGAAGGGCAGTGTATGCCACAAAAGGAATACTACCCTCCCCTCCCCTCCCCTCCCCTCCCCTCCTGGTAATAAACAATCACTTAGTCGGGAAGTCGAAGTTAGTATGAAAAAGTTAGCAGCCTTTTGCTAAGCTTTTGGCCATATTGAGATTTCTCTAATAATAATCCAGTGCTTTACTTCTCCTGTGAAAACAATTTTTAAGCATTTTACGGGGAAAGTTAAGGAATTCTCAAGTTGCTTTACATCTAAGATCGGATCTCTAAAATCGCCGACTTCTGTACATTTTGAATCATCGCAACCTGCAGTCTCCGCGTTATTTTCACACACCATGAGCACGCTGTCACTCATCGTATCCCTGAGCAACGGACTTCCACTGACTACACGCACGCGCGAGATTGGAAGGGGTTCTATAAACACCATTACGATGTTGTCATCTTTTTGGGGCGTCTTCACCCAGGCAAATCCGTTCTTGTCATACAAAGCTTTCTCCATTTCGTGACCCACTGGAAAACTACAAGTTGTCTGAAATTCTATTTCAAGATTACCACCAGGAAGTTCCTTGCCAAAGGTGAAGATGACTTCTTCACGCTTCTGGTTGGAGATTTTTATTGAGCTTCTAATATGTCTGTGCATGTCTATAATTTGCCTTGGTAGGTGGCCATCTGGGAACATTGCGCCAAATTCGGCGACATCCGCGGCGAGATGTGCCGAATAAAGCCGTCCTAAACCGGGAAGTCCATTCATCCCAAAGTTGTGTTCATAGGAAGATAAACTTAGAGTTTCGAAATTGTCAATTTGCTGTTTAATAACTGGAAAGTAGGGCCTGAAAGCACGCGCTTGGTCTGTCAAAAGTAAAACATTTTTAGAAATTCGAAAACAATATTCGAAAAGAAAGATTAGTCGCTTGTTAAAATCTTCTGTTTTCTTCTTAAAATTTTCCGTAAAAGACCATGGTTTCCATCTTGTGCTTTCTGTATTGACCCTCCCAAGAAACTCTTGTGTTGGGTGTATGACTTGAATCAGCCCAATGTCGAGCTCGTTCTGAAAATTCTTTTCTATGTTTTGTGAGATTTTTGCTTGTGATTCTGTATCAAGTGCTATCACTATGATGATTTCGGTTTTTTCCGTTGGTGACATGTGCGTTTTCAAGGATTGAAGTGTTTGCAGCAAATTGTCGTCTTCACCATCCATGCTTACAATACCAATACTCAGGTAAACTGCGAATAAAGGAAAAAAAACACAGTTAAGTTTGAAAAATAACACTCCAAAGATCATGCTTTGAGAAGTGTGTACGTTAAAAATTAACTGTTTTGATAAAAAGAGGCTTTTTTAGTTCTCTCTAATCGGAAACAAAGGCATATCATTTGCGGAAACTTTCATAATTTCTTTTGTTTGCAGTTTTGTTGTTACCTGATTCATATGTGAAAAGGAATTATTTATTGTAGAGTACTAGTTTTAAATCGGCAAAGGGAGTTCCTTTTCTGCTAAATATTTGTAGATCGACCATTATTGATCGTCAATTTTCATAGCCTGCGTTCCAGACCAGTTTTGCCCAGTATAATTAATTACGGCAAAGCCTTAACTTTCACTTTCGTAACATGATTTTTCACTATTCTATTGTCGCGGTTTTCAATAGACCCCAATTCCCCTCTCGACCAGTTTTCGCTTGGTTTTACACAGACTACTCTGAAAGTACTAACTGAACAAACGAAACAGCATAACGTCTCGTTTTGTTTGATATGCGATGAAAAGTTTGATACTTTAAAGCAAGCACCTTTTTCGTTTCTTTTCCTTCCAAGAACAAGTCCTTTACTTGTGTCCACGTGATCAAGTACTCTTGCGCAATGACCCGAAATTATCTCAGAAGAACACTCCGTCACAGGGTCCCCAACATTCTTCAGATTAGCGCATGTGAGCGAAGATGCAACGTGCTTGGTATAAATGTCTGTGAAACCAAAATATATGAGTTTAATATGCGAAAACGTCTTTCTGACTTGAGTTATGTTAGGGTGAATATTGTTTGCTCTCTCGTCCAAGCTTAATATCAGAGTTTACATTTGTTTTGAACCTCTCTACAACGGCCATGTTGGGGACAGAAGAAAATGGCTGTTGTAGAGCGGTGGCCGTTAGCAGAAGTTTGACTGTAGTGGAAAAATCTATAGAATGCGAGAAAAATTTTCTGACGATAGAGTTGACAGTTTCCTATTTCCGCTAACAATTGCATAACGTTTTAGAAATATTGATGAACAGTTTAAATCGCTCGAAAAGGGAAGCTCGCAAAGCAAGAAACAAAGTGGCCCAGTTTACTTACTCTTCAGAATCGTAGCAGAATTAAACAGAATTATTCCATAAAGAACCAAAGCAATGACGCGTTGTTTTCCCATTTTTGGTAAAAACTTCGTCGATGAAGATGCGATTCAAATGTGAATCTATGAACAATAGTAAATGAGCTGAAAATTGATTATTCACGCGCCATGGTAACCAAACTCTTTCCAGAAGAACTTAAGTTACAGTAAATAAATATAAGCCCTCCAAACTCATAACACGAAAAACCCTCCGTTAAAGCGCCCCTCCAAATAAAAGGCCCCCGGGGGGTTGCACTTGGAAATTGCCCTCAAATACAAAGTAAAACAATGCAAAAACGGTACATGTCCTTTCAACAAAAAAGGCTAGCCCAATCGATTTTGAAACGCAAATTTCCCTCCGTAGATAAGCCCCTCCAAAAATAGGCCCCTCAAAAAGGGCCTTTGAAAAATATAAGCCCCAGAGCTTAATTATTTTCGGAATTTTACGGTATAAACAGTGTTACATTGTCACCGTGTTGACTTTTCAAAAATATAATTTTTCGTCCCAACTGGGCTATAACTTTGAGTAAAAAGTTGCTTTTGGGAGCAAAAAAAATGATCATTGACTACGAAAGTGACTTAAATTCAAACTATTAAGTTAATCAGTGTGAAAAACACTTCTGCGGGCACTAAAAACAGGAAAAGGAGGAAGAAATAACTCTGAAGAGTGAACATTCAAACACATGAAATTTGCTTGGCTTCTGCAAATTTTAAAAAGTTTGTGAGCATTTACTTATATGTGAAAAAAAATCCGGTAATGAAGGAGCTGCTTGTTAGGTCGTGCTTTTAAACAATGGTAATTCATTGTTTTTCATCGTATTCCGGTTTGGGTAGCAATTGGTTGCTGCTACATGATCCAAAAAATCGCAACGAAAACAAAATCGAGATTATTAAGTCCACCTTTCTATATTGGCGTTAAGGTCAAAATGGCCATTTTGCTATTTTGCGGACCGAAACGAAGTTAAGGTCAGTTAAACCGAAGAAAAAGGCCAATATCACGTCTTCTTAACACTTCCTCTGGCCGAAGTGAGAAAAACACTATCGACATACTGCTGTTAAATGCTTTGATTTACTTATAAAACTCTACAAAATAAATAAATGTACATAGAATAGTACTTAATAAAAGCAAGCTGTCCACACACCACAGCATGTTTTAGTGGCAGCTTGATGTTGCTCCGACTGGTTCAAAGAAATAACTCGATCAGTTATTTAACCAATCACAGAGTGTAGCAGTACAGAAGAATAAAAACGCGGAGTTTTAGAAAGTCTACTATCCCTATTACTTTTATCTTTAACTTCAATCACGTACTATAAGTACAAATTTTACTACAGGCAAGAACTTGATACACAGTTTTATATACAAGGTATACTTGCAAGATATACTATGTGGTGCAATGTAATTAAAACTCACTTTCAACTCCAGACCTTCTAGAACCCGGTTCCTCGAAAGTTGTTTAAGTTTAAGAAAATGTAACTGAAGCTTAGAAAATATTGTTGATCTATACAGTGTAACCTCGATATAACGAAGGACCGAACGGCTAACAAAGTATGTTCGTTCTAAGGAGGCTTTGTTATATCGAGGTTCTTTTTAAAATGTTTTACTATTAACGGGGTAAAGAAAATCGTTAAATCGAGGTTCCACTGTACTTTCAAATCCAGGCTTTTTACACAAAATGATAAGCTGAACAACATAAAGAAAGAAAAATAAAATCAAGAACTTAAATCTTAACTCTGAATTAGCGTAGCCTGATTAGAGACCTTGCATTTTCTCTTTAAACATCAATCGAGTGCGTGCATGAAAGTAAAAAAAGCCGGGGACTTATTGACCGCTAGGGCAACGGAGTGCGCGTGTTTTTTTTTCTCCCGCGCACCACTCAAAATTCGTTTAAGAGAAAGAAAAAACGTCTGTGGACAGACCAAGATAAGCGCTTATTGGATTTCAGGAACCGGGTCCAGGTCTCTCACGGCCAACAAAACCTGGCTGTAGGGACCACAATGAGTAATAACACGTCAGTAAGTAAGAGTGTGCCTGTAGGTTAAGAAACTTATGCGTTCTTCGTCTTAGGAGTAATTTCTACTAAGCACATTAGTCAATTAGTAAGGCGGTGGCTGCCTCGTTCCCAGACGTTTCTCTCGATGTGAATCTGCACGCAAAGGAAGGCGGGAAGGAGAAACGGGCTTGGCCTCTCTTCTTTCTCCTTTCCATGGTCCTCTGCGATTCGTTACCAGTCACTTCAACTTCGCGCTCGCCCTTATTCGCCAAAAACAAAGCGCCTAAGGAGGAGACAGATGCGGCGGTGTTTGCACAAAAAAATTCAGATTAATAAATCTTGTGGTTTTACATGCGTTGCAACACGGAGAATGCCGGCATGCGTAGTAACGCTTGTTACCAACTTCTCTGATAACTCGTCGACAATGATAAAAGTGTGTGTTATTACCAAACAGGAAATATCAGCGGGAAATAACTCAGTTTTCTGACACTCGCGACGAACTACTGATTAGCACCCTATACTGCTAATATTATTGACTAAAAATCTGGCCCCCGTTGTTCAAACGTTGGATACGATTATCCACCGGATAAATCACTATCCAGCGGTTAAGTATTAGGAAACCAGTTGCGTTATCCAGTGGATAGCGCGGTGGAGAGCGCTATCCAACGTTTGATCAACCGGGGCTGTAATAACACCAAATGAAACTTTTCCAAAAATCACAGAAAAAAAGCAATACAAAAAACTGCTCTTAAAACCTAAATACATAATAACAGATACAGAATAACTTAAAAGGTAAAAGCATGGTTTTATAAATATTGAAGTTAAGAGTAATAATAACAGTAAATTCAAGTCGTTGAGCCACCACGACGGCATGCAACGCCGAGAAAAACTACTTGAAAATTCAATTCGTATATATTCACTTACATCCTACTTTGAAATTACTGATTAACACCTTTTACGTGCTCAACATGCCAATGATTGTCAACTTTTAAAAAAGAAAGGGGAATCAACCGTTGAGCCGTCACGTTTGGTATAAAACTTTAAATATGAATTTTAAACGCACACGCAAAGGAATGTGTTGCTTCTCGCTGCTGTCGGCGTCGTAGTTGCTAAAACTCCTTGATGGTTATGACACTTCCTTAAAATATGGACACCAACAGGGATGGACCACAGTGTTACCAAGGTACAAATCTCTGTCCCCGTGACTTCGTGGGGCGCAAGACACGCGCGTGTCTCGCGTTCCACACCCACTTTGTTTCGCCTGAGAAACGCGAAGGGAAGCGCCTGTTCTACAGCCAGGCTGTTATAAATAAACAAATATTCCAGCAGAACTGGTCTTTCAAAGGAGCTCCCGGCATTTTGTGTCATCTGAGGTTAGTTTCTTGAATCACTGAGTGAAGAACCTCCAGTCCGTGCATCTCTCGCAGTTTTTCAAGATGCCTGGAAAATTTGTATGAAACAGAACAAGATTTATTCCAGCAATCTATTATTATATAGTATTCAATCATTTATAACGTTCATTTTGTAGGAGTTTTTTTTACTCTACCTGAATAGAATTCGAAATAAAATTGCACGTACATTGTTATTAAAATACTGATAAAGTACAATCGATTCAAGTGAAAACACTTTATCATTAAAAATAGTGTACTAAAAAGGCTAAGGAAAATAAAACTCGCAACTAAACAAAAGAAATTAATGCTTAATGAGCGTCTATATCTGATAAAGATACAGCTAAACTTTACGTCCAGTTTTTAGACCAAAATAAACCCAAATCTGAATATCAATGCAAGAATGAGTGGATCTATATCAGAGATTTTGAATCCCGTCAAAAAACCCGCAGTCGTGTATTATCACGTTTAAAAACTCGAGGTGAAGCCGAGAGTTTTTAAACCTTATAAAATACTCCCGCTCCTTTTTTAAATAGGACATAAATGTTTATTTTGTTAATGAGTTATTAATGATCTCCAGTTTACCTTTCATCCGCTGTAGCAAGTTTTGCTAAACAAATGGCAGCATTCTGCTTGACCTCATTACTTAATTTCTCGTTTGTAGCGTGTTTCAGTAGAATTTCCACCACGCCGTTGACTCCAGCGAGATGATCACTCACTTCCTCTGTTGTAAAAAGTAATCATAACTATGTTCAGTTGAATGCGATACTATGGTTGAGTACAACTGAGCACAGCCCTCAATAGGACTGCTGGTGATAGTGACTAACGTTTTAATTGACAGCCTGTGCAGAAGTTATTACCAGAGTCAAAGTCGATGATGGCATCGACCTAATTGGTCAATTGAGTGGAGTTACTACAAACAGTGCATGCTCTCATTGGCAATTATGTGGTCACATTGGTCACATGACTTTTAACAATGAAACCTGTCTTGTTCCTAGGTGTCTCAAGTGTTTGGTAACAAAACGAGACTGCGAGCGATCAAGGAGTATCGCGCAATGGACCTTGTGAATTTTTAGCGATGGTGCAAAAGACCCTGGCCAAAATCGCTCCAGTCACACTCGATTACGAATCCTCTACAACGTGCCTGGGTACGATGCAGCAAAAAAACTGTTTCCCGCCAAAAGTCTCTTAGCAGGCAGCATTGCCAAAACTATGACGTCAGAAGGTAAGAGTGCCCTGCTGTGCCCCACCTCAACTGTGAGTCTCGGAAACAACATGAACTGCGTTCGTCATGCTGACTTATTCATTTATTTCACTTACTCATGTCTACACAGTGACTAAGGCACAAAGCTGTATTTCCGATGATGACTTCGTCCTCATGGTGGAGTAACTGAACTAAAAAATCCAGAGCTGTGAAAAGAGCCAAAGGAGACACATGAGTGATGCTTATACGATGACAATATCCCTTGCAGAATACAAGGATTACCAGGTATACTCACATTTCTCACTCATGATTCCATCTCTTGCATCTTTTCTCTCCATAGTACAAAGTGTAAGAATCTTAATGGAATATTTTTTGACAGTTTCTCGGGTACTTGCTCCCCATCCTACTTGGAAGTGACTGCTTAGAATAACAAGCTGTGGAATGATATAAATACACACATGGTCAGTTTGGAGGTATGTAGCTAAGAAGTTCAGTAGCAACGACAGTTCAGCAGCCATCCATTTACCCCTTGACAACCCTGTGTCTCATTTGGCAGCCCCTAGAGCAACATCACAACTTTATCGCCAGGGTTCAAATCAAATCATGACAACGACATCTCATGCCACAACAAGCTTATTTCTACATCTACAATTCAGCTTCTGCATTTCCCTGAAATGTATTGAAAACTTACCTTTAGGATTCTTATGACATGGATATGAATTTTCTGATCACAAGCTGAATTTAAAGCTTCCGTTGAATGAGCCAGCAAATGTCTCAGAGTTGCAAGGCTGCGCTGAAATATTTATAAAAAGAGATAGGTTACAAAAGTTGTCTACACATTAATATACATCAAAAACTATAAAAAACTTGCAGATGTTAAAGCAAAGGCATCAACTTTAAAATGCCTATCATGTTGGCAAAACCTTGAAAGTTTTACTAAATTACTAAACTTTCTAAATTATAAACACTTCAAAGATTTGCTAGGTAGCTTTCATTTGAATGATAACATGCCAGGATTTTATCCAGAGACTAAACAACTAGAACCAACTTGTACTGCATTATATACAGGCCAGCAAAACAATTACTGAACTTGTGCAACAGGATTGGAGATGCAAGACGACATACACGACAATAATATTATATTTTAAGAAAAATTCCACCAAACTTCGCCTTCCTTTAAACAGGTCTTTTTGTTAAAGACCAGAACACAGTAATGTTAACTGAAGATGGTGACAAAACAAGCAAGTAATAGCCGTATCACATTTGCCACCCCTCTCCTTTCCCCCGTCCTGTTGCCTAAGCCCACTATTGGTCAGCATGGCTTGGTATAATTTTACATACATCACAAATTTCATCATATCCAGTGTTGAGCATCTCAATAAGCGATGGAATCAACTTAGTAGCTACATCCTAAAATCAATCAAAAATAAAACAAAAGGTCTGTTTTAAAGCTAGACAAAAAATAATTTTACTTTGTAATGCAAGTGCATGTCAGTCTGTTTATATTTTCAAATACATGTAACATAATGCATAAAACATGATTTCCTGAATAACCAGTCAAGCACTATGAGAAATTCTTGGGTAACCTAATACTAACCTTTTGATATTGATTCGGTTGTGTAGAAATGTTTGCCAAAAGAGCCAGTAGCGAAAATACCGAGCACCTCACTTTTTGATCCTTTATTCCACGAATATGGGAATCCTTAAAAAAAAAAGAAAAAAAAGCAGACTTGAGATGTAACGTCTGGAGCTGCATAAGCAAATTCTTCAAGCATTTGTGTTCATATGTGCGGGGTTGTGATTGTTGCTGGCTTTCTTCCTTGTATGGAAAAGGTCTGCTCCTAGTATTTCAGTTATTTCCTCTCTTAAAAACTAACATTTTCAAATCCCAGTTCAAACTTGAAAACACAAAAGT
Source organism: Porites rus (assembly GCA_964035705.1). Classification (NCBI taxonomy): domain Eukaryota; kingdom Metazoa; phylum Cnidaria; class Anthozoa; order Scleractinia; family Poritidae; genus Porites; species Porites rus. The sequence goes on from OZ038000.1 coordinate 29,870,151, forward strand.
ATATTGATTGACAATTTTTGTGGTTAAAAGTTATTCACATTTTACATTTTCACATCACACATACAAGTAAACAAGATTTCTTAAAATACTGATCACGGGCAAAAATACTGCCTGAAGGGACCATTTATGGCCCAAAAAACTGGCTGGAAGGGGAAGGAGGGAGGGGGTGAGGGAGAAGGGTAAGTAATCAAATTGGAAATGGAAATTTGTTCAAATAATGCACATCAAGATTCCACCATAGAAGAATGAGAGTAAGAACAAAACAATCTACCAACCAGGAATTTGACACTAGTTTGCCACCACTGTTGTTCTTCAGCAATCTTGTTTCTAATGTAGGTGTCTCTTGCCATATTGGCTAATGCCGACAGACCAGACGAAACTAAGGACCAGTTGTCTGTTGGTTCATGGGAAGCCTTTGAGCTTCCTTCACAAAGTTTTAACTACAGAACAAGGAGAAAGAAATTTTTAAAGTTGTTACTGGTACCACGACTAAATGTCTGCTTAGGAGAGGTGTCAGCTAAAGGTGATGTTACACGGGACGATTTGCAACTACGATTATTAGCTCAACTCTGTGTTGCAATGTTGGAACCATGTTGCAGCTATTCAAAACAACGTCACAACAATGCTGTGATGCTGTGTTGCGCTAAAAATCGTCATTGTGAATCGTCTCATGTAACATCACCTTACAGAATGTAAAAAATCCAGTGTTTGTAAGTGGCTGGGACCATGAAAAGTGTTCACTTTCACCAGCCCCAGTTGTTTTAAAATAAAGGCATTACCTGTAGATCTTAACATGTCTAACAGAATATGTAAGTGCACTATGCGAGTCTTCCTTACCACAAACTTATGAGAAATGCTCAGGAAGTCTTTGTCAACTAAGTCCCTGATTCTTTCACAAAATCTGAAAAAAAGATGTTAAGTTGGCACAATCTGCATGTAATTTGGTTCATAACAGAAAAAAACCTTTAACCAGTGATATTACATAACAGTGCTTTAAAAAGGATATTAATTTTGGTGTATGCAATGAAAACGAAAATACTTACCCTTGTTCTAGAGCTAAATTATTAATGGTCGACATTGCTACAACTGCAGTATTGGTTCCTCTTTGTACAAGTAAAAACAGGGCTTCTGTTACCCTATAAAATCAAATCAAAAGCTACTAACTGTTACAGTCTCGCAGTAAGCTTAAACGTTAATACCACAATACTAGTTTTGACATGTCAAAACAAAAAAGTCTGTAAGACCCTAAACAATCAACAACAATATCAAATCAGACAATATTCATGCTGATTAACATATGCATGAATTATAATAGAAGCAATAACCCTCACCATTTAATATCTCTACATTTTGTTAGACCTAGTCTTCCCTTTTCTGTTTGTGAGAGCTGATGAAGGAATGATGTTACAGCTGTTCTTATCACTGTAGAGGTGGGATCTCTCAGAAGGCGATTGAAACAGGAAGAGTGGTCTTTTTTCAGAAATTCTTCAACATTATAATCTACAGTGAAACAAGAAAAAACAGTTCTTTTCAACACTCATAATTTCATGATATTTTGTGACTGACTAATTTCAGTAGAAAATGATTAACTGGACAAATGTGTATGAGTGATCAGAAGATTTGTTATGGGGCCTAGCAGGGCTAGTGTCACTAACATTTCAAGTTGCCACCTGTATGTATTAGTAGGTAGGGAACTGAACAACTGGTAGGTTCTCTTGGTTATATTTTCCTTTTGTTTCCTGTGAAGGAGCCAGCCGCGAGGACTAATGCTCATGGTCACCAAGAGAAAAACCATGGCCCCTGGCCCTTAACAGCAGACATGGAACATATACGTCATGCTATTTTCAAAGTTTTTGTTTATTCTTGAAACTACAAATTGGCAATGCAACAGACTGTCTTTTAAGTTAGAAAATCATAACAATAATTTTACTAATAACTCTGGCCATCATGAATCACCATCTCATTCCAACTGAGATAAACTTGAAAAAAAGAAAAGAAAATGGGAACATGGCTTTCAGATGCAACAAAAGAATTACCATTGTCAGTGCAGGCTTGCATCAGAATCCGTACAACGTCACAAACAAAGTCAATATCTTCCAGCATGATACATACATCAGTCCCTTCCCAATATCTACAAATGACAGGGGATGCTGTATTCAAATTCTGATAACATGCAGTTCTAATGATAACAATATTATACAATAATGTTGTTTTTCACATGAATATCACAGCCTGCAATGTACCAAAACTCTAAAAAAATTGCCCATAAACAAGGTTTCTCTAAATAATAATTACCTAATATATCTGTTACAGGTCAAAGCAAATAATACTATAAATTTGTATCAAACAATTTTAATCCAAGTTGAATTTCACTATTACAAAAACGTCTACATGTACGATAACAGAAAAGATAGTTGCTACAGTGTAATTTGCAGGATTAATACTTACTTTCTAAAAATCTTATTGAACTCAGTAATCTGGAAGCCCCCATAGCATCGAAACAAGGTTTTGTTTGCATCTACAATGGCATAATAAAGTTGCAATAAGAATGGCGAAAAGCTGAAAAGAGGGTTGTAGCTTGTTCTTTACATTGTAAAAAGTGGTGCTAACATCTGAACCTGTCGATGAAATGCTGACCTGTGACCACTGAAATGAAAGCTACTGAGCAGTTCTTTCCACTGGCACAATTTATTTATCTGTAGAAGGTATTTGAAACTTTCAAATCTGTGGATGAAATCATCAAGTGTAACCATTCAAATGAAAGGTACTGCAGTAGTATTTTCCTGTGTTACTGTTTATTATGTTTTACAAGGAGGTTCTTTCCAAGTGTTGAATTAATTTACAGGATAAAATTCTCATGTGTGTCTATTCAAATATCAACATATTTTACACAAATTAGTCATGTCCCAAATATTACCGTACAAATTACACCTACTATTATCAAGAACTCTGACCAATCTCCTTGTAGCCTCAGAGTACTGGGAAGTAACAAGACTGGCTTTCTGCAGTCTGTTGATAGAGTCTCGTATTAAATCTCCATTCCCTTGACCTGCTACATCAACAGCCTAAAAATTATTGATAAATATGATATTTCATGCTTCTAAGTAACAAAATGTAAGTTAATGGCAAAGAATTGCTCTTGCCACTAAGCTATAGTGAGACTTCACTATAGTGGAAAAAACTGTGGGCCATTTAACTCAGTTTACCAATAATTGGTAAACTGAGTATATTATGAAGCTAGCCTAGCTGTTCAGAAGTTGGATAGCGCTATTCAATGGATATATCTCTATTCAGCCGACAAGTATTAACTAATAGTGTAATAATTATTATCAAATTATCCACAGAACAAGGTCCTGGTGTACATAAATTTTGCCATACTTCCCACCTCAAAAATTTGTGTAACTATAAAGAAAGAAACGAAGAAACTAACATCCTTAATGTAACCAATCACAAAACAGATAGTGGACATTTTACCTTGTGGGCATTTTAGCAAAAATTAGAAGTAGACAAGTGCAATTCTGTACAATGAATCTCAACTTGAATAATTATAGCCATTTAGAACTTCAATTGACCACATAATGCTAATACAACCTTACATGACCTGTAAAGTTTTATATTTTGGACATGCATGTAAGTCAAAACATCCAATAAAAGTCTACCTACCTCCTTTTCATCTAGAACTCTTTGTTTCGATGACTCGGCCTCTGCAATATATGCTTTAAAGAAATTAAAACACTCAGAGAGACAGTAGTTATGGTATACAGGTAACAAACTGGGCTTTTTATTTATCACTCTAATTCTAAAAATAACAAGAATGTCTGCTAAAAAGTTCACATTTGCACAAAACAAATACATGTACTATTGAAAAATTTTTTCACGGTGTCCAAATTGAATTTAAAGCTTACTGCATTTCCACAGCATAACCATTACTAACAAATAGCATCCACATTCAAAAGTAAGTGCACACCTCTTTAGTTAAACCAGGAAATAAGCACTCCTCCCCTCCCCCAACACACCTTTCTGTTACACTTGAATTCAGTCCATAAAAAACAAAGCCGTACAAAGGAGAAAACCGACAACCTGGTTGTACTCAAAAACAACTAAACTTCATCAGAAAGATGCTTAGGTGTAACCATGAAATGACTACTTAACAAAGACCAACACTGACACTAGCCTTGTCAAAATACCGGTATTCCCTCTTACCCAATTTCTTAAATACAAGAACACCTACAATACTAGGGTACCTTTAAGAATCTTTTCTTGCTTTGGAGCAACTTGAATAGCACTCTTCAACACTGTCACTGCCTGGAGAAAAACAACCATAGAACCTCATTCACTGATTCAGTAGTTTCCAGAGAACCAGGTCACTCTTGCAGAAAAATTTGCCGATTTTGGTACCACAAAAGGTGTTCAGTTTGGAATGTCATTTTTATTTCCATGCAGATATATAATGCCTAGGGCAGTACACAAGAAATAGTACAAAAAACTGCTATAATGTGAAGGAGGTTTATTATTACATATACTGATCATTCATGACAGTGCTTACAGCTTCATCATTTATTTGCCTTTAAATTCACTGATGTTAAAATGGTCTGTTTAGGGATAAAAAATTAAGTTAAGCCATTCCAAAATTGGTCATGGAAACTATGGAAACTTTCATAACAAGAAATGGCAATCCTATTTTGAGTATGGTTTAAAGAAAGTGAAAAAAGGATATAAAGGCAACCACACCTCATCAAATTTTCCGTGCGCTTGCAATGCTCTTGCCTTATGAACAAAAGCCTTTACACATTTCTCATCAATCTAATAAGTATAAATAAAACTGTAATATCAGATTCACATCAAGTTTAAATAAAAGAATGACTTGATTTTAAAGTGAATAATACTAAGTTAACAATGTGACAGATAAGAATATTTCTTAACATGTAAGAGCACTTGCCTTTAAAGCAAGATTGCAATCTTCTATAGCCGAGTCAAAGTCTTCAAGTTTGATGTATGCCTAAGGCGTTAAAAAAAATGCACTTTATTTGAGTGTCAATGTATTTTAGCACAAAAGAACTAATTTGGGGACACTATTTTTGTTCCCCTTGAGGAGACAGGATGGCCATTTTATGTGGTCATCCAAGCCACACGAAGGTCTCGCTGTTTGCAGGGCAAAGAGAGTACTTTAATTTCACAGTTATTTTAAGACTTTGAGTATTGTTCCGGCCCCGGGTTCACGACCTACCGCTCTGCAGTCGAGCGCTCTACTGACTGAGCTAATCCTGCCACAGTATAAGTAATAAAAAGATTAACAGTAGCCAAAACTTGTATGTAAGTTAATACTTGTGTAAACAGTACACATCCATCCATTAAAAAAGAGTTCAATTTCTCTCATGAAAGTTAGGCACACAAAGCAAATGTGCATGCATGAACTTTTTTAGCTTTTTCTGCACATACTTGATTTCTACCCCCTCCTCAAAAACTAACAAGTCCAAATTCCAGTTCAATCTGGAAAAATGACTTCCTTTAGTTGGGGACACTTAGAGGCCCCCTAGCTACAAGGTGTTACCCTCACTAAATAAAGTTAGTTGAGTTTTCTTTTTTCTACTAACCTTTTACATGTGTACAAGTATTGTAAATGACTGTATTAACAAGCAATAATACGTTGTTCTGATGGTTGGAATTTTTGGAATGATAAAATTACCTGTGCCCTGTTGGTATAAAGAACAGGATTTGAACTGAATTTATTGATTGCCATAGTGTAATTGCTGATGGCCTCTGTAAATTTTCCCTCCTTGAATGCTTCATTTCCCTTTGCCTTTAATTTTTCAGCTTCAGATTCATTTCTCTTTCTGATCTTCGCTCTTTCTTTGGCATCCTCTTCAACTGCTTTCATAAACTGCTCTGTTTTTAATATATCAAAACAAAAAAGCTCTTTTATTCCAACTCAGACTTCAACAGGGTGATAGCCAAAATAGGTGATTCATTGACATCACAACAAAACACTTACGTCAACTTGGTATTACCGAAACATGGCTATTTCTAACGTTCAAGTCCTTGGATAAAATTTTTAAGTGAGACCATTTCAAATGAAAGCTCTTCAGCATCAATTTCCTGTGGTTCAGTTCATTTAGTCTGTGCACAAAGTCCTAAAGCATGACCATCCAGCATGACCATTTCACAAAGTAAAAGAGTTCATAGCAAAATCATAATAGCACTTACTACCATCTTATGAAAGTTCCTTGCAGGAGTAAAAAAAATTAAACTAAAAAAAATTACATCTTACCAGCGCAAACTTCACCTGCATCCCGCTAATGTTTATTACAAAAAAGAAAAGAAAAACTATCGTTAACGCAATTAACATTATTTTTGTAGGTACAGTCAACTCTCGCCTTGCGGACACCTCGCTATAACGGACACCCCGATAAAATGGACAGCAGTTAATCCCAGGAAAAAACAAATTACAGACGTTTGACTGAAATAAACTCCCGCTTTTACGGACTCTCACTAATGAGGACACTAACTAGAGGTCCCTACAGTGTCCGCTATAAAGAGAGTTGATTGTATTGTGTGACGAAAAGTGATAGATATGGCTTTAATAGGGTTAAATAAATGAGTTAATTAGGTTAACGTAAAAATTGAAAATGAGAAACTACCAGTTGATCACAAATTCTGCACGGTGTTGCGCCTAGCTATCTTAAGGATCTTGTCTCTGTCTTACCGGTCTCACGTTACCAACTACGCCGTAACAATAATGGTATATTGTTAGAAAGACCTCGGCTAAGAACGAAGAAGACCTTGGGAGATCGCGCGTTATCGATGGCTGCCCCCTTTTTATGGAACAGTCTTCCTCTGCCAATTAGACAGGAAACATCAATCGACTCTTTTAAACGCTCTGTTAAAACATATTTATTTAAAAAGGCTTTTAGTTAGATTATTTATTTATTTATTTATTTATTTATTTTTTATTTTTTTATTTTTATTATTTTTATTATTTTTAATATTGTAATGTTAATATTGTAATATTGTAATTTTACCGGGTGATTTTACTGGTTTTAATTTAGTTATTGATAATATTGTAATGCGCTTTTGAGTATTTTTATAGAAAAAGCGCAATATAAGTATTGAATATTATTATTATTATTATTATTATTAAATTAACTGAAGATTTTTCCAAGCACTCCTTTATTTATGGACACAGAATCTCACCATCTGATTTAAAGCAGTAGAAGGATCCAGCCTCCTTTTTTCTTTGCTCTTAGAAATAACTGTTCTGTCTGACTTGGTTTTAACTTTCCTGCATTCTTCTTCAGAATCTTCGCCATTTTCTGCTTTGTGTCGCTTTAAAAATTCATCTGCAGCTGTGAGAGCCTTATTTTGTCTTTCAAGGTCACCACACGTCAGGTCTTTCATGATAGAGTCTGTAATGATAGGTATTTTGGGGTTAATTTGGAAATTTGACTCTATAAGCAATCAGGGAAGAGGGTTACATATTAGCTTGAGTACTCTTTTTGAAGTGTCCTGTTCTGTTTTGATATATTTCCTTTAAAAAAGTAATCCATAGTATGGCTTAGCTATGGGAATTTTACATTCAACTTTTTTTTTCTTGCATGTATGCCCTTGACAATAAGTGTTTACATCCAAAATATGGATAAGTGAAAACTGTACATGTAGATCTAACCCAAAATACCAACCTTAACCCTGGCAAAAAAATATGATCACCGATACAACTTTACTTTACCATCCAATTAAGCTTATAATCAGCTTCTGAAACCACTCCAGCCTCTACACGTAGCTAAAATATTACTAGACATGAACAAGTGTACACAAACTTTTAGATGGAGGTGATTATGATGCAGGTTTTCTTAGAAACTTGAGGCTATGATTCGTCTTTTGAAAAGAGCATCAAATCTACTTAGAATATAGGTTATTAATGTTCACTAATCTGCTGATAATTTAAAGATACAACGTACAAATTCTATACAAGTAACAGATTAACCTTAATAGCTTAGACGACCCAAGCTGTTGATTTCAGTTCTTGTGAGATTTCGAATTCAGGGCCCTAAGTAAGCGCCCTGACGTTTTCTATTTCTGCAAATGCAATCACAACCTTCAAAAAAGACTTTCCTTACCAATTTCATCGACTTTTCCGAGAAATTTTTGGAGCTCTTCCTCTTTTCCAGTCGTTTCCTCCATTTTTGAAGAAACGGGATCGTACGAATATTAATCGACTCTATGGAAGCAATCGTTAACCATTCGACACTGTCGGAAGGTTTCGTAGATCGCTCGAGGACACCGAAGGTCATTCTCTTCAGTCTTGTTTTGGTTTTCTGTTCGTAGCATTCGAAGAAACTAAAGTTACGTGTTTATGTTTGTTGAATAAGTCAAGTTCACTCTTTAACTACAAATGGCTGAGGTTGAAGAGGGGCAAGCTTTTCAACGAGACTTGCCTTGATGTCTTCGGTATTGCCACCGTGAGCAAAGTTGTTTGGACGCATTTTCTTGCAGGCACATTTTTCCAAAATGGCTATAAATGCTCATCACTGCTTTGTCTCCAGTCTGCAATCCCGCGAACTGGGAATCCTTTCGTCGAGGAATTTCACTAGAAATACTTCTGGTTCTTGCGAACTTGTAAAACGAATGACTTTACACAATAAACTGGAACACCATGATGGATGTGTGAATACTCTTCATTTCAACACGACGGGAGAGCTTCTGGCTTCTGGAAGTGATGATCTAGATATTGTTATATGGGACTGGGCGAAAGGAAAGAAAAAACTTGCCTATGAAAGTGGCCACTCGAGCAATGTTTTTCAGGTAATAAAAAGACCTCATAAAGGAAACATAATATGCAAGGGATAAGATCAATGAATACAGTCATTTAACATTAACAACACATCTATGACTGTCCTGAACAAGGTTATCACTCAAAAAGATGTTTGTTATTTGATTTTCTTACTATTTTTTGCAGGCAAAGTTCATGCCATATACCGGTGATAATACAATAGTGAGTTGTGCTAGAGATGGAAAGGTATCAGAAAATTAGTTTATTTGTTAGTTATTTTACTTGTTTATCATGTAACCCAGTCAATCAGCTGATCAAAAGCATTCATCGTTCTTTATCTCGCATTCTCCATTGGAAGAATGTTAATTTGTTTACTGTTCGATTCATTAAACAATGTAAGCTTGGAATGAGGAAACAATAATTCTTAAAACTAACAAGCATGTCTCCTCATGGGCCCAAAAACTCTCTATACTCAGCATCAATCACTGTTTACCTCGCTACTTTAATTTTCATGCTCTTGAAAAGATTCATTTGTTTATCTGTTTGATGTTACACAACATCATGAGATATTTTATTACAGGTGAGAAAGATGAAATGTTTATCATGTAGCAGAATCATTCCTGCCTCACAAACCACCTTCAGCTTCCACCTGAAAATTACAATTAAATTTTATTATAACAATAATATTATTATGTAAGGTTCAACTTAAGCGATCTCTGACAGACCTTCCCACCTGCAGGAAGAGAAAATCTAGAAATTTTGAAAAACAGTGAACCAAAAAAGTGGAGATTCGTAGAATGGGCCTTTTGCATTAGTTGATCATGTGATCAACTTTCGGTAAACACGAAAACAGTTCGCTTTTGAAACATTTTGTTAGCACAAGCTGAAAGAGGGCATTAAAATTAGGTAACCTGAACATTTTCAACTGTATAGAGCATGCAAAGAAAGTAGTGTCCGATAGCCCAGGGCTAGTGGATTTTGCTATCAGGCTAGTGATTTCTTTTTTTAACTTGCCCGACCAGCAAGTGATGTTTTTTTGAGGAATTCGAATAACGGAAGAACTGCTAAATCAATTTTGCTAGTGAAAAATTTTTTGCGGCTAGCTGAAATCATGTCTGGGCTAGTAACTGGTAGCTTCAGCTTGCCCGAATGGCAAGCTGTAAAAGTGATTTTCTTTGCACCCTGGTATATCTCAAAAGTAGCAATTGCAACAGCCGCCTAAAATTAGAAGGTTCTGTATGAGATAAACAACTCTTGCCACCCAGTCATGCTTGAATGGTTTTTCCATACAAATCCTTGTAAATTCTGAAATTTTTAAACTGTTGTTAAATCTTTTCCTTACGCATTTAATGGCTAAAATTGCCTGTTATGAATTAAAAGAAGATTTGAGCCCCGTAATGCTTATGGAAATATTTCACGACAGTTTGAAAATTTCAAAATTTTCAAGGATATGTATGGAAAACCTGGCAGTCGGTTTCAGATATGAGAGATAACATATGTAATTGAAGCATAAATGAACATTTAAGTTATTATAAGGGCTTTGTTCTACACTTAAGCAACTACTTCTAAGATTTTAAGGTGTGACATGGTGTTTAACCCTTTAAACCTCAGTATCCACATACAAATTCTCCAAACTGGTCTCTATTCATTTCCTTAAAGTATAAGTTGAGAGAACTTGATAAAAGATCAAGAAGTTTTACCTCTGGTAATCATTTTATTAATTCTCATAACTGTATCTCTTGACAGTGTATGGTTATCATTAGGAGAAAATTGATGTTGATCACTATTGGGACTAAAAGGGTTAAATAGATTACCTACTGTGTATGTTACAGGTCAAATTTGATCTCAGGTTAATTTTGATTTAACCTACATGTAGGTTGATTCTCAATTTCTTTTGTCTTCTAGCCATAGCAGACAAAGGAAAATAAAATCAAGAATCAACTTTTAACCTGACAAAAATTTGACCTATAACACATACAACATGGTGCTTTCTCCTTAAAACATTTTTAAAATATTATCAAAGATCATTGTATACGTCTACGTTCAAGTGAATTCATATCCACGATCTTAAGAAGAGACTAATCAGAATTTTTCCCCATATTCATTATTGTTCATAAATCATAATGAATAGCACCCTCCAATTTCTTTTTGATTGTCTTGTTTTGTTATACGATAAGTAATGAATTACAATATTCAAAATGCGACAATCCAAACTCTTGTCAAGGATCAATGAATTATCTACTGGAATTAAGCACTTAAGGTGTCGATGTGGCGGTTTTCTTAGTTAGCGTATGCTTTCTTTATATAGGTGATATATTTATATGTTGTTTGAAAGAAGATTTATTGTCCAGGTTATTACAGAGATTGAAATTTGCCCATTTTCAACATCAATCACCTTTTTTAAGGTTAGAGTTGGTTTTCTCCATCCCTCATCAAGTGAAGGTTGTAAAACCACAAGATGTCTAGCTCAACATAAAGGTGCCGCCCATAAGGTGAGTTCTGGTCAATATGCACTGATAAATACATCACACAGACGTTTTTTTAAAGGCCTTTGTTTTTAAGGGGGTGTTTCACACGCAAGTAAAAAAATTCTATTTATTATTATTATTTTTGAATGCAGCTATGTATCGAGCCAGGTTCACATTGTGAATTTCTGACATGTGGAGAAGATGGTGTGGTTTTTCATGCTGATCTGAGGGAGGAAAAAGCACGGAAGTAAGATCAAATAATTTATATTAATTATGGTTTTATATGCTCCCAAATTTCTTTGAGTCCTTTTTTTGCAAGAAATATAAAGCCATGGCATAATTAAGCCATATTTTGAACAAAACCATGATCTTGACCGGTAAATTTCATTGAAAGATAGACTTTTATAATTTTGCATACCAGATGAGGCTTACATGTTATATGCTTGTCTTAATGAAGTTTTGGCATTTATTTTTTCAGTCATAGACTGTTGTGTTTAGGCAGTAAAAATGTGGCTATCTTGGAGTAAACCATACTACGTGCAGCACTCTGCTATGTCTCTCACTTGTGAAAATCACTCTCTGATCATAAAAGTTAGTTTACCTATTTTGACCTTTTGCCTCATAGGCTTTTTTGCTGTCGAGTTGAGGAACACAGAAGAGTACCGCTGTATACAATCTTTATCAATCCTCTAAATATCTATGAGTTTGCAGTAGGTGGAAGAGACCAGTTTGCAAGGTGATGAAATATTACCTAAGTTTTAATCTTTCTCAGCAATAATATTGTGCTGTATTTTCTTAATTTTTTTTTCTGTGGCTAAAACTTCATGAGGGTTAAATCTACAGCACATACATCTAAGGAGGAAATGCATTATTCACCATAGTATTGTACTGCATGACATCCTCCCTGGTAACAGGAGCAATCCCTTGTTATAAAGCTCAAGGAAATCATAAAGAAAAATTATGTTGACAAGTTATATTCCTCTGCTGTTGAAGGAACTTTTCTTACTCCTAGCTCAATTCTGAAGAAGTTATGCATATATGGGTAAATGAATTTGTAGGCACAAATTAATTTTCCAATATTTTTTCTTTAATAACCATTTACAGAATATATGACAGAAGAAAACTCCCAGAGGTATGAGAATATTTTTTAACACTTGGTTTATCCACTAATAATAAATTTTTATCGATGCTCGATATAAATGTGGTATTCCCTCTTTGTTTCATAGGCAAATATGGAACAATTCTGAAAGAGAATCCTCATTAAAATGATCATACAGTTGAGCCCTGTTTTATGGGCACCCGCTTCAATATGGACACCTCGTTATTATCTTTGTCCCTGGGGAAATCCCTTACATTATCTCTAAATTTAACCCACTTAATATGGACACCCATTAATGCAGACAACAGACACTTGTTTCTTGCCCAATCAATAGGATCTCATAGAAAGTCAACATCAGTAATGTGGACACCTGTCAACTGTTTGCTGAAATAGACCTTTCTTTTTTTAAAGTAAACAAAAAACCTTCAGTTGACAGCATCTCAATGTTCCCAGCGCAACACTAAGCCAGATAAGATGATTTGTAGATGTCAATTTCAAACTATTTTGGCATCAAACGAGTTATGCACAGAACGCACAGTTTTGATTAAGTAATGATAGATGAGTGATTTTTGAGTTTTTCATGGATTTAGTCCACCAAATGACAGCTTTGTGAAGGTTAGAGGTATTTAGTTTGACAATGGTTATGTCCTCTTTTATTTCTTTAGATTTTTTGTTCTAATTAAAGGTGATTTTTGGCTTTAATCACATGACCCACTTAACCCTTTAAGCCCCAATATCCACATACAAATTCTCCAAACTGATCTCTATACATTTCCATAAAGAATGTGTTGAGAGAATTTGACAAAAGATCAAGAGATGTTCTCATTGTTGATCATTTTATTAATTCTCATAACCTAGTCTCTTGACAAATTATAGATATCGTTAGGAGAAAATTGATGTTGGTCACCATTGGCACTTAAAGGGTTAATACAGACACTAACTATGGCCCCTTTCACTGTCCATATTGATGAGATTTGTCTCTAGTTTGTCGTGAGGCACTTTTGATCTTATTCATATACCCCTCCAATTTAACTCTATTTTTTCGGTCTTTTCTTGTCAGATTAGATTGTCTGGTAAAGATAATGCAGTTCTAAGATGTAAGGTTCTTAGGCTTTTTTAAGAATTTAAATCGTTTACACTGAATGCATCAATGTTGTTTGTAACAGGACAACAAGGCTGATGTTTCACCAGTGAAAAAGTACTGTCCTCATCACTTGGTATGTGTTTTATAAAAGAAATAATTTTGTCTCTTTCTGTTTCAGTGTGCATTTCACTTTTGCTTGTTGGCCATATTTTTTGTGCTGTTAGCCCAGTTTAACTCATTCTATTAACCACCCGTTTGGAAATGGAGTTGCATCCCCCTTCCCCCTCCTCCCTCTTCCCACCTCCCAGGCACCCCCTGTCCTATGCATTTGATGGGTATAATTCTCCCCTTTTTGGGGTAGTTTTCTCTTCTGGTGCACTTGTGGCTTGTGGTTTTTTCTCTTGATAAATATTCTTTATTACATTTTTCATTCCATTTTAAACATTTTTGTTTAGATGGAGAACAATGACAACTTTGCAAACATCACTTGCTTAGTTTATTCTTACGATGGGACAGGTAACTTAATCTTCAATAATATTGCCTATGTTACAGGTCAAATTTGATTTCAGGTTAATTTTGATTTAACCTAGGTTGATTCTCAATTTCCTTTGTCTCCTAGCCCTAACTCATGAATTATTAGGGATGGGAGACAAAGCAAATTGACAATTAACCTAGGTTAAAAAATTTTAACCTGAATTCAATTTTGACCTGTAGCACCTACATTATTGTGAAAGCTGCCAACAAAGGCGCCTTTGATGAGTTTAAGCTGATAAAATATTACTTTTAAAAGAGTTTTAAAATGTAGCTGATGTTGGAGAGATACATATCAACAGGTCACAAAATTTTACATGTACTCATTTCCTAACAGAGCTCCTGGTCAGCTATAATGATGAAAACATCTATTTGTTTGATTCATACTCAAGGTAGGTAACCTTATGTCACCTGGTAGATTCTTGTTTCTTTGATGCAAATATTAATTTAAAGCACTCAAACTTTGGGGAGAAATATTGTTAAATGTCAATGTGATATACCATCGGAGATCACACATGCATTCCTAGATATCATTAAATATTTTTTTCTTCAATTGATTAAGCTTAAGTATAGTTAACATTCTTTTTATAAATGCCGCAGACTTTGAATATACTCACTCATTATTTTACAAACAGTCTCAGAAGATACATGTTTCAAAGATGCCAGACTCCTCAATTATGATATCTGCCTTGGTTTATCCTCTATACATCTTCACCCTGGGTCAGGTGTCAGGTGTATTCAGTCAGTACAAAATGCAGACTGCAGACTCTTGCAGACCATTGTTTTCACCATGGAAATCAGAACAAGACAACAATAGTCCCATTGCTTTCTAACCCTGAAAACAATGGTCTGCAGTCAGTCTGCAGTCTGCATTTTGTACTGTCGAGTCTCATATTTAATGATGACTAGGACAAAAGTTTTGCTGAGTTTCAATAACACTTGTTTGGTAAATAGAGTTCTCTCATCCATCATGTCTTGAAATCTATCTAAATTGACAAATGTTTCTTTTGACTTTTTTCTTCACTAGCTCTGAAGCAGAGTTCATTAAAACTTACAAAGGTCACAGAAACAATGCCACAGGTATACCTTTGTGATTCATTTTTACCTGTAAAACTGTTCTTTGAAAACTGTAAAACCCAGAAAATTCCCCCATAGACCATAACTCTCCTGAAAAGTGATTTCTAATTGCACAGGCTACTCCCCTCTCCTCTCCTAGAAGTTTCTTACCAAAATCTTTCCACTGAGAAAAATGCCCCAAATCCTTAAATATAAATTTTAAGTCAAAATAGTTTTTGTGCCTGCTTGTCACTAAAGAAACAATGGGTCTATAGGGTTATATGGGTTTAAACTAGCATGCTGGCAATATTAATTTTAGCTTCCAACTAGAGAGGTAAATAATTGGATAATTTGATGTTCAAGTTGTTTTAGTAATAATCTGTTGTCATTTCCAGTCAAGGGTGTCAACTTTTATGGTCCTCAAAGTGAGTTTATAGTCAGTGGAAGTGACTGTGGCCATATCTTCCTTTGGGACAAACAGACTCAAGAAGTTGTACAGTTTCTTGAAGGAGACTCCACAGGGGTGGTGAGTATCCTACCATGAAGCTGGGGATAAACATCAGGTTACACTGCAATAAAGGTTGTTCACCCTCTAAATGTCTCCGTGTGTTCAAGATTGAATTAGAATTTAGGAATGTTGGTCTTTAAGAATGGGGTAAGAACCAGAGTACCCAGACAAAAACCTCACCGAGGCACTGACAGTGGGATTTAAACCTGTGCCACTTTGGTGGGAGGTGAGTGCTGTTGCCCCTGCACTATACTACCCTTGCACCCTATATACATTGATAGATCACATTAACAGCAATTGTCAGATTCAGGTTAACAATATTACTCTAATATTATTAGAAAATGGGCAGTAAAAACTGTGCCAAATAATATGAACCTGACATGAAACAATTTATTTTTGTGTAGAGAGAATAAATAGTAAATGAAAAGTAAACAGAAAACTTTGTCATGAGGTACAGATTGCTGTTTTGCATAAATCTAAACCTCTTGGATAACTGTAAAAAAATTTTTTTTTCCTAGGTGAACTGCTTAGAGCCCCACCCAAATGCACCCATCCTGGCTACAAGTGGTCTTGATCATGACATCAAGCTTTGGGTTCCAACTGCAAAAGAGCCAACATCTTTAGATGGACTCAAAAATGTGAGTGCAGTATTTGTTATCAGCACATGCAAGCCTCTTAAATGGTATTTGTATTGTACATATAGTTTATGTATTTTGGTGGAGGTATAGCCTGCAAAAGCAGACTTATTTCCACTCTTCGCTTCTCTCCGTCAAAACAGTTACTTTTCGCATGGAGAGAGGCCATGACGCGAAATACATCTGCATTTGTAGGCTAGTCAAGGGATGACACTGGAGGTCTAAGTCAGTCTACCTACACTACCCTGTCCAGTTACTTAAATGCCCACTGGTCCAGGGTTAGAAAATTCATTGACAACTAGGACTGGTAATGTTGTTGTTTTTGGGGGGCTATTATCTTGATGGCAGAGCAAATAACTGGCTGATTTCTCTCACATAATGATTTTCGGAGAGATCTCTCTTCAAATGGCTGGTTTGTCATTGCAGGTGATTAAAGAGAATGATCGCGATCGAGAAGACGAACGGCTTCATCCTCGTGACCCAATCAGTGAACACCTCCTGTGGCTTATGATGCATCACATTAGAAGAAGACAGGTATCACTATTATACCGGCTAAATCCACTTGTTCTCCCCTCCCCACTCCCTCCTCCTCCTCCCTTGAGTCTATGGATAAAATCATAAAGTGTGACTATTCAAATGAAAGCTACTGAACAGTACTTTCCTGTTGTACTGTTTATTATGCTGTACAAGGTGGTTCTAACTATTGAGTCTATGGATAAAATCCTAAAGTGTGACTATTCAAATGAAAGCTACTGAACAGTACTTTCCTGTTGTACTGTTTATTATGCTGTACAAGGTGGTTCTAACTATTGAGTCTGTGGATGAAATCCTATGTTGTGACTATTCAAATGAAAGCTACTGAACAGTACTTTCCTGTTGTACTGTTTATTATGCTGTACAAGGTGGTTCTAACTATTGAGTCTGTGGATGAAATCCTAAAGTGTGACCATTCAAATGAAAGCTACTGAACAGTACTTTCCTGTTGTACTGTTTATTATGCTGTACAAGGTGGTTCTAACTATTGAGTCTATGGATAAAATCCTAAAGTGTGACTATTCAAATGAAAGCTACTGAACAGTACTTTCCTGTTGTACTGTTTATTATGCTGTACAAGGTGGTTCTAACTATTGAGTCTGTGGATGAAATCCTAAAGTGTGACCATTCAAATGAAAGCTACTGAACAGTACTTTCCTGTTGTACTGTTTATTATGCTGTACAAGGTGGTTCTAACTATTGAGTCTGTGGATGAAATCCTATGTTGTGACTATTCAAATGAAAGCTACTGAACAGTACTTTCCTGTTGTACTGTTTATTATGTTGTACAAGGTGGTTCTAACTATTGAGTCTGTGGATGAAATCCTAAAGTGTGACCATTCAAATGAAAGCTACTGAACAGTACTTTCCTGTTGTACTGTTTATTATGCTGTACAAGGTGGTTCTAACTATTGAGTCTGTGGATGAAATCCTAAAGTGTGACTATTCAAATGAAAGCTACTGAACAGTACTTTCCTGTTGTACTGTTTATTATGCTGTACAAGGTGGTTCTAACTATTGAGTCTGTGGATGAAATCCTATGTTGTGACCATTCAAATGAAAGCTACTGAACAGTACTTTCCTGTTGTACTGTTTATTATGCTGTACAAGGTGGTTCTAACTATTGAGTCTGTGGATGAAATCCTAAAGTGTGACTATTCAAATGAAAGCTACTGAACAGTACTTTCCTGTTGTACTGTTTATTATGCTGTACAAGGTGGTTCTAACTATTGAGTCTGTGGATGAAATCCTAAAGTGTGACTATTCAAATGAAAGCTACTGAACAGTACTTTCCTGTTGTACTGTTTATTATGTTGTACAAGGTGGTTCTAACTATTGAGTCTGTGGATGAAATCCTATGGTGTGACCATTCAAATGAAAGCTACTGAACAGTACTTTCCTGTTGTACTGTTTATTATGCTGAAGAAGGTGGTTCTAACTATTGAGTCTGTGGATGAAATCCTATGTTGTGACCATTCAAATGAAAGCTACTGAACAGTACTTTCCTGTTGTACTGTTTATTATGCTGTACAAGGTGGTTCTAACTATTGAGTCTGTGGATGAAATCCTAAAGTGTGACCATTCAAATGAAAGCTACTGAGCAGTACTTTCCTGTGGTACTGTTTATTATGCTGTACAAGGTGGTTCTTACTTTTGAGTCTGTGGATGAAATCCTAAAGTGTGACTATTCAAATGAAAGCTACTGAACAGTACTTTCCTGTGTTAATTCTTACCCATCCTCATTTGTAAGCTGTTAGAAGTAACCCACTTGTTCTTAAACTTCCCTCTAGTCAAGAGAAGACAATGGCGAGCGAGACAGTGATAGTGACATTACAGATGATGATGATGATGATGAAGATGGTGAATTGGGAAACAGAGTTCAATGTAGTCCATCTTAAATGTATGCCTAATAACATTAAACTTACCACGATACCTGGGTATCCTACACCCCTTGTAAAAGAAGTTTCTGCTGGGTGTAAGTAACAGTAACCTTATACAGAAAAGTCTTAAATAGTATTTATAAGCATTTGGGTTTAGATATTTGAAAGTATGTTTTGAAAAGTTAGTGAAATTAGGTTTTTGTTATATTCTGTTAATGAAGGTCATTAAATTTTCCACTTGTAGGCACAGACTTTGTGAGATGTTGAAATTAAATTTCACTCTTTATTCTTAAGATCGGTGGACTTTGTAAATAAGCCTCATTTTGTTTTACACGTTGTTGTGTACAGAAGACAGAAAAAAACTTTTGATAAGACTCTTGAGAAAACTTCAACATTTGAACAACAATTGGACCTTTCTGGGTGGGAAACGATAAAATGAAAAAAGATTTCTGGCTATTTGGTAATCTTTAGTCATCAGCTTGACCAGTCTGTTTTGTTCTAGATGCTATAAGGTTCACTCGAACTCTCTAGCCAACCTGATTATTCTAATAGACTTTTCAGAACAGTTCTCATTAGAAATATCCATGTTATTTGTGAATTTCACCAGTAACATACAACTTGCTAGTGTTGGTCCCTACCATTTTGTAGTCATTTTCTGTGACTCTTTGTAAAGTGGACATAGTTGTGCGGAGACATCTCTCAAATTCCAGCACTTAGTGCTGGTCCCAGGCCCCAACATTCGCTTTCTCAGAGCTAGTTGGCTGTACAACTTTGTCGCTACAGTCTCACTCTAGCCTGCAAAGAGAGAAGCAACGACTGGAAATACATCTGTGTTTGCAGGCTAGTCTCACTCCTGGGTAGATGCGCTTTCAGCCCGTCACGTAATGATCCTCCTAAACATTGTGGAAGAAATAATGCATGACAATGCAAAAAAAAACATCTGCGAAGGAGAGATTAATGTCTTGTATGTTGTGTTTATGTTACAGGTCAAAATTAAATAATCCTGAGACATGAATGGTATCAGTCTGCTTTACAGCTGTTCTTTGTGTTGTCATGCAATGCTTCTGTTGTGTGATGACACAAAAAACAGCTGTTTAGAAGACTAGAATGGTATTAGCCTGGGACCAGGCTCTGTATTGGGAAAAAAAGGAAAAAATCCTATTTCACCCTGTTTTTTGCCTTTTCCCCCACTGCCGAGCCTGGTCCCAGGCTAGAATGATATCGAATAAGTCAAATCTTCTAGTTAGTTTATGCATCTTTAAGTATGGTAAATAGTAAATTGGCTTTGGGGTAATTTCATAAAGAATCTTCATGAACTTTTTTTTCTTAAACTTGGCAGGTTATCATGTGACTCAACTTAGGACTGACTTTGAAGAACTTTGCATAAGATTAACTGTTGAAAGTAACTATAAAATTTCTATTGTATATAGCAAAATTGTTGAGCGGAAGAATTCAGATCAGGTTTGTAGAGTAGTCTGTTAAGCACAGTTAAGATTGAAATTAAGCAATCTAAGTTATGTCAATAAAGTAAATAAATGTATAAAGAATATTGTACTTAACAATCTTTTAAAATGTGTGATTTGATTATCTCTCATACAAGATTTTTCTACAGTTGACTCTAATGTTCTTGTTCCCCCCCCTCCTGTCCCTTCCTGTTGTTGGTACCAGTCAAACAGTTTAAGAAAAATTTGTAGTAATTGAATTTAGTAGTCTAGGTATTCAATGATGATTATTTTTCGGAGCATTCTAAGAATAACTGAATTATAACTGAAGATTCACAGATACCTGTACTGTTTTACCACCCAATGGAATGGAGATGACCTGTGGGACATCTTGTGTGGCATACATAGATAACGCGATAGCCTTCCCCCGGGGTAGTGCCCTGGGGAAGAGTTGAGATTTCAATATGGCTGCCAACACTTAGGAATGTCTTCTTCGAGCTTCACGTTTTTATTTAGTTGTAAGTTTGAACTGTGTTTTCATTTATGGCTTCTTTCATCGAACGTGACGAGCGCTGTATATTTGTGGGAAACATCGATGCCCGCGTAACAGAGGAAATCTTATGGGAACTCTTTTTACAGGTATGTCAGTAGTTCCGGTAAACTTGCTTCTCAAACCTAGGTTACGGCCAGGGTGCAAAGAAAGTCATCTTTAAAGCTTGCCATTCGGGCAAGCTGAAGCTAGCATATACTAGCCCAAAGGTCATTTCAACCAGCCCCAAAAACATTTTGATATGCAGAATTGATTTCACTAGCTGTAATTTGAATTCTTCAAAAAACTAGCCCAGGGCTATCGGACACTACTTTCTTTTCACACTGGTACCTTAAACTTAAGGCTCTTCTCTACCAGTGTTATCTGTTCCTAAGTACCTATAAAAATAATGATAACTACAAAGATATAAATCTTTCTTGAGATTTCTCTTTATCCCACACTTATGCATATTAATGCGATAGAGGGTTGCAACACAAGATCACCCAAACCCAATATATGATCACTGGCATTCCACGTAGATTACAGAAGATAATTATGCTTTTCGTTCATGGTCGTTTTGCAAGTGGCATTTGCACAGAGAACGAATTAAAGACCAGCTAATCTCTGCAAATTTTGCCCTTTGGCTTTATTTGACCTCTGTGCTACCCAAATGGTTTAAGTTAGCCCAAGTTACTCAGACTTGTGGTGGCCATCGCATGTCATGATCTCACAGGAGAAGGGCTCACATGCCTTTCCATGTATACTCAATGGAAATTTTATGAGGAAATAATTCACACATGAGCAGACACTGCTTGGTAACGCGTGCCAGTTCAGCTGTAAACTTGTCTCTGTCACATTTGTAGATTACAGAAACAATTTGCTTTTTTCCCAAATATTTCAAACGGTGTGCCATCTGTTTTGCAGCATGTACATAGGGTCAATCCTGTCACCCCCAACTCTTTTTGTAGCCTAACCTCGGTCCTGAGAATATGTACAAAAGATGCCTAACCCAAAGTCAAGGAGTGCTTAATACTAAGCCAAAAATCCCCAAAATTCCATTTGTCTTGTTATGGAGTGTGGCAGGTGCAGAAAAAGACAGCAAAACTCCAGAATATGTGTGTGTGTACTGGTAAAACTGGTTTATCCAGTATGAAACTTGTCTGACTCATCCAAATCACAGGATGATCAACAAATCAAAGTTCTTGGCAGAGTCACTTCCTCTTTCCCAAATTATCAAGGAAGGATCAAAGTGACTCTGCTAGTAGCGTAACCCTGGGTGTGGTTGCAGCGCCTGACCAGTTACCGTAAAATTCCGAAAATAAGCCGCGGGGCTTATACTTTTCAAAGGCCCTTTTTGAGGGGCTTATTTTTGGAGCGGCTTATATTCAGAGGGGCTTATCTACGGAGGGAAATTTGCGTTTCAAAATCGATTGGGCTAGCCTTATAGTTGGAAGGAAATTTACCCTTTTGGCTTTGTTTTACTTAGTATTTGAGGGCAATTTTCCAAGTACAAGCCCCTGGGGGGCTTATTTGGAGGGGCAATTTAAGGGAGGGTTTTTTGCGTTACCATTTTGAGGGGCTGATATTTGGAGGGGCTTATACATGGAGGGGCTTATTTTCGGAATTTTACGGTATCTGTTATGAGGAGTTAAATTATAAAGTTGCTATGAACGTTCATGTAGTTGTTAGATATAGGGTGTAGATGCATGTTTTATATTCTTCTAGGCTGGCCCTCTGGAAGCTGTTCACATTCCAAAAGACAAAGAAACAGGTCGACAGAAAGCCTATGGTTTTGTGAGCTTTTCAGATGAAGTCTCTACGCCTTATGCAATCAGTCTCATGGATGGTATCCCTTTGTATGGCAAAGCAATAAAAGTCAATCATGCATTACAGAACTCAAATTCAAATTCACCAGGTAATCAAAGCCCATCAAGTTATGGCTATAACTTCCCTGATGATGCACAGCTCAGACGACCTCTCTTTGATAATCAAAGTGGACAGTTTAGCCCACAGCCTGTGTCTGGGACTCCACCACCATTTTTAAGAAATGGTCTCCATGGCAACTTTCATCGTGCACATCCCTCCCCAATGGGTCCATGGGATGCTACATCACCATGGCAACAAGGACAAAACTTTCAAGGAAGGATTAGCCCACGATCAGGTCATTCACCTAGTCCTCAATTTCCCCCACTTCTGATGAACAACAGACAATCCAGACATTTGGACTTAGCCAGAAGACGGCGATGAATGATGCAATAGTAACCTGTGAGCAAGCTCCCAGGGCACTCTCGCAGCAGGGTGGGAAAAGGAAGGTGACCTTGCAACTATACCTCTGAAATTTGAATATCTGCATCCAAAAATGTTGATACGAAATGCTGATTGGCAGAGATGATATTAGTAATGACATTATTACCCTTGCACATGTTTGTCAATGTTTGTTTACATTTGCACTGATTGAGGAAAATCTGACAGCTCTGTCGACTGGAAGCCAGGGTTATGATGTCATTACCAAAATTATCTCCGCCAAACAGCATTTCGCATTGACTTTTTCAAAGCAGATATTCAAATTCTACAGACATAGTTGCAAGCTCTTCTTCCTTTGCCCGCCCTGTCGCCAGATTGCCCCGAGAGCTTGCTCGCAGGCTAATCCAACAACTGCCCATTGTAAAACTAGACAAACTAGATTTGTTTATCTTTATCAAAACACAGTTCTTATAAATTTATTTTTACATCAATGCTGGTTTTCACTGTTATGCAATCAAAAATAACAATAAAAACTGACTGTCTTAGAAACCTGCCTGAGCTACTCCACTGTTTTGTGCTTCTGTTTTATTATTATTATTATTATTATTGTTATTATAATCATAACTATAACAAAATTCTCAAATCTGATTGGTTCTCATCTGCCCTGATTTCAGCCTTAATTGGACAGTTTAATAGGACAGTACGCGCCATCACGCGCGCGCTTAAATGGCTTTTTTTTTATTGCTAGCGAAAAAATCTTGGAATTTCTTGTGTTTTGATTTAAAAAGAGCCCTATATATCACAAATTTTGTTAAAGTTATGATTAATTGGTAACAGAACTTCGTGTCGTCCAATTCAGTCTGTAATCATACTCGTGATTAAACAAATCGGACTCCCGCTACACGGTCGTCCGATTTTGTTAATCACTCGTATGATTACAGACCGAATTGGACTCCACTCAGTCCTATTATTATTATTATTATTATTATTATTATTATTATTATTTTGTGGGTGTATGGGTTTCCTGTTTAGTTTCTTACTTCTATTTTGCTTCTTCTTTCTTGAGTTTTGTGGCAAGATGACTACCGCACAGGCTGTCGAAACGTCAGTCACTGTCAACAACAATAGTCCTGTTAAGGACTACGTTCACCCGGATGATCAAAACTCAACCTACTTTTGAATATTTATTTAAAACAGTTAACCCTCAGATGTTCGTCTGTCCCGCCTAGATTAGCATTTACTACCTACAGGTCAGAGTAATTACTTAAGTTGATTCTTACAATAATTAAGTTTTGTTGTTGTTGTTGTTGTTGGTCACCGGTTCAATAGATGTCACTCCCCCTGGTCACGCAAAACACTTGTGACATTCTGGGATATGTGTTCACGGGGGTAATAATTAATAATAATAATAATTAAGAATTTATTTTGCGTAGTTTTCATGACGAGATGATCAACTGCGCATTACAACAATACATAGAATAAAAATAACTAAATGATAAGTAAGAATTACATCATGTGTTGTGTATAAAATCAAAAAATTTAAGTAAGAATAAAAAGCCTTACTAAAAGGTACGTCTTTAAAAGTTTTGCTAAAAAATAAATAAAAATTGCATAGTTGTGTATAGGTATTAAGACTAATAAGTAAACCTAACTAAAAATGAAAAGTCTTGCTAAAAAGATGCGTCTTTAAAAAATTTTTAAAAGTGTCAACAGATTTGGCCATTCTATTGGCAGAGGTAAATCTTTCCAGAGTTTAGGTAGCCTGCCCTTCTTTCGACGCCTTTTACGCAGGATAGAGTTTAGGCGCCGAAGCAACGAAAGCACGCTCGCCCATTAAAGTTTTATCGCAGTCTATATCTTGAGTTTAAAGGCTTAATTTTAACAAGATCATTGATATAGAAGATATAGGACGGTGCTCAGTCACGAATGGCTTTGAAAGTTAAAAGTAAAATCTTAAAATTAATACGAAATGAGACAGGAAGCCAATGCAGCTGATGGAGCACTGAAGTAATATGGCACAATTTGCCCTGCATAACGACAAGTCTGGCGGCTGCGTTTTGAACTCTCTGCAACTTGTCAGTATGGCACTTAGGCACACTATATAATAAGTAGTCTATTCGGCTACTAACAAAAGAGTGGATAAGAGACGCAGCTGCATCTATTGAAAGGTATTTCCTGATGTGTCTAATGTTCTGCTAGTGACAGAAGGCAGCACTGCATATTTTGGTAATGTGTACGGCCATCAGAGTAAGTTGATCATCGAAGCACGCACCCAAATTCCGCACAACAGACACTTTGCTCCTACCCTGATAGTGTTAACAGCAGCCTTTTTTAATAGATGTCGTATAGTGTAATTATGAGTAGTATTTTTACTGAAGAGACTCTTTAGATACGCATTTATTGTTATTAAATGTTATGTAGTTGTATTTTATATTGTAACAAAAAATCTTATGAATTTCTACCGTGTTAAGATAAGGATTTGAGATCTGAAACGAATATCCGTTCAGGGAGCGCTTTCAAATGTATTTCATCTTTGTTATGGCGTTCCCCAGGGATCACGCCTAGGTCCCCGTTTGTTTAACATATATTCAAGCAAAATATTTATTGTCAGTCGTCACTTCCCAAAAGTTCATTGTTATGCAGATGACTCCCAGCTTTATTTATCGTTTAACCCAGGCTGTGCTTTTATCTAAGATGAGGCAATTAGATCAAAGCAGTGGATAACCTCGGACAATCTTATGCTAATGACGACAAAACCGAATTTATTGTAATAGCATAACTAGACCTGTTTTTCATGAATGCCGTGTATCTAACTTTTAAAATTAACTTTAAACGATTTAGAGATTTCACTTGTGTAAGATTGCAAGGCAGACTATTCCGGAGAGTTGCACCTCTATAGCTGAAGCTCCTTTTAAGGTAGTTGTTTCTTGTTGAGTCCCCTAAGACCACAGGCAGACGTCCTTTGGGGTTCGTTCGTCACGCATTCATTTCTCCCCCACGCGGGGGAGAAATGAATACGTGACAAACGAACCCCAAAGGACGTCTGCTGGGAGGCTAGATTCAGGCTAGGCTAGCATATGTTATGTGGGTGTCGTCTGCATACATCCTAGGTTGGCAGAACGATGAACAGTTTGGCAAATCATTGATATAGATCAAGAATAGATAAGGACCTAGGATAGTTCCCTGAGGAACCCCACAGACCAAAGAACAGACCTTGGAAAAACCCTATACAAATGATCATAGCGGAGCCCGATAGCTAAGAAAATTTGGTAATCTATCCATCTGAGAAAATTTAGTTATGGTGTCAGCGTACGACCGAACGCTGACCGTACAGACTCTGGGGAAGGGGTAAGGAAGTCAGCCGTCAGCCCGTCGGGGGAGAAGTATGTTATAGCTGAGGTAAATTTTGTATTTCAAGCACCCCGTTCGTTTCGGTGGTAAATCATGTGGCCATCCGGACTTTTGGAGAGAACAAAACAACAACAAAAACGAGTCTTTCTTTCCACTAAATTTTAATGTCTACATTAACTTGGATAACAGGGAAAGAGCTAGAGCGATAAATAAATAGCAGCGAAGACCAATTTCGTTGGAAGAAAAACATGAGAATTATATGGCGGCGGTGATAAAATGAGAAACACTAGAGGCTACCAAGGTGTAAATGAGCTGCAGTGAAAAAACAGAGTGAACAGGAACACAAGTTTCATCCATAAAACGTGTAACTAGGAAGTTAAAAGAAGTTTCACGTTTTAGTCGTGCAAATTGTACAAAAAAGTGTGCTGCACGTGCAAAGTTGTTTTTTTGCTAATTAGCTCCATTGTTGTTATTTTTTACCGTTCTTCTCGTTGTCTTCACCTTGTCTTTAGTATTACTCGATTTTATATTTTCTTTCAGGAAACTATAAACATTAAAGAGAGCTTCGCTTTTAGCCCTGGCTAAATCTATATGTTACACTATTCTCTCGAACACCTTATCTATTACTGAGATAACAGAGATTGGCCGATAATTATTCACATCAGTTCGCTCACCTTGTTTAAACAATGAAGTCACTCTTGCGCATTTCCAGTCATCTGGAAATAAACCAGAACCTAAACAGTTGAAAATGTTACGTAAAGGGGTCAAGATCCGCACATTCCCAAATTAGTTTGGCAGAAATATTATCAAGAGCTGTTGCTTGAGGTTTTAGATAATTTATTTAGGAGAGAAAAAACATTGCTACTACTAATTGGACTGAAAATGAACTTGTTGTTGCTGCTAATCGGCACAACTTGAACCATCAGTAACAAGGAACGCTTACTATTTGTATGGAAAACCCGGAAATCCCGTGGAGAATTCAAATGGAACGGTTCATCCCAGTGGTATTACCTTTTTCCCGTTTTTACCGAAGCGACCGAAATTTTCGGTACCATTTGTTTGGATTACTAGTGCCAGGCATCATGTAGAGAGAGAGCGAAAAATTTACCGACATTTTGTAAATGGTATAACTCAATCCCGTTCCTGTTTTCGGTACCAAAAAAATACCAGTTCAATTTGACGGAAAATGTTAACCGAAATTTCCATACAAACGGTAAGCGCTCAAGGGGCACCTCATTAGCAAGTTTGGTTCCAATTGTTGAAAAGTGATCACTAAATGCATCGGAAAGCTCATGATTTTGCGTAAGCATTGTCTTCAGTTTCAATTGAGGCCACTTTAACTCCCAAGAGAAACTAAAGACAATGCTTATGCAAAATTTCGGGGTGACAAGCAAAGAGCATTATGGTATGTTATGGTATTTTCTGGAGTGGTCAATTGGTTCTGAGTTGTGTTCTTCCAGATAGATAAACGTCGTGAAGACAACGGTGAAAACGGTAAGAGTCTATGCATACTTATTGTCCCTGATTTCCACTTTTTTTGACGTTAAGTTTCTAAAACTGAGTACCCAATGGGTTAATATGTGTTGGGTTGTGTTTATATTGATTTATTTACCGGTGAAATGAAAAAAAAAGCGAAAATGTCTGAGTTCATTCATAAGAAATAACTCGGCTAAGGCTTAATGGCGACTTCTTGTTTTTCTACCTACAACAGCGTCGCGTTCATGTCTCGCAAAGAAAATGTAAAATGGCCAAAACCAACCTTAGAGACATGGACAAAACCATGTAAGAATCATCAACTTGATGGAGGCAAATTAATTCCCTGCTAGCAGATACATTTAAACTCCCGTCCAATCTGTTGCGTTGGCAACGGCCGCAGTTTATTAGTTGAGGGGCCTGTTACTATGTCTATAATAGCTTTTGCAAGGTATAATTTGGAAACGTTTTAAATGTAAATGCAAGCTGCCGCTAAAATCGACTCGAAAATAATGCCACAACAACTCCTTTATGTAAAAATCACTGAAATAGTCCAGGTACCAATAGTCTGCTGCACAGCCGTTTTTAGTCTCATCGCGCTCCTGGCGTAGATAGATAGAAACATAGATAGTTTATTAAAACTGCATCGCAGCCAAAGGCTAAATTACACAATTATTTACAAAAACTTTACAATACTTGAAAATTACAAATGAATCCTAGATAATAAGTCGAAAACTGATTTTTAAGATAATATTAAAAATTCTATATAAGATATACATATTGAAATATGTTAAAATATAAAGCATGAATATAAGTGGGATAAAACTACAGCCCCGACTGTTTCGACATCGTATATATAAAAGTATTACTTGTTCTTTCGTGCAAAGCTTTGCCATATTAAAAAGGCGCTGTCGTCTTAGGTTATAGCGTGAGTTGTCATAGTCTGGTGGAAGGAGCGCCTTCAATTTATGGTTTGGATCACTGACAATGTTATCAAAAAACCTGCTACATAGTACGTAATAATGCTCCAAAATGGGTGTTAACCCCACCTCCATTGCCGCGTTGAATAACAACACTAGGGACGCGGCGATGGAGCTAGGAGAAATGGCTGTATTCGCAGGCTACAGACCATAGGGACCAAGCGAGGGTTTTGCCTTGTAAGATCAGGCCCAAGCAACTGGCAAATGCCATCAAATTTTTCCTTCGAAACAGTGAAGTCGTTCTTCCTGTAAGGATGACATGGCCTGGTTCTTGTACAGCCGCTTGTGATCTGGGTAGCCTGCTATCAAGCTCTCCATGTATGGCGAGACGCGACACACGCGCGTCTCCTTTCGCGTGCTTCTCTCGCGTGACTTCTCGTGACTCTCACAAATGGAGAGCTTGTCCACGTAAGATTTTAGAAATTTTGGTTGGTACATCAAATGGAACGGACCATTTAATTTCGGTTTGGTCCTACCGGAATATTCGGGCCAGATTTGAAGGTGTTCCATTTTGACCGGTCTGGTCATTTCGGTCGGTCAGACCGAAATGTCCCTTTCCATTTGACAAAATTGTTGTCCCCAGTACCTCTCTTTTGTATCCTTCTTACAAGAGCAATAAGGAGCTTAAGCAGCAAAGCTGATCAGAACAGCATGTATTGTTTTTCCATAACAATATTTCGGCTGGCCGTACCAGCCTTCTTTAGGTTTACAGATATTAGTATAGGTAATAGCATGATTAGTAGTGATATTTGGCATAAATACCACGAGTGATGTTTCAAAATTGTTAAACGTAATTTCACGAACCGTCAGGCGAGTGAAATTTGAGACAATTTTAAAATATCACGAGTGGTATTTATGCTAAATATCACGTACAAATCATGCTATTATTTGTTTATACTACTACCTGCAAAAGGTTGTAATTTTCACATGTAGGTATTTCAAATTAAGCTGAAATACCACTGCTCTAAGCCAATCAAATTGCAGAAATTTCCCATGTAGTAGTATAACTGAATATATTATAGAAATCACAGTATTATATAGGGCCCGTGGAGATGGAAAATTGTTTAAAAGCCACGCCGCCTCCCACGGATAGATCTGCTACGCGTTGCCTTAACACGCGTCTTGGCTTTCTTCACGCCGATTTTTTGCTCATTGGTTTTAAGAGGTTTCTGCCTTATTGACGGACATTGCATATCAAACTCTCTAGCAAGCATTTCGGCAGTTTCCACATTGTGCCATTCAAGCTTGCGTCGGCCTTGCTTGATCTCAAGCCCAACTTGGTTGTAATGACGTTCCAGAACTTGCAAACATTTATTTAAATTGTTGCCAATACATGGTTTTTTATCTAGACCCCGAACTTCGAGTCCCTGTAGATCATGCTTAAGGAAGGCCAAATTAGTGCTCAGTGACACGGAAACATTGGAGCATATGTTTAACTTATTTCCCGCCGCTTTATGTGACAAGCAATAACTTGCTAAAATTTTTGGCGTTAGGATATCATCATTTCCAGGATGTCCATGGAAAGCTGTTTGAGGCTCGGACAAAATAGTCACTACATGTTCTGGTCCAATGGTATGGCCATTTGGAAACCGTTTGTTATATTTTGAGAGGTCATCACAGATCTCGAGATTCCAGTCGTAGCGGTCTCGCTCAAAGTACCACGCATAACTGAGTATAACGCTGACTGGAGAGATGAAGCCCTTGTAAAACTTCCTGAAGGCCTTTTCAAAGTTTCTGGTCTTAAATCTCTTCAGAATGTACTCTCTGCAATTAGTAAAGGTGTCCCGGTAGATATATACCGGAAAATAGGTCATAGAATCAACGACAAATGGCAGCCCCAAGGCCAATTCTGTAGTTTTTGCCCAGGTATGTACCCAAGATCTGAATTTGAATGTGCAGCCTGTTCCCAATACTCGTAGCTTTGTGCCATGGAAAATCGACGACTTAGTTACTGGGGTGAAAAACGCGGCGTCCGTGTCCATCCACGCAATAACGGACTCATTCGAATACAAGTCAATAAAAAAACTGCTCCAAAGCTGCCGGTTGTAGCCTGGCGACTTAGGCGAACTTGGAAAATTCAACGTACTTCTGTATTTTGGAAGAGCTTCATAAAGAACCTCAAGGTTACGGTCAGGAAAGTATTTTTTTGTCTCACTTATTATCTTATCGCCAAATTCATGATCCTCCCTCGCTTCATCATCAAGCACCACGACTATCTTTCCATATGAAGAAGGCCAGTAGAGAACGGTTGTCCTGAATAGATCGCAAAGATAACGATGTCTATGATCTGGTAATTTGCCAGCCATTCTAACAAATAGTGTTATTGGGATGTCTGTGGTGGCTTTGGTTGTCGCCAACTCTGCAGTGCTTTGGATACTTATTGTCTCAGTAGAGGAAGTACTGACCTTTCGCACCAACTTATTTTGAGGTCGCTTATGTGAGGTCGCTTTGGTTTTAGCGAGCTTTGCTTGGCTGATGAATTTTCCCATTTTTCTCATAAATACATTTTTTGAGAAATCTTCGGTTGCTTTGGCCCACTTGAGTTCTGCTTCGCTGATGGTCGTCGTAGGGGAAGTGCCAAATACTTCCATAAACACATCTGAGATATCTGTGGTTTGTTCAGTTTCTATAATTCCTAAGGAGTTCGCACTGCTACTAACATGAGATTTTTCTTGGACGAACAGTCGGAAAGTACTCTTCTCGGGAACCATGTATGATACTAAGATCACCAAGACAAAAAGGGGTAAAATTAAACGGCGGATAAGGCCAATTCTACAAATATAGAACCTCCTTAGTACCATTCTTGGGTTAGCTATATCGCGGGCTCAGTTCTCTTTATGGACTCGCTGCAAGAGAGAATAGACAAGTCAATGGCTAGTAAAGTATTAATAGCTTGGAAAGTCAAACAGAAAAAATGCAACTTTTCATGCATCAAGAAGAAATTTCAGCATAGTAATTTTTATTTGAAACTAGTTTAACGTACGATCTAGAAAGATCAAAGGGCCTCTGCTCGCAGGCGAGTAAGCGAACAAACGGTCATGGAGGAGGCTCATGAATTTGGAGTTCGGCACTTGCTTTGCTTGTTCACATGACGTTACCAAAATTCAAACTAAAGAGTCAGCGATCTTCCAGAGTTTTTACTTTCATGAAGTGTTAAAGCAACTAAAAACCTAAATTTTTACAAATTTTTTCTTCGAAAGGTTTTTTCGTTTTGTGATGGAGTAGTCTTGCATTCCTTACCTTTTGCGTGACGCGTTATTAGTGACCTTAAGATACACCCTCTCAACCTACGGGTAGGGGGAGGGGGGGAGGTGAACATGTTTACCTCGTAGTTTTATAAAAGCCAACCATTATTTCCCAGATGTAATAATGACGTAACCATTCTACCCGGTAGCCTACCCGTTTCTCCCGGGTAAGAGGGAATCTACCCTTATTTACGGCTACGTGTGCGGCTGATTTACCTGTACCCGTACACGGAAACAGTGTATCTTAACGCCTCTATTTACTCTGAGCATTTACGTGGCGGCCGACAGAGCTATTAATTGCCAACGAACAGCCTCGCGAAGTTGCGAGGCTACGAGGCGGCAGCCTAATAGAGCCGTGCGCGATTGTGTCTGGGGCAGAATAAATCTCGAATCGATGTAACATAGAGTAATGTAACGCAACACTTATGACGTAGTGCAGAACAGAGAATGCATCTACGAGCCGTGTGTGTGCTTGTGAGCCCCGTGTTCATCCCGCCCTATTTGCATTTGCATTTGCAGTATATGCAAATGGCTGCGCATTTACCCGCTTGAATTTTTCATTGCATGCCGCTAAGAAAAATAATAACGCCGCGAAATTTTTTGTGTCTTTGAATCTTTAGAAAGATACCAAATATGAGTCCTTACGTCGAATATTCGCCGACTTTAATATGATTTTTCGAGGATTTTAAGTTTGCTTATAAGACCACTAAATTTTACGCGAAATAACTTGTGCGCAATTTCGGACAAAAACACGAACTTCAATATCCCGAAAAATTTGCTTAGTAAGGTCTAGATTTCAAATTTTTTATGCAGCAGAACAGTTTAGTTTACTATTTTCAAAAGACAAACTCTTAAAAAGCAATGGACACACATACACCAAACCCATGATCCGCCTTCCCCGCGCATGTCGTGGTAGAACTGCCGTATAGTTCCCAGCCAACAGCTCCCACATGTGTTGTGTGGAGCTGGCAATTACAGGACTCGCCCCGTTCAGTAACTGACGGCTATGCCATGCTGATGAGCCCCAATAAGAGCGAAACAGCTGTCCATGGCTGCCACTGCCCGCGTGATATAGCTGTTCGCATGCTTGGAGTAATGGCCAGGCCAAGGGTTGGTTTAGGGTGGCTCAACTTGGCTTTTTAGGGGTGGGGGATACCTCATAAGTTTGAGAATTAACTACGTCGGCATGAGTAAAGATATGGGAAAAGGTTACCGCAACTTTATTATATAAAGTTGAGAATTTCTTATGATCTGGATTCCATTGTAATCGAAGTCGCCATGACAACGTGATGACGCCATTACATTTTTATTTATCTTTGTGTTTCTCTGTACCAGGAGTTTTTTCAAGAAATCGACGAAATTCGCGAATTTCGGCGAACAAATTGTGAACTTTCGTTTCAGACGAAGATTCGGCGAAATTTCGACGCCTCTGTCAGTATTGTGCTATTTCCAGCGAAATTTCGGAAGCTAGGTGATGAACCGAATGTTTGTGGCTTGAACCGAAATTTCGTTGCGCAATTTCGAGAAAGCTTCACGAAACGAAGTTTCGTGATTGAAAAATTCTTAGCTGACCAGAGCGCGGTTGTTTAAAGCAGGATTGGAGCGAAATTTGACGTCAATTGTGAACGTTTACAAAGGAGATTCATATGGATCCTTTTTGCCGGCTATTTGATATTTGGACGCTCTAAAATCACGAGTCGAAACAAGCATAAAAAGCGCTGTTGAGCAAAAGAAACAGGAACTCGGATTAGGCTACTGACTATAAACTGTCTTCTATCTTAGCGACCATTGTCGCAAAGGGATCGCTCCGATAATTGAACGGTTGCTTCTAATCAATCCTTTTTTCACCGATCCTACCCCCCGGCGATCGTATCAGTCATACCGAAACCAGGCCTTACATGTACATGCACCAGTAAGAACATGAACCTCAGTAAACAGAAAATCTTGTGAAGAAAATTTGAGGAGGAACGAAGCTTGTTAATTTACGTATTGTTATTCGTGTTTTAATCTTACTAAATGAACGCGACGTTTACTCGATATTGCTGCCTGATTAACTTGTTCGCCGATTCACTTTTAAAAACCGTCAAAAGGGTAAGACTAATCTGTGGAACTGCAGACCGCGGATCCTACGGAAAGTCCTCTATTTTTCCGCAAGATCGTCGAGAACGAGCGCTACAGTCGCCCATTTTGACCGGTTCTAGCTTGAACTATGCTTAAAGGGCAGGGAGGGTTTGGGAACCCCAAGGCCCGCTCTCTCGGTGCAATTGAATCCAATTACAAAATCGCTGCCAGTAAAGGTGAGCGCTCGATCTGGACGATCTTACGGGAAAAAAAAGGACTGTGAACAGTCTATCAATGTTATAACTGATTGTAACTAGTTATTTCATCACTTTAACTACAGGTAGTTGGAATAAAACAGTCATTCCTTTTAGGTTCTGTAGGTTCCGCCACTTCCACACGTTCCGCGGTTCCGCGGTCTGCAGTTCCACAGATTAGTCTTACCCCCGTCAAAACCCTTCAAAAAAACTATTGAGAACATTCTACTGCAAGAACTATACATTTCTTACCCGCCTTTTTCAATTCCGTTCTTATGCAGCGATCACTTGCCAGATCCACGGCCAACAGAGACTTGTAACATTAGCTAGAATATCCGTCCAATCAAATTCAATAGAGCGAGCGTGCTTTATATTCCCATTGAGCACGCTGATAATGTCAATAAACTATACCTCGAGTTCTTGTGAGCTGTTGATAATATTATTAAAAAATTAGTTCAGCGTCCGCGTACGTATGTCGAGATATTGAGCAGGCAGGAAGTTTGGAGAGCACGCAAGAGTACGGTGGCCCATATCTGCAAACACAACAAACAATTCTTGAAACACAACAAGATATTTCTTGGAACACAACAAACACTTTTCCAAACACAACATGGTGTTATCTAAACACAACAAACGTTTATCGAAACACAACACAGTTTTATTGAAACTCAACACAATTTTCCCAAAACACAATACAATATTTGCGAAGCACAAAAAAACACTTAATTCTCTTATTAATGCAGAATTTGTTACTATACAAAGCATGAACGTAACATTTATGCACCATTATTGAAAACCCCCGCGCTTCTTTGTTATCCGTATGACGATCTGTCGCGTGCGTATGTCGAGGTATTGAGCAGTAGGAAAGTTTGGAGAGCACGCAAGACAGGGGCGGATCCAGGATTTTTTTTAGGAGGGGGTGCACTCGTCTCTTGTTCTACTTCAACACCAATAAACCACATAGTTTTTTTTTTTTTGCAGAATACCAGTTGTATTAGAAAACCGCAGGTCATCTTGGGGGGGGGGGTGCGCACCCCCTGCACCCTCCCCCTAGATCCGCCCCTGCAAGAGTACGGTGGCCCATATCTGCAAACACAACGAACTGTTCTTGAAACACAACAAGATATTCCTGAAACACAACAAACACTTTTCCAAACACAACATGGTATTATCTAAACACAACAAACGTTTATCGAAACACGACACAGTTTTATTGAAACACAGTACAATAATATCTTGACTGTGGCTGGCCATGATAAGATCCCAATGTGGTCTGTTAAAGAGTCTATTAATTATATTTCTCGGCCTCTGACATACGTTTTGAATCTATCAATTAACTCAGGTATTGTCCCTGCTCAAATGAAGTAAAAAGTTCACTTCCTAATTATAGACCTATATCAGTCTTTTCAAAGTTTCTAGCCGGAAAAAGCTGTGTATAATCGCTTGATTCGATATCTTGACAAGTATGAGATTGTATACAATAATCAATATGGTTTTAGAGAGAAGCATTCAACTTCGTTAGCCTTATTATACCTACATGACAAGATCACTTCGGCCATTGATAAGAGGAAACATACAATAGGTGGTTTTCACGTTACGTCATCGCCGCCATGCAAAATACCGGGGTTTTCTGGCAGGCGGCATTTCAACCGCCTCGTCCCTACTCCTTTTTTTTGGAACACGGCTCCGCCGCCAAAACTTTCTCGCACCCACACAATACCGCCAGCTAGGCAGGCTAAAGCGAAGGCTGACGTTGTTTGTCACGTGAAACAGCTTTACTTCTCAAAACAGTAAAACGCATACTTTATTTAGGAAGTCTTGTTACGTTGCGTTTTGATTTATAATCTAGAAGTATCTTTCACTTTTCGCCTAAGATTTTTACAATAAAATGTGATTAAAATTTTCACTGTACAGTAAAAACTAGTTTTTCCTCACTTTCGGCTAATTGTTTCTAGCTCCCGATAACTCGAACCTTTTTCGATTTCCCTCCAAGGTTCGAGTTACCGAGAGTCGACTGTAGTTATTGACGTCATCAGTGTGCTCAAGGGAAATATGAAGCACGCTCGCTCTATTGAATATTCTAGCTAATGTTATAAGTCTCTGTTTGCCGTGGATGTGGCAAGTGATCGCTCCATAAGAACCGAATTGAAAAAGGTGGGTAAGAAAAGTATAGTTCGGCTGTAGGTTTAGTATAAGGAACAATTTCAATGATCGATACCGTCATCGAGGGACACCTTAAGGTTTATGTTGTTACTGGTGCATGTACATGTAAGGCCTGGTTTTGGTATGATTGATACGATCGGTAGGATCGTGGAAAAACGGATTGATTAGAAGTAACCGTTCAATTATCGTAGCGATCCGTTTTGCGACAACGTCATAACATTTAGACCCAGGTCAAATTTAGAAGGATTTGTATGGAGTCATCAGAGCAAAACTGGGCTAGTATCTCAGAGACAATTTGCCCCACAGTACTAGTTTTTGGCAAGTAGGTCACTTGGATGATTTTCTTTCAGAATATCCTGACGAATCCCATAATTTGACAAATTTAATTTTTATGGCGTCATCCCTTTAGTACTCTATCCCCGCAATATTTTGGAATTTTTGCGGCGGCCTGAAGTTACAGGGCATTACAAAAAAATTCCACCTGTATATCTCAGGAAAAATTTACTGGCTACTGCCGGGAATTTTAAAGGTAAATGAACAAACTAAGTATAAGTCAGTTCCAATTTTTTTAATTCCTAGCCATCGAAAGAAAAGATTAAATTAACTGCAAAAACCGTGGACGAAGATCCTGCTAAGCCACACTAAGAAAGCCATTCCGTTCAGCTTAGCCCTTCACCTCCGCCGTATCTGCTCTACAGACGCTAAGTTTAACCATCGCATTAATGAACTTAAAACATATCTCCTTGCTCGTGGTTATAATAATAATTTCCTAGAAAAACAGTTCCTACGCGCTGCTAATATTTCTCGTACTAACGCGTTACAGACTAAACCCAAAGCTTCTAACGATGTTGTACCATTTGTTGTTACATATAACCCAGCACTTCCACGCATTTCTAATATCCTACGCAAACATTCTAACATCTTACACTCCTCTAAACGTTGCAAAGACGTCTTTAAGCAACCGCCTTTTGTTGCTTACAGACGTAGCTCTAATCTTCGTGACCTTTTAGTTAAAGCACAACTACCCGTTATCTCCACCAATCATTTTCCGCCGGGCTCCTTCCGCTGTGGAGAGAATTGTGCCACTTGTCCATACATTACTAACGGCCTAACAAGTTATACCTTTTACGCTACAGGTGAAACACGCTCCATCACTTCACACATTACTAGTAACACTAAAAATGTTATCTACATGGTTCAATGTAACCGTTGTAATTTACAATATATAGGTGAAACTAAGCGACGTCTCAAGGACAGATTTAACGAACACAGACGTGCAGTCGACAAAACTAACATTAAATCTAAAACCCACTACTGTTTCTGAACACTTTCTCTCTCGCTCTAACCATTCTCATACTGACATGCAGTTAATCCCACTAGAGAAAATTCATTCTTCACGTGACTCAGTTCGTAAGGCCAGGGAGTCGCATTTGATAGATAAGGCCATGACTCTTGAACCTCATGGCCTAAACCGCCGTGACGAAATATTGTAATCCATATCCTTAGTATTTTTCCTTTCCAGTTTTTATGTTGTACGTCATTTCCGCCTCTCCCTTTTATTGCGACATTCATCTATCTATATAATATTGTGATTGCTACATAAGTTCAGTAACATCTGTAAACCTGAAGAAGGCTGGTATGGCCAGCCGAAATATTGTTATAAAAAACAATATACGTTGTTTTAAATCAGCTTTGCTGTAGTCTTCGGACTTCTCGTTCTTGTTTCATCGAAAGAAAGCCAGAAGTACGGAATTATTGAATTTTTGAGCCTGCGATATAAATCTGAAATAACACCTCGGGTGTGAAAATTGACCCCTCAGATATCAATTTTCCGAAAGCTCAGCTCTCGCTTGATAGGTCTGTGTAATTTTTATTTTGCAAAATTCTTAATCATTTAAGAAATAAATTTTTCAACTGGAAGAGTTTATAGCAGATCTAATACCTTAAGCCTTTTTAAAATTTGTTAACGTTAATTTCGTCCGTGAAGAGATGGTTTGGCAAACTGTTTCAGATTATAGCCAACTCATATCCAATGCGAACTCGTGGAAGAACTGTTTATAACATGAGTGGAGTGCCTGTAATCGACTCCTGGTGCCTGTTAACCAGCTGGATAAGCTAAGTGTACTTGCCACTACTATACAAACCTTCAACCTTCAGCCTTTTAGCCATCTTGCAGCAAATATCTGGATTTTTTATAGATTTAAATTAAGACGACGATGTTGCAGTCCTTTTTTTAAAGTTGCAGCTGTAGGTCAATTCGTCTAAATGCCTGTTGTAACACACATTTAGCATCAACAAGTGTTTTATTGGAAACTTGAAGGCCTGGTCAAACGGTTGCAGCATCATCCAACCATAGATAATAGATTGGACCGGTTATGAAAACCGTCAGACTCCTTTGTTACATGTTTTTGTGGACCTGACGGTGCACAACGTTCAAAACCATTCTAGCAATTTATGCAATTGCGTAAAGAAGCCTGAAAAAATTCAGGACTTCACTGCGACGATCACTGACGATCACTGCGTTCACTGGGACGATCATTTCTTCATTTTCAATTCATTTCCGCAGTTCATATATGATTTATTTCATATATCATTAACAATCATTTCTTTCACAGGAACATATGAACCCACAATTGACCTGCTCCCAACGTCAGTGGCTTCATAGCTCAGTTGGTAGAGCATCGCACCGGTATCGCGAGGTCACGGGTTCAAACCCCGTTAAAGTCCTGAATTTTTTTCAGGCTTCTTTACGCAACTGCATAAATTGCGTTCACTGCGATGATCATTTCTTCATTTTCACTCTGAGTATTTATCCGGTTCCGGGAATCGAACCTGTGGACGTGCCTACTCTGCAGTCAAGCGCTCTTGCGACTGACTTGAACCTCCTGAATCCTGCCGCGCGAAACGTCTTGATATCTTAAAACTTTTTGTGTTAATTAGTTCCGATTAGTTCATTTAAATCACGCAGTCAAACGCTTCAAACGCTAAGTGGTGTGTTCCTGGCTTTGAATATTAACTGAATCATTTTCCTCTCCAGTGCCAGGTTGCATAAAACCTTCTTAAGATAAGAGGGCTCTTAACTTTTTTTTCTGGAATAATAACCTATTGTTTTGAAATAATAATTACGAGTTCCCTTAATCTTAAGAAGTTTTCTGCAACCCGACGCTGACCCAGGTTATTTTGACCAAACACCAAGTGCTTGTATAATTTTCACAGCATTGCAAATTAAAATACAAGCTCTTAGTGTATTTCGATGCAACGCTCTTTGGTAGTTTATTATATCGACGAGGACACGACAATTTTTAACAGTCTCCCCTGCCAGCAGAGACGCCTTTCCATTACGGACCTTAAGTTAGGGTGGACGGTAAGGTGGAGGACGGCAAATCAAAGTTGCCCGATTTGGGGCTAATTAGCATATATCTCAGCCGTCCAACCTACGTCGTCTGCTCGTCGCGACGGTGAGAAAGCAGAGTGCGGCGGAGTCTCTAAAACGTGAGTTTTTTCTTCGTGTTTTCGTCTTCAAAACATCTTTATTTTAACAGAATACCGCTTTAATCTGTTTCTGGAGTGTCTAGTTAACTTCAAATGGTAAACCTTTTTCAATTGCTTACTTAAACACTATTTTATGATTGAATATAACAGCAGCAAGTGGTACAATTGCAGGATTAGAATTCCTAGCGATAAAACTAGTAATCACATTTAAGTATTCTCTCACCATCTGAACATCGACTTTTACCCGTTTTTTCATTCACGAAGTTTTGTAATGCATTTTTTCTGCTTAAGTTGTAGGCCAAAATGAAATTACGTGTCAATTGGTTAACATTTATTCGACAAAGTAAGGCCCTTTATAAGGAGGAACTTGTTTATTTTTGCGCGCAACGTGGCAATCCTAGTTAATAATTTGTTCTTATTTTAATGAAGATGAAGTGAACTGAAAGTCACGATATTCAGCTTGCTAAAGAAGTTCTAGTAAGTGGGCCCGGATGAGGAGAAAACATGGACCAGGGGTCCATGGACCCCCTCTTTGGACCGGGTCCATGGACCACTTTTATGGACCGGGTCCAGACCAGGTCCATGGACAGTTTTTTAATTTTCATAAGAAGGTTTTGCACCAGGTCCATGGACACTCAAAAACAGAAATAGTGCCAAAAAAAGATTTGACGAGACGCTGTCGACCAATGCTCACGATTGATCACAAATATTTAGTTGTGCTTACATGACATACACTCTGCTTGCACATGTGCAGTCGCAAGACTGTTAAATTAAGCTGATTCAAAAGTTATCATCAAGAGAGGAATTACGCGCTCCAGTACAAAGACTCGCATCACCCTTAGAAAAACAAGCTGGAGTTAAGAATTCATTGCTTTTAGAGCAATCATGACGGAGTCACATCGCAATTCTCCATAGTTGATGTAGCTTCAGTTTAAGCTACAATCCCTGCCACTTCTTCTTCTTCCAGATCTGGATCTGTAAATCACTATCCGTGAGAATTTATAATCGTCCTGCTAAAAGGGCTAAGGAGCTGGGCCCAGCGTAACAAAACATTGCAGGAAAAAGTGACATTCATGGACAAAAAGAAAGTAGCTTAGAATTATTCAGATTCAGGATGCACTTTGGAGAAATTAAACAACCTAAAACCCTTTTAATCAGCCGTAATGAACAGCTTTACATTTTAAAAGAGGTAGAAAATCAATATGTGTGTCACGACCTCTCAGTATCAAATAAGCGGCAAAAATTCACATTTGTTCAGTCAAAAGGTTTTCCTCTGAAGCATAATCTACCCAGCAGAGAAAACAATTCATTGGAACAAGCAGCATTTTGGCATGAGGTACCGACCCCCCCCCCCCCTTTTTTTTACACTATGTAAGCACAATTAAACATTACTGATTAATCAAGCATTGTTTGTTGTTGTTGTTGTTTTTTAACCTTATTTTTGCACTATTTCTGTTTTTGTTCATTTCTCATTATTTAAAAAAACTGTCCGTGGACCTGGTCCATGACAGGGGGTCCATGGACCCGGTCCATGAAAGTGGTCCATGGACCCGGTCCAAAGTGGGGGTCCATGGACCCCTGGTCCATGTTTTGTCCTCACCCAGTGAGCCCTACCGCTTCAAGCCCAGAGCCGTGTAGGTTCGATTACCAGCTGTCAGAACTGTGAAGCGTGCGAAAATTTGGCAATAGATCGCAAATAGGCTCAGTGGAGCGACGAACATTCACTTTTGAACAACAAAGCGCTCAACTAGATTTCATCGTACAAGAGAACGAATTTTTCATGTGATATGACACCATCACAATTATAAAAGTCGACCAAATGTAGGCTGTTTTCCCAGGCTAGAAACGGATTACAGCTTGGTCGTGGGAAAAAGTGTCCTAGCTTTCTTCACAACTGCTACTGGGATAATGCCTCTGAAACACTGACGAAAAATCGGATTTACTAGCAAAAAGACATATATTCACTAATTTTCGGGGAGTTTCATAATAATGGTTTTTGTATGCGCATAAACTGTAGTTATTATTATAACCACAACGTATTACTTTCACACCTCAAGTCAGTGAGCGCTCTATAACATTGTACATCCGTTGTGAGGCTGATGCTTAAGTGACCGTCCAATACAAACCCTTCACATCTCTGACTTTCGCCATTTGCAGATAAAAGACAGGTAAAAATTAAGTAGAAAAAAGTACGTTTTTTATCGAAAGTCTTTGTCGCACTTGCTATGGTGGTGTATTTCAGTGCTTTTTGAATGGTAGACTATTTTGGTTTCTTGGAAAAAAATTTAGTTTGAGGATGCAAAAAGCTATTGATTTAAATACTTGTCGGGGTATAATATGAACCTTATCTATTTTGTGAGAGATTTTTATAATTTTAAACATTCGAAAGTCACTCATGAATTAGTTGAGGGGGCCCTGTGGCAGCATCGCTTTTTCAGTGATATGTAAATATTGAGTAACATGTCATAACAAACTGTCTTGAGCTTTTTGTTCTGAAACCATACCAACAATTGTACCATGGTCCGGCCTTGCTCTAAATTTTTGGGCTTAACTTGGGAACTTGTTTACCCCTGTTCCCTCCAATAATCAGTAGAACTGCGAGGCTTTGTAAGACACTTCTAGGGTTGTTCTACTAATATGACATTGTACAATTTCTCGCGATTTTAAAAAGGAAAATTCATAAGACAAGCATGTTTGATTCCATTTTGGATAATGCCTGAGCTCCAAGGCCTTCTTTAAAATAATGACTGGGCGCGGAGCACGAGGTTATTATTTTTAGAAGGTCTGCACTATTCCATTATCCTATAGAGAATCAAACATGCTTTTTTATGAATTTAATGCACCATTCCATTGGTTTACCGAACTAGCAGTCTGAAATGGAGCAGTAGGTTATTATTTGTAAACCTTTCCTATCTGAGTGGCTTGCTCTTCCAACTATTCAAAATAATAACCTGTTCAAAAACAATGGAAAGTTGTATTAATTTATGGGATCAAATGGGTCCTAATTTGTATCATAAATCGTCCTTGTTTGTTCTTGACTGATACGTGGCTGTGTTCTGCCCATAAAAAAACGTTTGTCCATTTTTTTGGTTGAAAGAAAATAAGCAAAATCGACGAAAGTACAATGATCTCGTCCCTTTAATGATACAGACCTTGTAATATATCACCTTCTTTACTTTTGTTTCTATTTAGAGTTCAAAGGTAAAGAAAAAAGCCATTTATCATGCCTCGTCACCGTGTTCTGTGCGTTGGTCTCATTGCCCTTGATATCGTCAGCACCTGTCAACGTTTTCCGGATGAAGACGAAGATATCCGAGCCATATCCCAAACATGGCAGACCGGAGGAAATGCTTGCACCAATGCCACGGTGCTGACTCAGTTAGGGATGCAGTGTGAGTTCCTTGGTTCCTTGTCATGCGGAATTGAAGCTGAATTTGTCTGCCATCACCTACGTGACCGTGGTGTGCATTACAGTAGCTGTGTTCGACATCCCGAGTGTGGTACTCCAACTTCGTGTGTGACGCTCAGTCTCGACACCGGAAGCCGAACGGTGGTGCACGCAAGGAATAACCTTCCAGAGCTTTCAGCATCCGCCATTGAGAAAATCGACCTGTCGAACTACGACTGGGTTCATTTCGAAGGTAGAAGAAATGAGGAAGAAATTGTGAAGATGATTGATATGGTAGAAAAATGGAATTCGGCGCACACGCACGAAAGCAAGATTATAATTTCTGTGGAGTTAGAGAAGCCGCGAAAAACTCTTCTACCATTGCTAGATAAAGCTGACGTTGTGTTCATAAGCAAAGATTTTGCTCGATTCTGTGGTTATTCTTCAGCCTGCGAAGCTGTTGAATCCCTGCGTAATAAAATCAAACCTGGTGCCACCATGATTTGTGCTTGGGGAGAA
Organism: Porites rus; assembly: GCA_964035705.1. Taxonomy (NCBI): domain Eukaryota; kingdom Metazoa; phylum Cnidaria; class Anthozoa; order Scleractinia; family Poritidae; genus Porites; species Porites rus. Next base: position 29,913,854 of record OZ038000.1, read on the forward strand.
AAAGGTGCAGATGGTGCTGGTCCCGATGGTGATGTCAAACACAGCGATGCCTACCCCCCTGAGAAAGTCATTGACACTCTTGGAGCCGGCGATACATTCGTTGCTGGCGCTATATACAGCCTCATAAAAGAATCCTCAGTTGAAGACGCGTTAATCTTTGCCTGCAGATTGGCGGGGTTCAAGTGTGGTGTGGCAGGAAATGATGGTCTCGTAGAAGCGTTTTATAATTACCAGAACAACAACTGTTACTAAGGGTACCCCTAATCGTTTAAAGTAGTGAGACCAATAATAGGGAACTTAATTAAGCAAAGGCGTTTTCTAGCGACACACCTGAACCGGAAGTGAAATCATTTCGTGTGTTAACGTTGCAAAATATGAATTGCCACTTCCGGTTGACGTGCGCAACCCAAAAACGTCTTTGCTTGTGCTTCCTAGTGACGATAACGCTGCCACCAGGTAATTAAGGGTTTTGAAATCTTTTTGAGTTGTTTTATTAGAGAAGTTTCGACAACTTAGCTGGATTCCACATATTTAGCGTAGGACCATGCTCCGTACGTAACTAGCGGGGGAAAATGCGAAAAAAAATCCTCGAGCGAAGCGAGCCGATCGGGAGCTGAGTCCGATGAGGGGAAATGGCGGCTTTTGCCTTTTGGAGCTGGTTCCAGGCTACCATATGATGCAAAAGCCAATCAAACTCCCAGATGTTATAATAACTCCCTTGGGAGAGCTAAGGTGGCGTAGTGGTGAAAGCACTCGCCTACCACAAATGTGGCCCAGTTTCAAATCCCGGCGTCTACGCTGGCGTCTACGCCAAATGTGGGTTGAGTTTGTTATTGCTTCTCTCCTTTACCCCGAGAGGTTTTTCTCCGGGTACTCCGGTTTTCCCTTCTCCTCAAAAACCAGCATTTCCAAATTCCAATTCGACCAGGAATCAGGTAGACGAGGAACCACTTTGTGGATGTGCTACCTCCAGATCATTATTTATTTATTTATTTATTTTATTTATAACTCCATCTGTAAGGCATCTTGAATTTTTGATTGGTTCTCTTCATGGAACGTCAATGATGCCAGGACCTCCTACAAAAGACATCAAGCACATAATTGTTCCTGTAAAGCAGCATTAGTCTTAAATGTTTTTTCCTACATTTTCTGTAATACCAACGAGGGTTCCATTATGGTCAACTTGATATTTCTGGGCTTAATTTATTTTGTGCCGTGAAAGTCACTGTTACATTCTAGAGGGTAATTAAAGTTAAAGCTAAGACCAACTATTTGTCTTCTTCGACATTGTAACAACTCGTGACGTGAGTAGGCTGCCCCACTGAAGCCGTTCTTTGTCACGGTGGTCACGCAACGCTCCTCCACAATCAATATGCGCTATTGACCAGGCTTGGTCGGTCACGATGGCTTGATATTTTCCATTTTTCTGATCTATTTATGCGCTTTTTATGGACACAGACAACGTCCAGCATATATTCTGGATAAACAAAATGTTTTCTTGCAGGACAAAGCGGGCGATCCCGAGCGTCAGCGGGCAAGATAGACCTGTCTTGCCACCCAATCACAGCACAGTATTCACTCCGCTTGCGGAGCTAGCGATATAATACTCCTTTTTAGCGGCGTAGATGGCTTTTACTTTTTTACTCCTAGCTTTACACATGTATGTATGTATGTGTAGGCGATTTTTTGAAAACCAACCTAACGAAATCTGCAGCCATTTGAGTGAAAAGTCTTCAAAAGACAGGTTTTTTAAGCCCGATAAGCTCCAAAATCACACTAACGAAGGAAAAGGAAAGGAAAAAATGAAAGAGCCAGGAGGAAGAAAGGAGGAGAAGAGAAAAAGGCAATGGTTGCACTCTTCGTTTTTATAATGGCTACTTTGGAGATCGTTTTTGGCCGAAAATAAACTGTTGGGCGGAAGAGATCTATTTGGCGATAACGTTTTCAAAAATCTGGCCAGATGTATGTTTGTATATTAACATTCGAAAAAATTTGGTGGTACTCGCTGAGGACGAAAGTACCTTTTTTAACCAGTAGACGTCGACCATATTCGCCCTTCCATATCTGCGGACCTGTAAGTACTAACGGAATACTAATACTCCCGCTAGCCTTTCGCTTACTGGTTGGATAGTCACGATACTACCAAAATTAGCAGTGATCTAATTTACAAACGATGAATGAACGCGGCCTTCGCAAGACACGTAAACTCCTCACGGCTTGTGAATTTTTGTCGGTCGAATTGAAGCTGTAAAAGGTTCGAAACCCTAAATTTTATTGTATTTTCAGAGCGCATTTTCTAAGGCCAGACTGGAGGTGGATGTGGTTTGTTTCCCTAAAATAGCGTTGAAAACACAAGAATTGGTCGCTGGGATATAAAGTAAGTAGCATGATAATATTGCTGCTAATGTTTAACGATAGTCAATCCTTAAGTTAACTGGATTGACGTTCGATTAAATCTCATAAAGAATAAAAGTAAAAACGAATTCTCATTGCCGCATTAATTTTTGGAATCTTTTGAACATATAAAATTTTAAAAAATTCAAATCCTTTGTGAGGTGTTTTTTCGCCACTTCCTGAATATACAATGTGAAACTGATCGTGCACGCGTCTTTTGTTTGTCTACTTGTTTTTACATATTCAGTTTAGTTTTTGGTTTGAAAACCATTGAGAAAAATCGCAAGTTAAGTTTTGAATTAATAATTTTGCACAACTCAAAAATAAACTAAGATCATTGATGCCATGGATCTTAACTGTTTTATAGCATTTTTTTTCTAAAGCATGTTACTTCGGAGTAAATATTCTCTGTAAATATGCGTCACTACTTGTGTGCGACTTGCGGAAAAGGAAAATCTTTACGGAGGTCCCTAACGCCTTTTTTTTTTTTTTAAATATGAGCCATTTATTTAAGTGCTTTTGGATTACGTTTAGACGGAAAATGGAGATAGTAGTGTCAACGACTAACTTGAACTTCGTGTCATAAGACAAAGAAATTACTGTAATTCTAATTTCAGATAGAAGTCGATAAATAATATTTTTAGTTACAAAAAATGTTGGCCAGGCTTTCGAGAAAGGACAACAGTCGACGGCATTGTATCATAATCAGTTTATGGAATAAAAATTCTAAACTTTCCCAGGCTTTAATATTATATCTATAAGCCTGGTTCTCATATGCCGCTGATGCACCTGCCACATGGCCGCCGGTACTGCCTTTGATACTGTTCCGATATGAGAACAGAAGTGGCCGGCAACATTGATCATTCCAGTCTTTACTGCCGGCATGCCTGCGACGTTGACTCGAGTTTAACTTCGCAGGCATGCCGGCAGTAAACTCTGCGGTGGCTCTTGTTCAGTGCCAGCGGCACATGTTCTCACTCGTCCGAGAAGTAGCCTAGGCAGTACCGGCGGCTACGTCGCAGGTACATCGGCGATATATAAGAACCAGGCTATAGTTTATAAAAAGATTAATCACATCGGCTTTGACTGTTTACTAGATTTTAGTGATAAATTTCATCACAACTGCCAAAGTAAGGCCGTGGCACGATGTTCACATGTGCTGAACTGTGCCGGCTCTTAAGTGATAAATACATGAACCAGCGATAAATAGAAAAAACTGCATTTTTAGAACTTATACTTAAAACGGTAAAAAACGTTTTGCTAAAAGGTTAAGGTAGAGCAAAACGGGAAACAAAAACGTGCAAATTGTTTTGCAACATTGCAAAAGTGGCACGTTGAATTTTAACTACCCACGAATTACAACTGTGTCGCAACAAGAGAGAACAAATCATGTTATTTTGGGTGGTAAAACGAGAAACAAAGCTTTTTAACCGGCTCCCTTTGCAGCAATTTTGCAAAATAAGTTGTACCATGTTTGTTTGCCCTTTTTACCGTGGCTTTAACCCTCAAAGCTACTGCGTATTGGTCGGCTCATTAGCAGCCACGCTGCTTCATAAAATACTGACAATTCCGCCATTATATTATGTAAGGCAACGAAACACAGACAGCACCCAGGAAGTTTAGCTAGCCTGTGGTAGTTTCATGTTACAGATGAACCTGTGCAAAAAATTTTTTTTCCTATTCTCAGGTGTGCGTTTTAGATCTTGTTCCTAAACCATTCTGAATGTTCACCAGTGTTAAGCAATTGTGAGTAGACTGTTTCTTCAATACAACTGTTGTCGAACTAGGTAAAAAAAACTGCATGCGCCATGAACTGAAAACAAAAAAGCGGGGAAATGATGGAGGAAAAAGTTCGCTGCAGTGCGATGAATAGTCCTTGCTCAGGGGTATGCAGTCTACACTGACAAACAATGATTAAACTACAGGCAGTTTGGGAACAGTCAGATTGTGATCACATGACTTCATGCCAATCATGATAATTTACCTAAAGGATGAACTTTTTTCCACGTGAAAACTCTTTTTTCGTTTTGTTTGTTTAGTTCGATAAACACCTGCTAAATTTGGTGACGAAGATATGAAATATACATACATCACAACTAACGTCCAGCCATCTTTTTGGACCGTGATATGAAATAAACAATTCTACCAAACGAGAAAAGCAAAAAAGCGGAAAAATGTGCAATGTACATAAGATCCAAGAATATTTACCCTTCTTACTAATGCCAGTTTATACCGGCGACTGGTAATCGGCTCAATAACCTCATTTTGCAAAAAAAAAAAAATATAACAAAAATTGAATAAACTTGTCGATTTTAAGGTAACCAGTACCATCAAACTGGAGTCATTGACTAGCAGACTCTAATGGAAGAGAAAAAAAAGAATTAACGAATGGTAATTAATCGTTTTTTAAATTAACCAAGAACTTTTGTTCGCTTTTTCTAATTACTCTTGTTTACTTTTCAATATAAACCCGGTGGAAACTGACAATTTGTCTAAATAATTGCATTCACGCAGGGGTGGCTGGCAGGTCGAACGGAGTGACTCGTCTTCAGTGTGAATTTGTTGGTGCTCCGGTGGTGTTCTTCAGCTCATTATGAGTGAGAAGTTAAATCTGTTTTCACGGTTTGAGGGACAAGTTTGTTTGAAGTTCATAGCTGGTTTAAAGAATAAGACGCAGCCAATTTTTTTTTCTCTTTCTACCGACCGAAAGGGAGCCCTTAACTCACTTCTAACTCAAAATGTAAAGTCATGATTCTATTTGACACACGTTGACCTTGCTTTCATTGTTGTGGCTTAGATTCTGAAAGCTATAAACTCAACGACGCATATCAAACGGTGATTCAGTCACTGAACAAAACGAGCAATCAAAGAGTCTTTCCGATCGATCGGTCAAGCTTGTCCTTCAGCTCAGCCGAAGCGTGGGAACCTATCCAAATTTTATACCGTCTCGGTTTAGGCCTTTCTTCAACTCTCAGTTTAACCTGGAGCCTACTCGCGGGTCTACTTTCAATTTTTTTTGCCTAATCTTGGTGTTGATAAGTTTCTTGTATGTCGGTTTGGACTCAAAGCACGCGTAACGCCGTGGTTGGGCTCGCGGACTATTAACGGTGAGTTTTTTCCTGCATTCTGATAGAGTACTCTAACAATTGAATTCAGTCTGAGTAATGAATAAGAACATATTCTCTCGTGGAACATACCAATGGCTATCAAGAAATAAAATTCGGTTGCCTTTACTGAACCGATTAATCATTATATTTTTTGTTTAAATCCAATTCTCAGTATTCTGATGTCTTGTGTCTCTGAGGGCGCGAGTTTTGCTCTTCGCCTGGCTCTCGTAGGGCTGAATTTTCCATGCATTTAACCTACAAACAATACCACGGCATCATAGTAAATTTGGAGGAAAAAACCTTACAAAGAGCTTTTTTTATCTGACTCAAAATCTTCTGGTGTATAAGTTATAAAATTTAGTAAAGACACCCGATTGTGAGTTAAACAAATCAGTATATTTTAAGCACCTCGCTCAGAACCTCACCCCTAAAACCTGAACGAAAACCACTTGGTTAACGAGAACCACTTGGTTTTTGTAAGCAGAAGTACTGGAGTCCTAGCTGCTCTGAAATCCACCAACGATTTAGGCTTAATCAGTTGTTCGTCAGGACATTGAGGAGCCGTACCTACGTGAACTGAAATAACATAATTTATTACACAGACACGAGTGTTTCACTGGAAAATATACCACTCGTAAAATTCATAAAAACTACATCCGGGACCCGAGTGGTTTATTTTCCATAATCTCACACGTGAGTTTATCGATGACGTAATTTCGGTCATTTCCCTCTATTATTTTATCGATGTCTCTTTGTCTATATAATAAAAAGAACATTACACAGCGGCTTGAAGATATGAATTTTATTTTCTCGTGGCAAAAACGATATTTTACTCACTCGCTGCGCTCGTTCGTAAAATATTGTTTTGCCACTCGAAAATAAAATTCATATCTTCGCGCCACCGTGTAATATCCTCTATATAACTGAGGCATCAACAAAAAAGTTAGTGGCTTCTATTAACATTATCTGCGATTTTAAATAGCAGAGCAGAGGAGTTTGTGTTAAACAAAACGACGTAAGCAGTCAATAGGAAATAACTTCATAATGTGAATAAAAGTAAATTTTCACTGTCATATTGCGACTTGAGTATCAAACTCTGATATATTCACTCAATATTTCCTTTCGGGCCGAATCAACGAAAATTATATTGAAATAAAAATTCGAAAGTTTAGAGAACTTTCTCTGCTTTTTACGAGTGGAAAAACTCGATCAAATGAACCAGAAAAGTCCAAACCGCGATATCATTTTCAAAGGCCTGAAATTTTACCAGTTATTTTAATAATGCCAAAAAATATCTTAATTCTATAATTAATACGGTGAATTCTACTTTTTATGTTTATGAATTCTGTTATTGTTTATGCTGTTATATCATGTTATGAAATAATGATTAAATTACTTTTTAAACAGTGCCAGAAAATGTGCGAAAAATAAAATTATCAGTTTACCAGTAAAATATTGATATTTTTCAAGCAAACGAGCGAATTTTCCAGTTTCTTTTCACGACAATAGTCAAACTAGCTATAGATTTCATTGTACCGCATGATTTTAATTTTTAAACTTTCATCTCCGCTTATGTAACAAAAAACTGATCGCGCCATTCGTTCTTCCGAGTAAACAAAAACTAATATTAACCGAAAAACAAGACCAAAATAGCAAATATGTATGTATAGCAAATTTTGATTGTAAGCCTGAGAAAGCCCATGAAATCAAATATTTATAACTTTTTTTCCGGATCGAAGTCAAAGTAATTTAAACTATTAAATTTAGCTTGTTTTCGCGAGATACTCTCGCTTAGGTTTTAATGTCTTCGCGAGGTTTGAAGGTTTAAAAACTCTTTTTGTATCCTTGGTTATATTCGGATATTTATTTACTAAATCTTTTGGTTAATGCTAATGATCTTTATTTTGTCTCGGTTGGGCAAAAATCGCACCACGCTGAGTGGATTTTTCCTGAAGGGCTCGCGGCAGTCGCTGGTTAATACATTCAATTCTTAATTTCTTATCTTTGTTCTCGTTTTGTCAAGAAATCGCCCTGATAGTCAGTTTGCTTTAATTTTTCGAGTCAAGTTTAAACCTCTCTTCGTCTAGCACAAGCTTCGTAGATGTTAAACAGGTAATATCAAAATAAAATTATTTCATTCAAAAACTGAATGATTTCTTAGCATACAGTCAGAAAGATCGGTTCATACTAGGAGTTGTATGCATGCGCTTTCCATTAATACACTCTCGCCATTTTGGACTTGAAATCTTAATCTTCAAACTCATTGTTGATTCATTTTTCCAACAGATTTTGACGTCTAACATCAAAATTCCAGACATCGAGGTAAGAAACTGCGTGTTCTTTCGTTTCATTAAGTGTATCTCCCCTCCATAGAACATGCAAATCAGTTCAAGTGTTGACACCGCGGTTAACTCGATGGTGGAGCTTTACTTAGAAAAGTTTCTCTGTGTATTCATTTTCCTTTGAAACATTGCTATGTTCCAAGCACTGATCTCGTATAAACTGTTTGTGATCTGAAAATCATTTTACATTCAATTTGAATTATCCTTGAACGAGGTTGTATAGCTTTTACATTAATCCTGTTTTGAGGCTGACCGGCAGGTTTTTGGATCCAGATAGTAACAGTATAGTAAAAAGTTCGCAGAATTCGCAGTTGATCAGCGATTAAGTATATCTGATGAGTACAGACAAATATTAAACAGACTTATGTTTCTCACGGCAGTGTTCTATATATTCCAATCTTCTATGATATCGGATAGCAAAGATTTTAATTCTTCCTGACATTTATTGGGAAATGACAGGAAGATTTTCATTTAGGCATTAGAAAATTCGCGAATCAAAAACTGGCACCAGTGAAAACATTGCACGCCATGACTTAACCTTAACGTCTCCAGGCGGAAAATATTAAGTAAAGTATAAACGTTTTGGGCTTAGCTTCCTGCCTTAAAGCGTTTACCTTACCCCATATCGGGATAATCTCTATGCCTTCAGATAGATGATTTCGGATACTTTACACAAATTTGATTAGGTATATGAAACAGTAGGATAACAGAGGTGATAGGTTCGAACCTTCAGATGAATCTTTTCTCCCGCTCATAAAACGAATACAAGGCATTTCTCTAAACATAGCAAATGTGAGAAAATGACGCCAAACCGAAATCAGGAACAAAAAAACTGATTTTATTTTATTAGGTTTGTCCTTTTCGAGAAATAGCTTGGAAGAGACTGTATATGACTTAAATACTTTCAAACCGGTGGCAGATCCAGGGGAGAGGCCTGGTTCCTTCGCCCTCCCCCCCCCCCCAAAGGGGCGAAAAAAAATTTTTGAGACCGCCCCCTGCACATCCGAAAGTTTGGATCCGCCATTGCAAACTTTGACTGAAAGTGTCTATTTACTGAGAAACGTTAAATCATTCATTTTTGGCAGACAAACCAATATTTTTATTTGATCGATTTTTTCTAAAACAGCAAAAGCAAACCCTCCGTGATTCATGAGGCCACGCACCTTTTTCTTTAAAGTCCCTAAAGAAAAAATATAAAAAAAAAATGTCAAATTTCTAAGTTATATATTATCTGATTGACATTTCAAAGGAATCTTCAAAACCAGTCACCTTTGCTCATATTATGTATGAAAGGATCTTTCTTCAGACATAAACCTATCGATCAGTTATGGATTGTTAGAAAACTCGACCTGGGTGTAGAGTAAACCTGTTGTATGTTCAAGAAGCACATGAATCATGTACTTTACCGTGTGGTATGAAATTTTTGCGGGTTCTACTTTTTGCGATTTTTCCAGCGATCTGCAAAAATAAGTTCCCGCAAATAAAAACTATCGCAAACATTTTCCGCAAAAATTTACTCCAGAGTAAATATTAAATTCGCTACACAAAATACAATACTAAAACATCGTGTTTGTTCAATTATAACGTGCGTCTTTCATTAAGAAACAAAACAGTATACAATGAATTACTGGTTTAATCATACTTAGGGCACGCATACCGTAGTATTGTTTGAAAATATGTATTTCTATTGCACCCACTTTATAACAAAAACCAAAATATCATCAATGCTGGGTACTTGGTACTTTCTGAAAATCGCAAAAGTTAATTCCCATCAAGGAAATTCAGTCTGTCCCTATCGCAAAAATTAGTTCCCGCAAACTTGACACAAAACTCGCCATCCGCAAAATAAACTCCCGCAAAAATTTCGTGCCACACGGTACTTTCCTTTCTGTCGACCGACCAAAAATTAGTTCGGTACAGAACGAAAATATCTCAGTAATGATGAAAAATGCTGAAAATGTGACCCTTCGTCGACGGTGTTAGCCTGTTCCAGGTTCCGAGATAGTACAAGGTGGGTCCGCTGAATTGAGAAAGCACAAACACGAAAATAAAACAGGAGGAAACTTCTCACTATCTGAGAGCCTGGAACGGGCCACGCCGGTGGGCAAATGGGAGGGAAAGATCATGTGACGAGTATAAGGTGGCCAATCATATGACATGACGGTACAAAGGACCACTAGCGAATGACCCTTTCATTCACGAAGAGGTTTCATAAGTCTGTGCTCGTTTTTACAGGATTACATCTTCACAGATTCAAAAGTTAGAATTTCATTACGTTACATTTAATCCAGTGAACTGATTTTTGAAATTGTAGCCTTCTCTGTTACAATTGCATGTAAACCAACAACCTTTTCATTTGTGTCCCAAAAACAATTTCCTGCTACTTGAACCTAATTCACGCGATGTAATCCACATACATTGAACATTAAAATGTTAAGATTTTATTTATGTAAAAGAATGTAGTTTAATATGTCAAATATAGTTCTGCTTTTTCATTATCCTCTGCACTTTAGTCGGCGTTAATTTGGAACCACCACAACGTATATTGTCAAGTGTGGGCTGGTTATCATTTTATGTTGGTAGGGCTGGGCTGCCCTTACATTGTTCGGCTGCATATAAGGAAAAGGTGAACCTGACTGTTGGTCACATTTCTTGGTGCAAGGTTCGATAGCTATCAAAGCCTTCTTCACATGTACTTCATATGGTCTTAGGATAAAATCTGTAAAACCACCCATGTAGTTTTTAGACTACGAGTAGTCCCATTTTTCTTCAGGGATAGAGCGAGCGAAACGCGAGCGGGCGTGAAAATTGTCGCCTTTTCTCGCGTGGGATGATCTTCACCCGCGCTCGCGTTTCGCTCGCTCTACTATCCCTGAGGAAAAATGGGGGACTAGTCTATGTAGTTTTCGTGCCTTTATATTTTCGACCCGGTTTAAATTTTATATAGCCTGATTTTCTGCTAGAGGATCCCTCAAGACGTCCTCAAGCAACCTGACAACTTCCAAGCTCTATGTTTGGCGTCCCTAAGATCATCATCTAGTCATAAGTTAAGTTCAAGTAAGTTCACGGTTCATCATACCAGCGTGCGACTGAAGACGAGGTCAGAAATGAAAACCACAGGAATTTAAAGAATAAAGCAAGTTTTTGTAATAACTTGAAGAGCCCGCCCATATCCGGTGACCGAGCGTGGTGCACGGTTTGGTCTCCTGGAGGTTCAAAAAGAAATTGACCTCTGCCGGGATTTAATAACTTTTTGTTACTGTTCTGTGTGGTTTGCAAACATAATTCGACTGTTCTCTCTCATCCTGACCTCTTCAGTAAAAGATTTATCTTCCTTATAAAGTTTCAAGATATAGAAAACTGTAAAGATAGACCTAACAAAGTTTATTTCCACCGAACGATGTCAATTTAATTAAAGCTCGCCCTTGTAACAGTCGTCCGTTCCAAAAGCGCGCGCGTGAGGCACGAGAAAGCGTGGGGCGCCGATGAGAAAGAGCGTAAAACAATCGGCCGAAAAAAACAAGAACAAAACAGATTCGCTTTCAAACGCCATGCTTACACGCGATTCATACGCTTTGGAAGGAACCGAAGCTCCTTATTACGCAGATATACGTATTCTCTTGCAAAAAATTCGTTCTTCCAAACGATTATATTCTTACACGACCAACCTGGAACAGAAGAAACTTTTCTCGTGAAACGTTCGAGTGGAGATAGTTATAAGAGGGAGGTGTATGCCAAGACAAAAGCAAAAAAACACTAAACGGTAAAAGAAGCTCAAAGAATGATTACCAACAACATCAGAACAGCAACTGATAAGCAACGTTTTTAAAACAGTGGTTTAAGGTTGAGTGATTTCCGCACTGAAACATTTTTCCTTTCTTGTCAGCTGTCCCATTCCTTACTTCGTTTGGGCCGCTTGGGCCAAAAACCTACTACAATACTGTATTTGTCGTTTTACTTCCGACATGGAGCGGAGAGTAGGACAATTCGTAGTTTAGTCCTTATTGCTGATAGTTTTATGGGCAAAGTTTTCTCCCGAAACGTTAGGTCAACCGCGTTTATCTAAGATTTTGAAAGTTTTTTAGACTAATTTTGACTTCTTGACTTAAGTTAAGGTTATCTTTATTTCACCAGTGACCTCTTCAGTTCTGACGTAAATAGCACAAAAATAGGAGCCAGGAGTTTTTAGACGAGACTGTATTTGCGGATGAAAAATATTTACTGTGAACACATGCAGTCTCTGTTGTGTCGTGACACGATGACAAAAACTCGCTTCATCATTTATAGCGCCTAAAGAGAAAATGCCCTTAGGTCGATATTTGAAGACCCGCTTTCCTAAAATAGCGACAATCGTCTGCAAAAACGATAAGGTTCTTTGGGCAGTTATGCATCAAGTGATCAAGTGACAGCTCTTGATGGCTCCTTCTAGTTGCAAGTTAAATTAAACAAAGTTTGAGACTTTCTAATTTTTGATTCTACGGACGAAATCCTGTAACCATTCAAACAAGACGTCTTCCGTAGCCCTTGAAATGGTGATATTTGTTGTTCATATTTTAAAATTTGAAGTTAAGATTTTTCAAGAACGTTTTCCATGTGCTTTCCAGAGGGGCTATTAAAAATTCGGTGTGATTTTTATGATAATTGTTCTTCAGACCGAAACAATGGATCTTGTCGGATTCAATTGCTTTTGGCGTTTCCGGTGTTTTTCAACTCAAGAATTTGCACTTCTGCAGATGCCATTATTTCTGCCGTAAAATCGTTTAGACGCGCTTGGAAAAAAGATTTGTTGTCTTGCGTCGTGTTTGTTTACCACGCGAGAGAACGCATATTAAGTAAAATCTCGCATAGAAACCACGCGTACGCGCGAACGCTCGATTAATATGGTGTAAGGTCATCAATTTACTTGTCAACTCAAAAACGCAACTCGCAATTTGATTGGCTAATGTATGACCCTGTTGTTCGGCAATTGTTTTTACAGGAGTTTCCTTTCTGGTCACTTTAGCGTATGTCCATTTCGGTTGTAAATGTCCGATTACGGTCTTCTTTGTCTCGCGTGTTGTTTTCACAAACAAGTGTAAAAGGTCCGTGGACCCTTACTAGAGACCACTATCGTATAAGAAGGAAATTTCACTTGGATCTATCGTCTTTAATGTGGTCTTCTTATTAATAGGTTCTACGGTGTCATGTTCATCGTGTGGTTGTGCTGCTTTTTCACTCTGTTTCAACGAGGTAAGTTTTCAGCGTTTTCTTCCGTAATTATCACGCGACTGCCGAAAGATCAGCTGAAATCGCGGCTTAAAATCAGCAAGCTTTTGTGTTTTTAAATTCCCCAAATACATTAAACCGGTGCGATTTCTAGTCGCAATATACATGGACCGTTCAATATTATTCATCATCGCTGGATGAAATCAACCACTACCCTAAGTTTTGTGCTACAATATCACTTAATCTAAAATAATGTACTTAGTTTTGTTCACAATTATAACAAGCTCATTTGTGGATTTTACTGCAGTCGAATGGAACTGTCCTTCATCCACAGATTTTTCAGATCAATGTAAGTCTTCTCTGGGCATTGGAGATCGACGCTTTCGTTTATCGCGCGATCGAATCTTAGGTCGAGTTATCGTCGATCATAATTCTCCTGATGGATTTGGCTGGGTTTATTATAGCGGTATAAATGCTCGCTTCTTTGAAAGCGCTAGCGCAAATTTGAATGTTTGGTGGGTGATTTTGCCTGCTGAGGATTATGGCGTCATAATTTATAACTCGACCTTCCACTACACTGCACGGTACAGCTGAGTAACTAAAGCGTGGACAGAAGATGTGTATTTCAACACGTGAGAGCTAGAGAACTTCAAAATTCTTCAGCTTACGATCGTATCAGTTTAGCAATAAAGCAATAATTATATATTGCCTAGGGCAATTCATTCGATTAAGCTAAGAACTTCTTCTAATCTATTGTTAAAATTCGCCCCTAGAACTCGAACACTATATAAATTCGCCTATTTCCGCCCGTGTTTTTTTCAGGTCTGGCACAGGGATCTTCAACGAATCCCGATCCAGGTGGTGGAAAAAACACATTTTTGGAAGTCAATGTGAAGCTAGGGTCAGATGTGATTTTACTATGTGATGCTGTAAAGGATGACCAAGTATCTCAGCTTCTAGAATGGCGAAAGAACGGCTCGAAAAGCCCAATCTTCATCAAGTTTATGAACTTCAAACCTCACATCGACTCGCGTTATTCCCGACGCTTGCATATGATCAACAATTCGGCTATTTTGCTCTCTAGCGCCAAAGAAAGTGATGCAGGAATCTATCGCTGCCGAAAAATGCAGTCGGGTGGCGATAGCACGATTATGAATCAAGGAAGATGGATTGTTTTAAAAGTTATTGGTAAGGTTTAATTATTTGCTGTTTTTGTATAATTGTAAACCGAGTAGAGAGTACGTAGTCCGTCCGATATATACACTTGTTGAGAGCGAAAAATCGTTTTTTTTTTAATAAGTTAGTTTACCAATTAATGGAGTGGTTTTGTCGATTTATTGCGAGTGAATTATGGGGCTGACCTAATTGTAATCAATAGTACCTGAAAATAAGAATTTATCAAATTTTTCCGGGGGTAAAATTCCTTATTTTTTCCAAATCTAGCCTATTTAAAAACAGAAGCTAATGGATAGATACGTCTCGATCGAAAAGCTAATAAAAATGTAGCGAGATGATCGTTCGTTCGTTCGACTCTAAGAAGCGTTTATGCAAGTCACGTATCGATGGTTTTGACCTGCTGTGATAGTGTGTAGGCGGGACAAGAGAAATATTTATACCCTTTGTGTATCATCTTGTTGGCCATTATATGACATTAGTTTCATTGTATATTTCTGGCGGTAACGTCATATTACTCGCACGATGGGGTCTCTGCATTTAAATAGATTCCAAAATCAATCTGATATCTTTCTTCTCCGTGGAAAAACTAAAAATAATCAAGGTAATAATTTGAAAATTTTCAAACCGCTTCTCCTCCTCCTCAACCGTATCATAGCATTTTATACGCCCAGTGTGTCGTGTTTATTCATGTGGTCTATATTGTGAATATATTAAAATGCGGTATAAATTCCTGAGCGAATTAAAAAACGCGTTTCCGAGAAAGAAAAATACAGTCCTCCTCCACGAAAAAAACATCGCATCAATGTTTATTCGATTAAGCAAAAATTATTAAACAAAGCTGCTTCACCAGTTATAGGTTACAAAACCTGTCATATACTTATCAGTCATTTGATCTCCTTCAGTCCCCTATATTATGAAAGACGGTCACTTTTAATACCACTAAACATATGCATTTAACAAACTGTTAAACTATAATGTTCCAAAGGTTTCTTGCTTCATTCTTCTCAAAGCGACTGAGTGTTTGGGTCAGAAGTAGGACAGGGTATATTTTTCCGGTTTGCATCGTCTTCGTTATGCAAAAAGCTATATTTTAGTGTACCCATGTGATGTGGTTATGATCTCCATACTTTCAGCACGGAAAACTCGTGGAATGAGCAGAAACCAATGATATGTCGGACAGCAAGCTTCCAAAATATCTTTTTATGTCATGTAATATCAAAATTTTAACAACAATTCAAAACTTTTTATTACAAGGTCAGTTGGAAGTTATCTTCGTTTACGAGCGGCAAAACCTCTTCCGAGCTTTGCGACTTTGCATTTTGTATGCGCAAACCGCTATCTTAATCCCTTGTAATTGAAATATGCATTGTGATGTAGAAGCCCCAAGTCACTGCAATATATTAAGGGCTTAATTACTATTATTTCCGACAAAAAGTGGTATCAAACCTAAGCTCTGACTTAAGTCTATGCTGGTTTCCCAAAGTGTCGAATTTTTTTTTTCAGTAAGTTGAATTCGAACTTGGTGCTTTTACCTTGTTGAGCGAGTCTCTCGTGGTTTTTTCTCGTACATTATCCTACGAATACGAAAAAGCATTATTGGCTTTCTTTTGTTCGAGTTTTCACACCTTCTTTGTGTTGAACAAGAATGCACAAACTGGATAACGAAGTCGAGCATTGAACCGTTT
>OZ038000.1:29934762-30112262 GCA_964035705.1 Porites rus
GAGTCACGTGCTTTCAATAACAGCCCTTGTACCTGGTGACAGCGGTCGGTACCAGTGCTCCTCGTTCAATTCCGTTGGGCACCTCCATCATGTGTTTGAAGTTACTGTCCAGCGTACGTAAGAAAAAATTTTCTAAAATGCAAATTCGTCAATGCACCATACAATTATCACGTTCGTATTCAGACCACCTTCAGTTATTTTCAACTCTTCGTGATTTTTCTTTGACGGAAAGAGCTTGCTCCGTTCTTTTTGCTAGGGAAGAAAAGTAACCTCTTTACCTTATCATTTTTCAGCTCTCAGCACTGACTTAGTTTCTTTTTCTTCGAAACTTTATTTTCCCTTGGTTGCGCCCAGTTTGAATAATTGGAAAAGGCTTGAGCAAAAAAACAAATTTGAGACTACTAGCAAAAGCCATCAACCTAGTGGAACAAAAAACCTTTTTCTCCAAATGTTTCCTAAGGAGCCCTTTGAATAACTCCTTTTCAGTTCGAATAAAACTCTAGTTTATAAAAACGCAATGCTTGTATAAGATATGATTTAACAATCCTTGAATAACTGAATTATTATTAATTACTAATAAAGGCAAATATGACGAAGATTGAGCTTCAAGCCCGGGGGCTTCAGGGGTCTAAATTAAGACTGCCTTTTGTTCTACACGTTGCTCCTTTCAGCGTTATTGATTTCTGTCAAATATGAAGAGTTGAAAAAGTCTGGGTGATAATTTTACACATATGCAAATAACCTACGTGTTTTCCTTCGTTCACTTTTGCACCTTGAAAATTAGCCTTTTTGCAAACTTGACCTTGTGTTGATATCTAAGAATAAAGAGCTTGTGCAGAAATTTACACGACGTTACTGTTTTTTTATAATGCAGAATTTCACCTTAACCTCAGCGGCTACTAGTTATCTTTAGTTATGTGATACTGTTTTCTTTTGTACCCAATCGTTAATATGAGGATAATCTGCAATGACACACTTAATATATTATACACAAGCTCGCACGATTGTGTTCCAGTTTTTCATAGGAGGTCAAATTAATAAGTTTATCTGATGTTTGGTTTGGATAAAAACCAAGTTGGTTGTATTCCATTGACATGATAACATTGTCTTGCTGTAAGAGATAGATATCCATTATATTGGGTGCTAACAGCTGAAAAGATTCTCCCACGCGAATATCAGAGTGAGCTCGTTTTATAGATCGTATACTTGAAAATCTTCATTATTTGAGCAATGAGAAGTCTCTGGCATCAGTACTGTTCATTTTCGGTGCGTTTTCACCACTAGCTTTCCTTTCTTGGTACTTGATCGCACATATGTATGGGCGCGCGATGTCCTTTTTTACCCTTTAGTAATTAGTTTTTCCTTTCTCCAATATTGTTCATTATTCATTCCAACTTTGTGACACTTTGAAAATTTTTTTCTTTATGTTATATTGTTTCTATTCTTATTATTTTAATTGGCTTTTGGCCAGTGCAAGAGGGATTTTTTGGGATTAAAACCCTCACAATGGAGACTAGGTTAGGACCACTGCTATAATTCCGGCCCCACTTGATATGTAGCTAAAGAACATGTAGCAGCCCTTTCCAGATCAAAGGCGAGCATCAAAGAAATAGCAACAGTACTTCCTTTTTTATGGAGAAGGATTTATTCCAAAGGCACGTTTTTAGAATAACGTACCTTAGTGGACATTTTCAGGAGAGAACTTTACATAAGCTGAAAGGATGGAAGTATCTAGACCGAGAGAATCCAGCGATTACTTTTCACCGCGATCGCCGACCGCGGTGATCGGAATCGGAAATTATTACTTCAAGGGCCTGATTTTGAACTACAGTGGAGGTTTATTCAAAACATGTAAGAAATGTCCCAGATTTCCGGTTGACGTAAATCTTGAAAAGTGCTGATAATTATATGTTGTGCATGGTCATAACGGTTCCAGATATGCTACACTAGAGAATGTAGAATAAGATGAAATCGTAATATGAGGTGTTGCAATTCATTTTCATTTTTCTCTGCGATGTTCCCTCTGTTAGGCTACACAATTTTTGCTTAAAAAACAGTCAACAGTTTCATCTACGAAATTTTTGTTGGGTCCTTCAGACTCCTCTAAACGAATTATTTTGAAGGCTGTTTTTCTCGACGTTTAACCCTCTTTCTTAGCTGTTCTAGCATAATCTTATTCATGGCGACAACCTAACCAAGTTTACATGTTGTTGATATTCAGTGTATTTCAGGACCCCGTTTGGTTCCTTTTCAATATGCTTGATGGTTTTTCTTTAGTCACATTGTCACTATAAAATTAAATCTGTCAAGGTTGCGGGTGATAGGATAACCTGCAACATTAGACTTATTTTCTCAGCGGTAAGCAAGTGCCGGATCGGAAAATCCGTTTACTCTTCATAACCAGATGAACCGTCAGTTTTTCATTAACACCATGAGAATGCCCACATTGTAGAAAAATCCGAAACCTATTTTTAAAAAAAATCCTGGGAAATATATAATGTCTTGCGTACACTGCTGAAGAGGTTTCATATGAAAGGATATATCGTAGAACTCCGCTTATGGACTTGTAAAGTACGGATTATAAAACTTGTCTAAAAGGGTGAAGGAATTATTGTTTCAAAGTGAACCCTTGTTTCACTTCCTAATTACCCAATTCAACACATTTTTCATCCACATAAGTGTTCCGGGCACTCTAATAAGTCGTCTGTAATGATTACCAGAAAAGCTCCTTTTGCTGTCCAGTTTTCTGATATAACTATTTAATCTACTTAAGTGGCGCCAAACTACAGAAATTAGCGTTCTTCTGTCACAAGAAACAAACTTGAAAGTGATATTACGAATATAGTCTTTGGAGACTTATATGCTTTAACAAGTCTGGTGCCTTTATAAATATCCTTAATGAGCGATTGTCATTGGCTTGTCAGAAAAGTTGAAAAACAGATTTGACGGAATTTTTTTGACATTAATAATTCCGAGAGGCCAAAAGCGTTTTGAAGAGTGTACTCATATTCCGTCTTCGACTTGGAACGGAGTTCCGCACGGAAGATCGTGATAATTTCCTCGCTTTTTAAAAGAATTATGGTCTAAAGAGATTCAACAACGTGTTAGAAATGTGGGAATCTGTTGTGGAAACGAGACAGAAACGTTGGATCTTTAAGTTTTTCATGATGGTCTTTAGCATTAGCGTGGGAAGATTATCTGAAGGTACCAAAAGATGTTCTTTTACTGTGTTTACTTATTTTGATATAGCTCATTTGAAGCAAGTCTTTAAGTGATTTTTTTTCGTTTTTCTCGCATTTTAAAGTAGAATTTTTAAGCGTTAAGATTCTTAAATCACATGAGACACATAATTTTCCTACATGTGTACTAAACAGGTACGGAGCGTGGACAGTGTGTTTAATTCTACGCAATACAGTTAATAATTTAGATAATAGCGTGTCGCATATTGTACTTTCGGCCTTTAAATCGAGGTTGAAAACTCCTATAAGTTTCAGCTATTTTCTACAAGGCTGCTATGTTCTTTTAAAGTCCTTCATGGTTTGTTTGTTTAAGGAAAATTAATCTAGTCTGCAGAAATCCTCAACTTACAGTAAGCTTGTTCTGTTTCATTTTAAAACTGAAGGCCAGAGAGAAATTTGTGGCAGTAATGGATTCATTTTTTCTTGTTTTATCTCTGTTCTTAGATTTTGTGCATAATTCTGTGGTTATTTGTCGTTTTTGCTTTTGCTTTTAGCTGTTGGAAGAGTTTTATTTCTTCCCTGGTATACTGTACAATTATTTTAATAAACACTTTAGATCACCAAGGATTCGTTTCCGCTGTCTTCTCGATTACTTACATTATCTGTCGTTTGGAAAAATCCTCGCAATCAGCCCTTTTTTCAAAAACTTTATAAAGGTTTTTGAAGTTTTTTTTATTTTCTCTCTATAAGAAGAAATAGCATTCATGTTTTCACAACATACACTCAGTTAATTGCCATAACACAGGTGACTCATTCTCATATAGGCTGCTGAGTATCCTATGCTTAGGCTATTTTAATTCGCCGTTACATCATTCTTACTTTCGTAGTGGATTTTTTCTCCAGGAAAAGCTGGCTTACCGTCTCGTCGTAAAGCAGTAGTAGAGAAATACCCTACCGTTCTAGAATGCCTGACGGACACAAATCTACCGAGTGAGAATGTTATTTACAGTTGGACTAAAGACGGAAGCGACGCCACAACTGATCCTCGAGCAACAGTCATTGCATCCGGGGCTTTGTTCATCAAGTCCACCGTCCGTGGAGACTCTGGTGTTTACCAGTGCACCGCCAAAACGTTCGACTCCAGCGGCTTGGTTACCTATCCAGGAGCAAAAACATTATTGGACGTACAATGTGAGTCTGTCAGTCTCATTCACGCCTGCCAAAGTGAAATGACGCGGGTGGGGTGGGAGAAATTCTCTGCCTTTTCTTTTCGCTGAAGGCCCAGGAACTTTCTTAGAGCCTAGGATTTGATGGATTAAAACATAATCAAATGTAATCAAGAAATCTTCTTGTATAATGTGATCTGTTGTTTTACGTGTCCATTTCTCCTGTTGTTACTTCAGTTCCCCCTACGGTTGTTGACATGCCAGAAAGCGTAGCAGTTGCGGAGGGAGCCGACGCTCGGTTACCATGTGTTTCCACGGGAAATCCGACCACAGACTTTACAAACTGGACACGACATGGTGAAAGTGTTCGTTCAAATCCAAGGTTTGCCGTGTTGGAGAAAGGCGCTCTGCTGATTCAAGACGTTCGTCGCACTGACGCTGGGGAGTACTCTTGTACTCCATATAACAAAGTAGGCTACGGGATGAGTAAGACAACAAGGCTTGTTTTGAAAGGTAGGTGATCATTCGAGGCTTATAATAGGAATAACATTTCTGAAAAAAAAAAAATCGAAAGCCAATACAGGATTAACTGCTAAACTACTGCATATCTTCCCACAGTTGTTCCAAAATTTATCGTTGCTCCACCGAGCATCATGACACTTAGAGTCGATGATGACGTCACACTTTCCTGTGAAGCCACTTCAGAGTCACCTCCCACGGTGACATGGGAACGCGAGGGTGCTCCCTTCCCACAAGGCCGCACGGTCAGCAAGGGCGGAAAGTTGGTCATCACGGGTATACAGAAGGAAGATTATGGTGTTTACACTTGTATTGCGAGCTCAGACGATGCACAGGCCAAGCATTCAACAACCTTAGCTGTTATATGTAAGTCAGCTGTCTTAATCCGACTCCGATGGTCCTTGTTTGTCGGCTTGTTTTTTTGCCTCCCACACGTTAACGCTTTTGGGGAAGGTTTAATAAACTATAAACTTAGTTCTGCCTGATAATGTTTATCACGTTATTTTACAGCGACTCCCAGCAAACCTACGATACGATATGTGGACTTCAATGGTTCAACGGTCGTGATTAAATGGCAGCCTGGGTACGATGGAGGTTATCCACAGCAGATGGAAGTCTGGTATCGACTATCTTCAGCCAATGACTACGAGTGGCGCAGTTCATCTTACCTCCCACCAAGCGTGACGTCACACGAGATCTCAAACTTCCAGCTGGATCAAATGTATCTGTTTAGCGTCAGAGGTATCAACCGAGAGGGAGCTGGGCACTTCAGTGACATCGTGGAAGCAAAAGGGTTACCGCTGGTTATTAATCATAACCCTAAAAATTCGGGTAAGTTAAGCGGCTGCGAAAATCATTTGCTTAGGTGAGGTGGATTCCAGGTACATAGGAAAAACGTTCGACCTAGCAGTCTTGTTTTCTCGATTTTAAGAGACAATTTCAATGTTTTTATTAATATCGAGTGACTGTAGACAGGTCTCGGCATTGCGGAAGGGTTAAAGTTTTGTTTGCCACAGAATTGTTTTGAAGTTTTCATACGACATGTTGTCTTATTGTTCGTAAGTTAGGTTACAACCTTAATGTTGTTACACGTGATTTTTTTGAAAATAGGTTGCACGAGAGCTAAAGGGGTGCGAAAAAGAGTGCTCACTTTGCTTGATTGTGATGCTCAACTGTTTTGGTTCCCAGTGGCGTGTATTGTTCGGTCCAACACCATGACGAAACATTTCACCGTTCTAAATTTCCTTCTCAAATATTTTTGGTGCTTCCAACAGATAAACCTTTAGCACCGGAGAATGTTATTGTCAACATCACCAAGGATGGCTACTACATCAGCTGGACTCACGCAGCTGTTCCCGGCCGACCCCCTGTGGAGAAATTTGTCGTGGAGTACAAGGAAGGGAAAGATTCTTCTACCTGGCATGTTGCAGATTCCGCTGTATCAGCGAATCGCAGGGTCTACTTGTTTACAACGGAAATGGCAGAGGCAGAAAAGAGCTATGATTTTCGCGTCATGGCTTTTGGAGCTAACGAGTTCAGCGAGGCTGCGTATGTTTCAAAGACATATAACATTGGTGAGTTTTCATCTTAATTTGGTTGAGAATTTTTAAAATATTTTCGACTTAGCGCAATTTTTCTTACGTTTTACCGTTGTCTTGTTTTCAGCCACCCCAGATTTTGGTGCGGGTTCCAAAAGCAGCGACGTAGTTCCAATCATTGCAGGAGTCCTGGGAGCCATATTTGGTGTTTTCTTGCTTGGCCTGCTTTACTTCTGCTTTGTTCGTAAAAGGAAAAGAGACAGTAAGTTGCAGCATTGTTCAAATACTCACTTTCCCTCACCCCCCCTCCCTTCCTCTGCTACCGTCAGGTGCTCGTTTTATCCTGATCCTCATCTCATCCCACACCTATCACCCACTGAAATGGCAATATGGTGCCTTTTGCCTTGCCTAGTCCCTAGGCCTCTTCATTCCGCGCGGTCTTTGCGTTTCAGGTAACGTTGTCCGAGCGATGTTTTCGTCTCCGATACGTCACCGAAATGCATTGACCGAGATGGCTTGGGAATAACCCTCCCCACCCCCTGTACTATCAGCACTAGTTAGAAACTGACATTTGTACTGCGAAGAATCATGTTATACCTGAATAATTATATGTAACACTCACCTTTTTTCTTGTATTAAAACCAATGACTTCCTTTTTTGCACTAGCCCTCCCCACCCTTTGAATAATAACAAGTCGCTAAGGCGAATTAAGCAATCACCACCTTGGCAACATTCGTTCATTCATCGTTGTTTTCATCTTCTGACTAACTATTCTACGTTTTTATCACAGAATTTGATGTCCAGTCTGGAAACAAGAAAGTTCAATTTATTCTCCCAAGGTTAGTTACAAATTTGAACGCTTTTACGTGGGTTTCCTCCGATTTTCGAGACTCTGATGATTTTGAAATACCTGACTGAGGCACCCATTTATCGAAAGTTCCTTACTAACTGAGTTTCAGTGTTGCCCTGTGATTGCGTCACAAAGACACTGCCCAGGATTTTCTGGGTATGGAATCAAAGGACGGCCTTCCGATTTAAAAATAGGGAAGTTTCTTCCTTCGACTCCAGCACGATGGAGCTTGCTTACCCATGTCAGAAAAGGAATATTTCTTAGCCTGAACACTAACTTATAGAACAAAAGAACTGTCGGAAAGAAATTTATGTCTATATCCTTTACTGACATTTTTATACAGTTTAGCTGTTTCTCTGAACGGACTTCGAGTTCTATAGTCGAGCTTCTTGTTTTCCATATCTCACAATAAGTACAGATCGCACTGGCGCGCACGCGGGTACATCAATTATAACAGTTAACTCGCTGCGAGAGTTAGTTTAACTTGTCCATATAGATTTAACGGATATTTGACGGTATAAAGAAAGCATTGTATAGCTTGTTTTTAGCATGCTGAGATCGCTGCAGGAATCATATGGAATATGAGACGTGCGCTGGCGGCAATGATAAATGTTTCATCAATAAGCGCTGCAAAATTTTCGGTACAACTCTCAGGTTGATTTAATTTGTCATTTTCTTGGTCTGAACGCCCGTATTATCAAAAATAAGATGGACTGGGTTTAAATTTGCGACTTAATTGATTGTAATGAATTTGTCCAAAGTCATGGAAGAATTCTGCTGAGGATTTGTTTGTGTATGGAGTAATTAGAGTCGGTAAAGAGATCCCATGTTTTAATTCACACCACACTCTGCGACTCTGTGTATCTTTTGTATAATTTATGTTCATGATTAGAAAGTCATTCAAGTCTGTTGGCTTGTCTTCCAAAAAACGGCAGGTGCCTCGTGCCATTAACATTAGAAGACACTTTCCTGGTGGATTACCAAAAACCTAAATTTAAGTAACTTCGTCGGGTTCGTACCGAAAAAGTTCCGTAAATGTTGCCAGAAAATTTAGAGTCGTTTTTAGGAACGTGAAGTGAGTTTTTTAAACCTAAAAGACAAACTTGCAGTTATTTCAGTGGTCGTCATTCATCAAGTATAGCTGTCAAAAAGTGAAATATTATGGATATGTGGCAAAGTTTCAGCTTGGTTTTCGAGTGGAGTTTCTTCAAATCACAGTGGTGCATTTTTATTTTCATCATCGAGGAGATTTGAATGGGTTCATTATTGAGGTATTTGCATGGAGGAAGATATTTCATCATTTATTTTGTCTTTAGACCGCTCGTTGTATCGCTGATACAACGATAATGTCTTGTAAATTTGGCAAACGTTTTATCTGTATAGCCACCTTTTCTTCCTCTCTTGGACATCATATTATCTTTGGTTTTGAACAAGAAGCTGCACTATTTTTTAATGACCTGATTCTGAATCGTATTTCTCACTCGGAATCTTTGACAATGATTGAGATTCTATCTTTCCCTTCCTTGATCAAAATCAGTTGAACCATTCTCAGTATTGAAGTACAAGCTCTACTAAATCTTTTAAAATCTTTAATTTTACAACTGCTGTGTTAGAACTTTAACAGATCGATAAGAAACCTAAACAGCTGGAACCTATTTGTGCGCGGTTATACGGAGAATCAATGGAAATCGTGACCAACTCAGATGAAGGCCATTATAAAACGGCTCTGGCCTTTTCATTGGCACAGTTTTTTTTTTCGTACATATTTTGCATACCAAAATATATTATTTTATTTCGTTATTAAATGATTGATAGACCACGCATTTTCAGTTTCAAGAAGTGAATATTTTCTAAACAGTCGATATTCCAAACCGAGGAATGACGCTGTTTAAATTTTGAAAAGTAATTGAATTTGCACTGTTATTTATTACAAATAGACAGTTACATATTCTGATTTCAGTGTGAAGGTTCTGCTAGAATCAACAACAAATTTTAGGAAGCGAGAATTACTAGATGAAACATAGCAAACAACATAATAAGGAGACCGAGGAACTCATTGCAAATTAATGGGATGTTGACAATATTCCGATGACTTATTTGCTTAAGTAAAAGGCTCTTTGGCATTCCGGATCTATTTGAGACCGGAAGACTGCAGCTATTGTGATGAGCTTCACAAACGTGACGAAGGTAGTCGCTTCTGTTCACTTCGTTCGCAAAAATTGATCTCCTTTAAGCTATCTCTTCCCGTCTCATATAAAGACAAAATAGAAAAGATCGTAGAACTTTTGTCAGGTGAAAATAACTTTTGCCCAACAAGCTTGAAATGGCCAATTCGTATTACAAGAGATACTAATTATTTTTTCTTTTCTTTGCTCAGCTCAAAGGAGGCGTACGAACCCGAAGAATCTGATGAAGATTTCCTTGACGCCGAAATCAAGCTTCGACCAGAAGCTGTCCGATTTATCCCCGATGATAATGTCCAAGGCGAAGACAAGTACGATAAATACCCGAAAACGAAGCTAGAAGAAGACTTTATCTTAACTGGCCATGACGGTCGCTATGGTGGTGATATGTTGCGATACGCTGCTCTGGTTACCTCATCACCTTCACACTCGCCAGAGATTTCCTCCCAAGACACTGTTCTGAGTGATAAAGTTCGTTTCTTTGGAGATATGGAAACTCGGGACGGGATGTCAGCGTGGTACGACTGCACTCTCGCCAAACCTGCGTCCCGCGAGGTACGGGATTCATACGATCAGTTCTGTAGGCAGCTTGATGTCGGGTCACGGGACTCTATGCAGTCCCCGATAGGAATTACTGCGCGAAAGGCTTCATATGAACACTTGGGATCCAAGGTTGTCCCAAAGTTCGGCTCTAATATGAGTCTGCCAGAAGGAAGGAGTAGTGCCTTCTCTCGAAATCCTCGATTTCAGCCCATAAAAGAGGAGAGTCCACGAGACCGGGATGTCTCGCGAGGCAATGGGACGCTTGGGCGAAAACAGCCTCATCATTGGTCGACGCCGGCGGTGTTCACAAAGCAATTGGAGGATACAAATAACAACAGTGATGAAAAAGGTTCCGATACAGACTCGGTAGACTCTCGGAAACGAGGAAGGAGAGGCAGTCGGCATCGCCCCCATTCACTTTACGAAGGTAAACTTCGGCCTATCTCGGAACAGGATTCAGATCCGAAGCTGCGCTGCATGTGCGATGAAGAGGAGTCAGATGATTGTTTGAAGTATTCAGCACCAGCGGTTCAAAGTTCGAATTCGCTGCCAAGAAAATTTCCTGACACGCAATCCTCCTACCTTCATCTCGAAAGATCAGAATCTCAAAGACTTTCCTTCACTGATCAACTGAAAGGTTGGAATGTTCCCAATTCTGGAAGTCCTTACGATTCACACCCACACAAGGATAAAAATCCTCCAATCGATACGGACTCGGAGAATAGTGTTTCTCCGGCAATTTCTTTAGTGTCGCTTTCGGAAACAGAGAGTGACCGAGAGATTGCAAGAAAACTTTATGATAGTAACCCGAATGCGATAATCAACAGCACCGCTGGTGTCACCCTTCCTCGAGCAGTCACGAAGTTAAAGTCACTCGATTCCGAGTCCTCTTCGGATGAACGTACGGATCAGTCTGAAAGACCTTTTCCGCCTTCGTATAAAGAGAAGAAGCCTGCTTCAGTGACAAATTTGAATTTGTCTTCAATGGAACGAGCAGACTCGATGGATCAGCTTAAACTTTGCGATCCCTTCTTTCAAGAGAGACGTCGCGTATCGAGATCCTCGTCAAATGCATCCAGCGGGATTGGTTCAGTTCAGGTTTCGTCCAGCGAGACAAACAGTATTGATTCACCTCGGGATTCGCAGACACGAGTGAGCTACCGAACATCCAGCAGCCGACCTTCGAGTGGATATGCTTCCTCTCGGGATAGCTACAGTCCCGACCACCTGCGGCCGGGTGATCACTCAAAAAGATCATCAGTCTCTAGTAATCGGACTTCCAGCGGCCGCGCTTCGAGTGGTTACGCCTCTTCTCGGGATAGTTACGAAAATCCCGACAGACTACGACCGGAGGATTTTTCCAAGGTTCATGCGCGGATGCGGTTGAGTGGCCGAGGGACTCGGTGCGATGATCCGTATGAATTTGACCCTTCGTCAAGTGAAATGGACGATTATGAAACGGAGGGTACTTCATACAATCCTAAAGTCTACGATGATATAATGGCGTTACAGCAGGAGATGGGAGTGAACTTAGACGGAAGTGATTCCAGTAGAGAGAGCTTAAAAGAAGTGGAGAAACTCTCGAACTCAGAACTTTTAAAATATTCTCCTAATGTGTCACCTACGAAATACAAAGTAGATTCATATAGTGACGCAGAAAAAGATCAGCGTTGTTCCAAGTTAATAAAAGAATACAAGACAAATAAAAGACTGCAGGATGTGAAAGGGCAAGGATCAAGCCAAATCTATCGGTCATGGGATCTTTGAAGGAAATATATAACAAACGTCGTTATATCATAAATAATAAAAAATTGGTCTCGCTTGGACTTCCAGGTGCTCACATTCACCAATTAAGAGCTCATCACTCTTCCTCCACGCATCTCAGGGGTAACCAAAAGCGGAGTGGCCTTCTGGCACACCATGGATACTCGTAGTTACTCCGGAACGGGTAGTAAAAGTAACTACGATGGTGATAGCGTTAACAATGCTTCCACAATGCTTCACTGCCTCACTGTTATACTATGCGGGTGCGGTTAATACGTTAAGCGCGCGGATTAATGAAAGAAAATGATCAACGTCTCCGCAAGGCGTTTTTTTCCATCGGAAGTCGTCGCTACAAGTTCATATCCGAGAAAATTCTTTTGGTGGAAGATGTCAAATAACTTATAAATATCCTGAACTATTTTTCCAAGGTACATTTTCCCCTGGTCGCAGTCGTGGTTGCTCTCTAAGGTTCTAGCGTCTTGTGAAAAAGGAGAGAAAAGTGTCAGAACAATTTTTTTTCAGTGCGTTTTGAAGGTTGTCCAAACGGTGCTGCCATCGTGTATCCAAGATGCAACCTGTTATGCACTCGGCCTCGTTTTGCGCTTGTATTTCTCATCCTTGAAGCTTATTACAGCACCTTCAATATGCTTTGGCTAGGCCACTAGCAAAAAGTTTGAATAAGGCCGAAGCTCCTTTCTTGAGTGGTTAGACACGTACGAGTTACAGAAATATTATTGCATTTCCTAATTTCAGAGTTAATTTTTCTCGTTCTGGTTTAAAAGAGATTACAAAACAAGTCTTTTATTAGACATTTATATTGTAGTAGATATGTAATATTTGCTTTAGCAAGTAAATTCGTTTGGTATTTAAGTGAATCAGTGAAGATTTAATTTATATTCATCAGGTGTAACTAACAGTGTGATGTTGTTTTACGTTGGTAAGCGTTCTCTTGTAATCTTACTAACAAATGTTTTTGATATAAGAGGCTTGTTATAGAAGGGTCGCGCCATTTTGGCGGTTCTTTTACGCGGAGTTTTGCTATTTTTTGCAATTCTGTTACACTGAATCTTTATTTGTTGCCTTTTATTACTCTGCCTGAAGAACTGTATGATCTTTTTACCGCGGGCTCGGCTAATGATTATAGAATTTGTTAAATATGTCTTTTGGTTGTGCTATAGGCTTCGTTTTAACTGTGGTTTCTTTTTTATTCAAACAGACGTTTTGTAAGAACTGTTTTTTTGTTTGAGTTTATTTTAGCCTTAACTTCAGAAGTTCCAGGGGAATTTCATTAATTTTTAGTGTAGATAGTATGTCAACACAAGAGTTTTCGTCTCGGCTGAACGTAAGCAGTATTAAATAATCGAATATTTTGCATAATTATTAATTGTTTTTAAACTTGTTAAGAGTTACATGAAAAACAGCCTTAAATTAGTTATCTCTTGTAAATATTTGTAAAGATGATATTATAACAAAGAAATATTCGCTAGTTTTATAAGCGCAAATTATTGTACTCAGATGAGCTTTTTAAACTATAAGCATTGTCTTTATTTTCTAAGGAATCATTTTCGTACTTAATATGACTGATCCGCATAGCAGTTAGCCCTTTAAGTCCTAACAATTATCAGCATCCAATTTCTCCTTAATTACCACTGTATGGTTAAATGTAAAGGACATGAGAATAGAGAAATTATCATTAAAACTGAGGTATCACCACCGTAGGAAGTTAGGAGAATATCTATGCTGATACTAGGGCCTTAAGAGTAACCTGAAGAAATGATTGCAGATGGGAATTGATGATATAAGGGGTAATTTTGTAAATTTCTATGAGAACGGTTTAAAATCTGGTGTGTGTAGCAATGTAAACAGCTGAGTGAAACAATGATTGTCACGATTTTCTTACAATTACATTATAGTGAATTTCAACATTTTTCATTCATAAAGGCATAACCGAGTTTTACTGTGTAAACTGAAATGAATAAAATAAACATATTTTAAATTTCTCTTTGTGTCGCTTTTCGATGTTCGGTCGTAAGGTATAAATACAATGGCAGTCTTTTGGTCCATATCTCCTGTTAAGCTCCTGTCAAAAACTATAGCTTTCATGGGTTACCTTGGCAACAACTCAGTTCTATTTCGTTTTTCTCAAGGTCTCTTAACCCGAGATTGCGCTGAGAGGTTGGGACTTGAGAGACTTTAAAATTCTTCTGCGATTTGGCCATTATTTTTCAATAGCTTCTTATTTTTTGGTGTAGACTAACAAATCTAGCATTTATCGTTTTTCACGGGGATAGAGACACCCAGCCTCACATTCATACAGCAGATTACCTTACAATATTTTTTTTACCCATGTAGCGCAGTACTTCGTAATGCTCGGGCAACCTCCGTGACACAACCCGCTTTGTTGATAGGAGAAACCCTCCAAGTTGTTTTGGTGCTTTTTAGGAACTACTAAAGACTTCTTTCCGAGTTAATGTTACAGAGCGCACATCGATTTCTGAAAGTGTATTTTGTACGTGCGTTTATAAAATTAATTTACATTCCTTTAAATATACATTTGCATGTAAGTCTGAGGGTGTGAGGGAGGACGGGGGGGGGGAAGTCCGTGAGAATGGAGGGCAGGAAGGGTATGTGAGTCATGGGAGGAATGGGCAGAAGTAGGAGTTCTTCAAAGGTAAAGAAATAGGGGATAATTACGCAATAACGCTTACCATATCGCAATCGAAAAGGGGTTCAAGGAAGGAAGCCAAGAGATAAGGGGGCGGGAACCGGGAATGGAAGGAACGGGAGGGAGACAGTTTGGACCCGCTTGTCCCCCCTCCCCCCAGTGAGGAAAAAACCAAGAGAAGCGCGCTCCTGTAACTTTAAGAAATTGTACTTGAAGAGACAAGGCAGGCAGAAGTGGCGTGTAAAAATGTTCTTCCACTTCTTGTCTTGCCTTAGTTTCTCATTGGTTACAATCCTGCTTGTGATTCAGTTTTTTTTTCTGACCATGACACTGCAATATATATAAACTGCTTATGCTTACACTATATACTGAATCAAATATCGTCTACAAAGGAAGTTTAGAATAATAATTGTTTTGTAAATGAATGCTCTGTCGATTACTGTGAAAACATAGCTTTATCACACACTTTTTTTTCTGAAAGTGGGTAAATGTTCATGTTTCAATTTGCGGATTGTATCAGTTGAGTCACAGTTTCTTGGCCTCTTTGTGTATTTTTTTTTTCTTTTTTCTTTTTTTCTTTTCCTTAGTTCCTGTCTTTACTGATATTTGAACCGCGAAAATTGTTTCTTAGAAATATTTCCAACTAATGATTGCGCAAAACTGAATTTCTTGTCCGAATCATTTCGTTGTCGACGTTGTCCGGTTTCTCTGCTTCTTTAACAAGAAAGGAATTTTCAATTCTAATGCGACATAATGCAAATATTGCGTCTACAAAGAACAGATTAAATAGAGTGGAAAATTTGTTTTGTTTTTAAGATTTGTTGGTTACCGTGGAATGGATGAAAGCACTTTGGCCGGTCCATCCAAAATTTTTCATATTGGAATCCCAAAAAGCCACAGCATTCGTAATCCGTTTAGCTGTGGAAGATATGAGCTCTCCTAAAAAGTGTAGTGCCCTGTTTGTTTGTTGAAAATGAAACGATCGAAAGCCGATCAAGTTTGTTTTGAGAAAGTTTGGAATGTGATTTACGGTCCAAACAAATTCGTTTCCATGGTATCCCTGACGCACTCCTCTAATTTCATGCGGAGCAGATTTACCTGGTGCATAACTTTGCATAATTAACTTTATGAACTTCGAATTTACTTTTTATTGGTTTCCAGCGTTCGTCTTTTATGCTCTTAAAGATTCACAGATAATTGAAAGCCAGGAAAGTAAAACAAAAGAAGAATGATCTTATTCAGATGACAAATGATTCACAAGTGCGTTCTGGAACGAGGTTTACGTCGGCCGCCGGCTTCGAGCTGAGCCCAAGACTTTGACATCCGAAGGAAGAATTTATCACGTTGTAATTTCGAGGAGTTTTGCATGAATACCCCAACATCTTGCATTTAGAACAGTTAAAGAAAAGCTGTTAATTGCGTGAAACCTATGGCCGCCAAGAATCTACATTTGAAATCGTGGTTTGAGGTTTTGGCGCTTATATCTCTCTGCTTCCCTGGCCTTATATGCGCCAGCAGTAAGTACCGTATACACAATGAAGTCTGCTGAAAAGGTCCTTATTTCCAATGAAAAAATCACTTTGTGAATACTAAAAACCTTTTTCTCGTCTAGCTCCATGCGATTGCTCTGTTTGTGGGTCGTCTTGTAGCGGCAGTATCAACTGCAATCCCGGACAATTTCTCGTAGTAAATGGGAGCGAGTTTGGATGTTTCGATTGCCCTACTGGCCATTAGTAAGTACCATATTTGCCACGATTTCCTCGTTTTTATATCTTGAGAGTAGAGTACTTAGATCTTGTATTGTTTAAGAGTACCCTTTAAGTCTGATAATGGCCTCTCTGGAGCTTACGATACAAGCAAGAGAGTGCATTATCCAACGACATACAACACGGTGGTTATATTTATGGCATTGTGTATTGCATAAGGTTAAAATACGTAGAACCTTTCAAGATATTTGTTTTGCAGAAACAAAATGATATTCTTCTCTTTTAATCATCGAGTTTTGGAGAAAAATAGCCTTCAATTATTCTCGAATTATAAAGGTGAAGAATACATATCAAGTTTTATGGTGTTACATTTTCACGATACAGTTGTAATTTATTATAAGTTAACTTTACATCCCACTGTTTCTATTGGCAGCTGATCAGTTCATAGGCAAAAAATAAAAATTAGATATAAGCTAAGGATCTTAGTTGAAAGCTCCATCAGCAAGTTACAGATTTTAGTTTGAAAACAAAGCACTCTAAATTTAAGTAATAATAGCCCAGTAAAAATCTTAGAATTTGAAACTGGATGGATGTTTATTACGAAAATGTTATCTCTTGGTTTTCAATAGAGGTCCTCTTACGAGAGTTACGTATGTCCTTTGTCTAACTTTCAAAACCTGTTGTCGCGCATATTGAGGAAGAAGCCATGTCGCCGTCAGTATCTTTTCTTCGTCCCTGTCCAGTTTCAACCCATCTTTGTGTCATTTTTCGCTATTTCTGCTGCTGTCCTATGATGCTCTTTCAAGGCCCGGATGTCACTTGTCGGAATTTTATCCTTCTAGGGCTTCATAACACAATATTGAATGTATATTGTAGTGCTTGTGAACGGTAAATAGTGGGTTTTGGTAAGTTTGTTTTGATGAAAGTGGATTCTAAATTTTTCCATATGAAATTGTTCCACTACACTAGTATTGGGTGGGCATAGGGTTTATGATCACATTCATGTCATAAACACTAAAGGACATAGAAAAAAAACTGCATTGTTGGCTGTTATAATGTACAGCTGGTCATTGCTGTTGTTGCCAAAATTTGTCAGTTTACAATGTATGCAGTCTTGTTGGGTTAAATTCTGATAAGAGGAATGGTCTTGAAATACAGACACTCTAACAAATAAGATGGGGAAAATGACACCAAGGTGGATTGAAACTGGGATAGTGATATAGAAAAGTGCAAATACAGAAAAAGAATAAAGTCTTGTCATGGACATAACTTATTCCTCAGTACAATGAAACAAAGGGTTTTGAAATTTAGACTAGGAACAAGGATACCCCCACCCCACCCCATAGAGAGGTCTCTGTTACATGTATGGTCTTGTGAATGAGACAACATTTTTTGAATTGTCGTGTGGTGGCCGTTAGTAACGTGATTGATATTCTTTATTATACAGTTGTCCTGGAGGAAAGAATAGCTCAAAAGCTTGTCCAGAAGGTTATTATAATGACAGGACTGGCCAATCTGATGTAGGAGCCTGCCAGGTAACACTAGTATCTTTGCTTTCCTATTCACCACTTTGGGAAAAAAAACTTTGAAAATGGGAAGACTTTTGAGGCTGTTACTAGGGACAGAGAAAATATTGGTCAACAGCTGACTGAGGCATTCCCAGACACATTTCAGACACATTTTGGGTTCAGTTTATAGACTGAACAATATTTTAAGAGAAAGGTTTTGACTGAATGTTTTCTGTTCTGATTTATAGGAATGTCCTGCTGGGTTTTATTGCCCTGATAAAGGCCAATCACCAAAACCTTGTGATGTTGGTTTCTATAGCAACAGCACAGGACAAATAAAATGTCTTATCTGCCCAGAAGGTTTCCGTTGTGAGAATCTTGCATCAAAACCCACTCCATGTGCTGAGGGGTTCTACAGTGCGGAGGGAAACACAACATGTACAATATGCCCTGGGGGTTACCAGTGTCCAAATGGTACATCTCCAGTGGTTTGTCCAACTGGACAATTTGCATCCATTGGCTCTACGTCTTGTACGGCATGTCCTGCTGGTCATCGATGCCCTAGGCAGGGAATGTCTGCACCAGAAAGCTGCCCAGATGGACAGTACACAAACCAAACATTACAGACAGGATGTAACACTTGTGAAGCTGGTAGGGAGTGTCCAAATGGTGACCGTTCTTTGCCATGTCCAGCGGGTTATTTCAGTAAATATGGACAGTCCAACTGTACGTCATGCCAATCAGGGGAATATAGCACTGCTGGGTCAACAGACTGTCTTCCATGTCCTGCGGGAAAGCAGTGTCTAGGGCCTGCACTGGAACCAGTCAATTGTACTTATGGTACTTTTTCTGGTCAAGGAGAAAGTGTTTGTAAGCCATGTCCACAAGGTAAGCTTAGCTAATCAATATATGCAAATGACTTGATAATCCTTCATTTAACTTTACAAAGGGTTGATGAGTGGTATTTTTATTTCCTGGTTTGCGCTTCAGACTGTTGGAGAGTAATTAAGTTGATTGTTTATCACTGTTGTCATATTACAGGTTACCAAAGTACACCAAGCCGTACATCATGTACACCATGTGCAGCGGGATTCTACTGTCCTGATGCAAGGTTTGCTTTGATACATGTATACAAATAAATATTTATGATTTCTTGTCTCACTAACTGGAATCCAATAATAGCATTATTAATGAGAGCTGCAGTGATAGCCATTATTTACTGATGAGGTGAACCTGGAGAACTATGTTTTGAATATTATGTGGTCTTTTTGTCTGGATAACCCTTTCAGTCAGACAGTTAAACAGTCAATTAATATATTCAGTCAGACCATCAGACAGCCAATCAGTGAATCAGACAGTGAAACAGTCATTCACAGGAAATCTAATGTTTAATATGGCAAAATAGTGAGTTGGATAGTCAGTCAAACAGACAGCTGTGAGACCAATAGCTAAGCAGCCAGTTGGCAGACAGTCACACTTTTTTTTACTTTACATATATTTAAACAAGACTCACAGCATATGACTTGTTTGATTTACAGTAACCCACCAGTTCCATGCCCTGCTGGAATGTATTCTTCAGGAGGAAAATTTGACAACTGCACAGCATGCCCAGCTGGAAGTGCCTGTCCTGATCCTGCTGGTGATCCTGTGGCTTGTACAGGAGGTAAGAAATTTTTATGTCAATCAAGAGGTACATTGTCATGTCTTAGGCCCGCTCTTCTGATTGGCTATTTAGTGGGTTTTAGCGCCTATGCAGACAGAACTGACAGAAGCCTAATAGTTAGCAGCATTCACATTGTAGATTTTTAGACTGAAATTGGACAGCTTAAAACGGTCTTCTAAGAAGTTGCTTTTCTTTATATCCATAAACAAATCGTTATGTATTTTAAAAATTTTGGCATTACTTTATTTTGTCCAAATATCACGATCATGATCTCCTCAGCTGTCTCCTTGCCATATCACAAATCACACTAAAATTAAAA
The DNA here is from genome assembly GCA_964035705.1 of Porites rus. Lineage (NCBI taxonomy): Eukaryota > Metazoa > Cnidaria > Anthozoa > Scleractinia > Poritidae > Porites > Porites rus. The sequence continues at coordinate 29,954,366 of OZ038000.1, forward strand.
CAAGAATTTCCAGGCTTGGTGAATTTTACTTTTTTTTCCAGTTTATTTCCCTATTTTAAGCAGTAAAGATGATATTTCTTTTCACCATGAATTAGGTTCGGCACATGTAAAGTCTGACATTTGAACCGGGCCTTAGCAATAATGGCAATAATAGTTTGTCAATAAACTGATTCAAATACAAAGCACAAAATACACCATCAGTGCACATAGAAACCAATTATATTGTTGGGTAACAGGCATCTGTGTTGCATTTCCAAGTGCTGCGGGTGCTGCTCTCAAGGTGAGAGCCACCATTATTCGTCAGAAAATTTAAGTTCAATTCCTGACAGTTTATTTACATTCATATTTTTCAGCTACATATGCCGAGGCATTATCAACATCATGTAAGACTTGCCCAGCTGGCTACAGTTGCCCAGAGAATAAAAGGACCCAGATATGTCCCTTTGATGGTGCACTTGGCTATTTCTACAGCACAGACTCAAGTGAGTCAACATTAAATAAATAATCTATTGTAATACCCAGCGTCTGCATTTCTCTATTCATGATGCATGCAGTACTTGTGGAACTCACTGGCTTCTGCCTGAGGCCAAATCACCCTTACCTGGCTGACCTATAGAAACGTTACATCACATAAACTTCACTCAAAAGGTGTCCATGGCAACCCCATAAGCAACAGCCACCTATGGCGCCATCATGCACAAAAAGGATTCAGTAAAAATATTTACAATGTACAGTGTACTTAACTTGTGGGCCAGTGCCAGATTGTGATAATAGGGAAAATTTCATTTTTTTACACCAAATTTAAACACAGCAAGAACAGATGAGCATGGGGAATAGTGCCTGAAGAAGGTGGAGTCACAAGACAAGAAGTACAGCCTAACACGTAGGGTATCCATGACAACTCTGTGAGCGGCAACCAGTAGGCACCATCATGCTGAAAATCAGTGAAAACTAAAATACTTACCACATACTTATCATGCCAAGAGGGATGGACAGGACCATTGTTAAGAGGCGGGACTGGGGTTTTTCCTCAGCTGCTTTAAATGTGGCGCGCAGCAACATTTAGAAGAAAACAGAAGAAAAATAAAACCAAACAGAATCTCTAGCTGTTGTAACCCCCTCCCCCCTACTTGTTGTATTTACCCTGCAACTTGAAATCTTAGTGACATCTTTGGATGGGCATGGTGGGGGAAAAGTCACTGAAAACTGCAAAGTAGAGGGAAACAAACAAGGAATGACTTGACATCTAAAGCTGAGCTATAAACAGGTGAGCCCCTGCAAGCAATCCCTGGCCACCTCACATACCAACCCTTTGGGAAAACTGCTAGCCAGTGTTGTTTTGTGTTTAACTTAGCCTAAATTACATTTGACTCAATTTGGTGTTTGTTTTTTCAGTGGTGTCCTGTGCACAGTGTCCTAATGCAAGCACTGGTCAAATCTGTGAATCACGATACAAACTGCCAGTCAGTTGCAATCCAGGAGAAATCCCTAGCAACAATGGAACTGTCTGTATCAGATGTAGACCAGGTTATTTCTGCCGCACCCCACAAGAGGGAGAGGTCCCCTGTACCCTGCCAGGACAGTATTCACTTGGTGGGGCTACAGAATGTTACAGCTGTCCAGTTGGTTATGCCTGTGCAAACAGTGGCTCTCTTCCTCAGGCTTGTCCAGTGGGAGACTATGCCGCAGTGATTAATTCTGTGATCTGCAGTCAGTGCCCACCTGGATCCAAGTGTCCTACGACCACCAGTAATCCCATAGCATGTACAGCAGGTATGGACATTGTTGATACTTGTAATACATGTAGTTGTTAAAATAAATGAATGTCTTCATAAACACCTTTGTTCTACATGTAAAAATTTCTACACATTTCTGAAGTGTTTGAAAAATAATTTTGTTGTGGAGGCATTGGGGGATGGAGAGTCTTGTATCAAGGTTTGAGTTAGGTTAGTTTTTGTATTTGTATTATTATTACTTCATCTCTAGTGAGATATGAAAACATTGCTGATGCCTGGAACAAACTGTATTTTTCTCTAGGTACATACAGTAATGCTGGTGCCACAACATGTACACCCTGCCCTCCTGGTTCTGCCTGTCCCAACACATCAGACTCCACCAACATTATAACTTGCACATCTGGTACATACTCTGTTGCTGAAGCTACACAGTGTTCAACATGTGCACCAGGAAGATTCTGTCCTCACACCGAGTAAGTTAAAAATGTATTAAGCCTTTTTCAGCAAAATACTGTAAAACAGATCGTAGCACTTTATGCTAGTCTCTACAATTTGAAATAAAATAAAGTTATGTATAATTATATGTATGCATGTAGTACCAGGGGAATTGATGCCAAAGTGGTTTCAGAAGAATGCTTGCACCATAAGATTTTATTAAATATTGAACTCACAAAGTTTCTTATATATCACTTTTCTGATATGGGTGCTTATTGTCTGTGGGAGAGAGAGGGTCCCCTTTTCTCTAGTTTTGAACAAAAACTTTAACTTTTTGGTTGTCTCAGATCCATGATGTGGAGACAGCAGGGCTGAGTGGTTAAAGCGCCGGACTGGAGGCCCACCCTGAGTGCTAGCTGGATTTGTTCTCAGTAGTCCAAAGTTCAAATCCTCGGCCACACTTGTAAATAAATAGCCATCTGCTTTGCTTTCTGCCATTTGGGATTCTCAGCCATTATTTTGTTATGTGTCGTTTCTTAAAACCCCATAAATGGAAAGGATAATTAAGTATTCATGATGTAATTTAACTGTCCAACAGTTTGTAATAATTTAAGTTTCTTATCATCACTTTGTCTTTTAAAAACAGTAAAGATATTGAACTGCCCTGTGAACCTGGCTACTTCTCAACTGGCAGTAAACGCTCCTGCGATCCATGTCCTCCAGGATACAAGTGCCCCAGTGCTGATGGCAGCAGCAATCAACCATGTCAAGATGGTGAATATGCAATTGGAGGTGCAACAACCTGTACAATTTGTCCCAAGGGATTTGCCTGTCCTAACAGCACAACTGATTACATGATTAAGTGCGAGGCAGGATTTTATGCCACTAGAGGGAAGACGGAGTGCACGGCATGCAGAGCTGGGTTGTAAGTTTTAAGGATTAACTAGAGATATTGACATGTATGGAAAATTTACCTCTGCAGTGCTGTGGATTGGCTTTAATTTGATTTAATGTCATCCATTTTCATTGCCTACATGAATAAACTACAATTTGACTGTTGACAAAAAAAGAATGAGAAGTTTCTTGCATTAACATTAACACAGCAATTTTTTGTCTTCTCCTGCATGGCTCAGTTGTGATGCTTTTTTGTTAGATTCCCTTTCAGCTGTATCAAATATCAATTATTGCTTTGTAATACACCACATTTTTCCTCCAGCTATTGTCCTTACACTGATAAAAAGGAAGAACTTCCCTGTGAGTTGGGTTATTATTCTACTGGCAATGCATCATCATGTGAGATATGTCCACCAGGCTATGAATGCCCTTTCCAGGATCAGGCTGTAAGGTATGACGGACTAAAATGCCAAATGTCAACTGGTCCTAATCTCCAGGTTGTTATTACGCATGCATACCAGTAAGATTGAATGGAACGCACAGAACGCAATTTGGTCATGCGTGTTTGGACCTTCTATCACCCGTAATCTGATCACGTGTGTTTTGACTATCTGTCATGTGAAACTTATGCAAAGCACAGTGCTGGAGTAAAAGGGTTTTGACCCTCGATTGTTGTCGCCCACACTCTGTAACCTTTAGTTATTACAAGCAGTAAAAATTAATTCTTTTACACCCTTGTTGTCTGATGGTGACTGGCTCTATAATCTGTGAGGAGGTCTGGAAAATGGCTGTAGGCTTTGGCATACAGTCTCTTAACACTGCTGAACAAGTAAGAAAAACTTCATTTAATGAATGCAAAGCTGACCAATTACTTTCTTTGCTTTTAAGTTAATCCAAGTCAATGAGAAAAATTTTTCCCTTGGGGATGGTAACATTATTTTGTTTCCATATGCTAAATTGTGCATCTTTTTATTTCTCAAACATTTTTATTTTCATTTCTAGGAACCTCTGCCCAAATGGAACCTATTCTCTAGGGGCTCAAATCAAGTGCACCATTTGTCTCCCTGGTAGCAAGTGCCCTTCAATAACTGAAGGACCCACTATTTGTCCTCCTGGATATTTCAGTGAAACAAATGCTGCTCAATGCAAGCTGTGTGAGGCTGGCAAGCAGTGTGCTGATCCAGCTTGTGAGTTTCTTTTTTTTCTTCATTTATTAAACTTTTTGAAATGCCAGGTGTGTTTTTTTCACAAGCCAGCATTGTCATACGTTTCCTTGTTTTCAGTTCTAAAAAATGATAATTTACTACAGTAGATAAAAGCCCCAAACCTAGGGCAGCTTGAAAAAAAATGGAATCTTGGTCTTCAGACCAGAAATTCCCTAACCAAATAAAGATCCTTGGTCAAGGTAAAAATGTTTGTCCTCTTAAACTGTTGCACTTCTGTTTTTCTACTTTAGCTCCTACGCCCTGTCCACCAGGATATTACTCTAGTGTTGGCTGGATTCATTGTTTACCTTGCAAGAGTGGATACAGATGTAAAGAAGGATCAACCACAGATAGTCCACCTGAAGGTAACAAAACCATTCAAAACTTTTACTCCGTAGAGAGCCAGTAAGACTAACCTTAAGAAAAATCCTTAATTATAATGTTAAATAATGAACAACAAATTGTATTTTGTGAAAATATTACCAAAGAAGTTTCACTGAAAATAAATGATCAATAATAACTGTCTTGAAACAAAACTTGGTAAGTGTACCAATAGCCTTGTGAAATTTGATAGCCATACTCAGTGTGCGAAGAAAGTGGTGTCCAGTAGGCTGGGACAAGTAGATTTTGCTATTGGGCTAGCTAGTGAATTCTGTTCTTAACTTGCCCTGGTGTGCAAGTGAAGTTTTGGGAGGAATTCAAATTCGAAGAAGAACTGTAATCAATCCTACTATTCAAAAATTTTGTGGGATCAATTAAAGTGACTCTTGGGCTAGTACATACTAGCCCTAGCTTGCCCAAATGGCAATCTGTAGACTGATTTTCTTTGCATCATGTATACTTAAGATTATCCACCATATACAAACTCTACAACGCTATTAAAATGAACTTATTGTGTCACTGATCTTTCTTTTTGTAGATGTGTGTCCTGAGGGAGGATGGTGTGACGGTCGCACACTGTACCCTTGTCCACCAGGAACTTACAATCCACACAATGGATCACAGTCTGACAAAGCCTGTTTGCCATGTCCATTGGGTTATTATTGTCAGAACAGCGGCACAGTTGACTACAGACCATTTGTGTGTCCACAAGGGCATTACTGTCCCTTGGGAACAAAATTCCGCAATCAGTTCCCTTGTCCCGCAGGCACATACAATCCAAATGTCAACCAGACTTCACGATCCGTGGCTTGTTTGCCTTGTACTGCTGGTAATTACTGTGTGGCTGGTTCAATTCAACCAACTCTTTGTCCTCCGGGTTACTACTGTCCAGCTGGCAGTGGTGCAAGGACACAGTATGCTTGCCACGCTGGAACATACAATGATGTCTTTGGGCTAAAGAATTACACAGAATGTAAAGCATGTCCCCCTGGATCATACTGTCCAGATGGCTCTCTAACTGAACCTACAGTCACACCCATCCCATGTCCTGCAGGGACATACAACCCCAACTGGAATGTTGGTTTCTTGTTGAACTGCATTCCATGCACTGCAGGGTACTTCTGCCCACAGGCAGGGCAGGTTGATGCAACAGATTATTGTTATGAGGGATACTATTGTCCAAATGGCACCATTGCTGGGCATCAGTTTCCCTGTCCACCTGGAACATATGGCGACAGAGCTGGCCTTACTCTGCCAGATGAATGTTTAATCTGCCCACAGGGGAAAATCTGTGGCTGGGGCACTGGTATAAACAACAACAATACCTGGACAGATTGCCGTCCTGGTCACTATTGTCCTCTAGGTGAGTTGTGGGTAAATGATGGGTGGCTGGAAGAAAAACCCCCATTGACCCTCTGAGAAACTGCTAGTTTACCCTTACAATTTGGTGTGCATTTGCTTGTGAATCAAAAGGAGAATTCATTATTAGATCATCAGTCAAATGAGGCCCTGCTTATTGCATGAGCCCCTTCATGAGAATGTCTTGGTGGAATTTTTTTGATACCTGTTCCCTTCATTTGACTTCCTTAACTTCAACCACATCAACACGTATAAAACAGAATTATAATAACTTCCTCTGAAGAAACCTGAAACACTTAATTTATTATTTTATAATATCAACATTTTAATTCTTCCTACTGTTTTTCCCATTTACACAGGAACAGGCTCAGCAACCAAGTTTCCTTGTCTTCCTGGAACATACTCAAGTAGAACAGACTTATTTAATGCATCACAGTGTGACATATGTGACCCAGGAAAGTACTGTCCAGGTGGAGAAGCCACGCCTAGAGGTTCATGCCCTCCTGGCCATTACTGCCCTGCTGGAACGCGAGTGGCTGAACAGTTTCCATGCCCAAATGGAACTTATAATCCAGAGTTTGGAAAGTCTAGTGTAGACCAATGTCTGAACTGCACTCAAGGACATTTTTGTGAGAAAGGAACTGTACAGCCAGTTCCGTGTCCAATTGGTACGTGTATTTCTTTGTATATAATATTTTTATTATCCTTTAAAAGAGGAATGTGCTGTTTAACAGTATGTAACAACTGATGGAAAACATCACAGGGCATGGGAGGCCCCAGAGGAAAATATTGACTTGAAATCATGTCTTTTAACCATTAATTTTAATGTCTAAAGAACTGTAAACCACAGTCAATATTTCGATGAAGCACTGACCCTTCTACCTGTTTAAAAACGTTTTATTTAAAGTTGTTTCTACATTTAGTTACGTAATGGGTGATAATGCAGTATAAATTTATTATTGAAGGGCCCAGTTTTTTGCATGGATTAATTTGCACAAAGAAGCCCTAAAGCCAAGGGCCATTGTCATTGCTCTTTTTATCTTTCAAAATGTCATTGTGCCATCAATAGTTTGATTTGTAGGTGGGACGCTTTTCTTCTCACAGAGAAACTAAGTCCTTTCTTGCATCATCTTTGTGTAGGAACATACATGCCATATGGTTACAACTCAACTAGTGGCCAAGTTGAGGGAAGCCCAGCTGGATTCAAAGGAGCTTGCCTTATTTGTGTGGCAGGACACTTTTGTTTAAATGGTACTGTGTTACCCTATCCTTGTGGTAAAGGAAAGTATACTAATCCTGGACAATCAGTTTGTCAGCAATGTTTAGCAGGCCGTTACTGTGACAGTGAAACAACCACAGAGACAGCAATGAATACCACCAAGCTGTGTCCAGCAGGACAATACTGTACTGTTGGATTGAAAAATGTCAGTGAGGCTACAAACTGTAACAAGGCTCACTACTGTCCAGAAGGTATGAAACTGAAACATGTTCTTGAGAGTTTTGATTTGTTATGGAGAAGCTGTGGGGAAAATGAGGGAGTTAGTGGGACAGGTGGTGGGGATGGTTTTGTTTTCAGTAAGTTATTTTGGTTGGATCCGTTTTGTGCATATTTTGCTATTCCTTACAAACACCTTTCATGTATCCTTTACCTGCTTTTAGAAGGTAACACATAACGAGGCCGTCAACTACAGCTCTTTCCTTCGATACAGCCTAGTCCCCATATCACATTTTTATCACACCCAGCAGGCCTGGTATTAATTTTTTAATCCCCTCCATAAGTTCATGGTGACCTGTTCTTACGAGCATACACTGAAAGGCCATGATTGTCATCATATCTCAATTATAGGTACTCCAAGAGAAATCCCTTGTCCTGTTGGAACATTCAACCCAAATTTCAATGGTGAAAGTGTTTATGACTGTGCCATGTGTACTGCTGGGAAATACTGTCTGGAGAAGTCCACTCATGAGACAGGTGACTGCAGCCGTGGACATTACTGTCCCACCAACATCACTGATGGTGTCTCCAGCTTGCGCATTGGTTCTTATGGTCCAAAACAAGTTTGCTGCCCCAAGGGAACATACCTTAATGAAACAGGAGGGAGGTTTGAGGCTGACTGCCGTGAATGTGTTATTGGGAATTACTGTCCAACTGGATCTGAGACACCAACAATTTGTATAACAGGTCACTACTGTCCACCTGGGTCTGGTGACCCTGTGCCATGTCCTATTGGGACATTCAACAACCACAGTGGAGCATATTATTTGGAAAACTGTACAGCTTGTACGCCAGGATGGTAAGTAGAGGCTGTCTCAGAAACAAAGTTGTCAACAGCCAAGGAAACCCACCTGACATCATCAGCTACCATTGAAGTGCCGTAAGGTTTAGTGATAATATTGTTATAATTATTTAAACAAAGACTTCTTATTTGCATCTGGACATCAAATGAAAGGGATTTTGAAGCCATACGTAATTGCAGTAAGATTCGCTGAGGTTACACTCCTTCCTTCAGCATTCTACCATTGTGTGTTTAATTCAGTAGTTTTGCAGTTCCTATTTTTTATGTGACGTTTTTAGAAGCTTCAGGCATTTTTCAAAACCACTGAGGTGGCACTAAATGCACTGCTATTAATTGTTTACATGTATAGCTTTTATTTTAATCTATTAAACTTCAAATGTCATTGTTCCTATTGTTTAAAGGTACTGTGATGCACAAGGTCTGTCCATTCCTAGAGCACAATGTGATCCTGGTTACGTCTGTTATGGTGGAGCATACACAGGAACACCCAATGATGGTGTCACAGGGCAACCATGTCCTGAAGGCACATTTTGTGTAACAGGGTCGTTTGAGTTTGATTCCTGCTCTCCTGGGACATACAGTAAGAGTACAGGAGGAACAAGTGATCAGGACTGTCAGCTTTGTGACCCTGGTTATTACTGCTCTAAGAAACAGTTAACAGCGCCAGAGGGGCCATGTTACCCTGGTTATTACTGCCCAGAAGCATCCATCGCTCCTAATCTCACAGCCACACCTGCAGGTCATTTCACACGGCTTGGATCATCAGAGCCGCAGCCTTGTTTGCCAGGGACTTATCAGCCTCATGACAGGCAAAGTAGCTGTCTTACTTGCCGGCCAGGATTCTATTGTCCAACAAAGAACATGACCAGTGACATTGAGTGTGAACGAGGATTCTACTGCCCTCCTGGTTCAGACAGACGATTTGCATGCCCTGCAGGAACATTTAACAATCATACAGGACAAGTGTATAACTCAAGCTGCCTGGGATGCCCTCCTGGAAAGTACTGTAATCCAACAGCACAAACTGTTCCTACAGGTACACTAAGTCTATCTTTTAAGGCTTTGTTCTTCCAATACTTTGTTTACTGTGAGGGTTGTTCGACCATGCAGTAGTTTGTTTGTAGGGTGTTTAAGATCAATTATCACACTTTTTTCATATTCTGATGACCAGGTGACTGTGATGCTGGCTATATCTGCTTTTACAATGCAACCAGACCAACACCAACGTTTGAAGAAGGTGTTCTGGAATGGGGTCGACTATGTTCTGCGGGCCATTATTGTCCAGCTGGGACTACGTATGAAATACCTTGCCCTGAGGGGACATACCGGTAAGTTTACAGAACATGGTGAGATGATTTGTCAGAGTAAATAGTCACAGATGTGCACCCAAAAAAGTCTGATTTATACAGATCAGAGCCAAATTGAAATGTCTATCACCATTAATGTCTGTCTTAAAAGATTTTCTATACTTAAACTTTCATCTATTGGTACTAATTTACTCCCTCACTGTGTCTCTGTAGCAAAGTAACTGGTGGAGGAGCAAAGAGTGACTGTCAACTGTGTGACCTTGGTCATTACTGCAATGGCACAGGCAAGACTGATGTTACTGGTGTCTGTGCACCTGGGTATCATTGTCTACGTGGTGCTAAAATACCAAAACCAAACAATGACTCCACAGGAGGCATCTGCCCAAAAGGGCACTTCTGTGTTGCAGGAGGGCAACCAGAGAAATGTGCACCAGGTACCTGAATATTTGTCACTGGTCTATTTAAACATATTTCACCGGTGAAGTTTGCCGTAAGAGAAACAAAAATCTCATCAAGAGGGCTCACTTCCAAAATATCATTTAATATAATTAATATTGCATTAAATAGTAATTTGTCAAAAGCGACAGTCAAACAAAGAAGATAAAAGGAAAGCTGAGAGGTGGGATTTTTCTGATGGCATAAATATAATAATGATAATGATAATGATGACAACACAGGGAAGTACTACAAAGTAGCTTTCATTTGAATGGTCACACTTAAGGATTAGTAGCTTTCATTTGACAGGATTTGTAGTACAGTCTAGGATTTCATACACAGTTCAAGCAACATGAAGAAGGTAGTGTAGGTGACACAGACATGACTTAAAATCTAAACCTATCAGTAAAAAAGTCTCATGGAAAATGTAACGTTCAAGGCGGGGGTTGGAAGAACTAAACAAATAAACACTATAATCAACATTAACAAACCTGTAATATTTTCCTCTAGGTTCTCATGCTGCTATTGAAGGAAAGGAAACATGTGATGTATGCCCTGCTGGTACAGAATGTCTGTCTGGAACAGTTGACCCACCACCTTGTCCACAAGGCTACTACTGCTTAATTGGCTCAGTAAATAATGGAGCAAAGCAAGCTTGCCCTGCTGGAACATTTGGCAATAGAACTGGACTCAAAGCAGAAAGTGAATGCACTTACTGTTTAGCAGGCCATTACTGTGAAACACCAGCATTGACAGGCGTTACCGCACAATGTAATGCTGGTTACTTCTGCCTCAAAGGAGCATCAAAACCAACACCACAAGATGACAGTCGCAATCCTCCTTGGTTTGGTGAATGTCCAGAAGGTGGTTATTACTGTGAGCAAGGTGTTTCAGATAAAAAAGCTTGTCCACAAGGATCATTTGCACCTGGTATTGTTGGCAGGTTAACCTCACAGTCGGAATGTACTTTGTGCACTGCTGGCCATTACTGTGCACTTGGGCACCAAGATGCAGTAACAGGCGTGTGTGATGCTGGTTATTTCTGTCTTGAGGGGTCCCCAACAAAAAGACCTAACTCCACCTATGGGGGTATCTGTCCTCCTGGTTTCCACTGTCCATCTGGCTCACCCTTGCCAAAGCCATGTCTGCCAGGAACATACAACAATGCAAGTGGCCAAGCAACATGTTTGGACTGCCCAGCAGGTTTTTACTGCAGTGGAAATACTACCACCCCCGTAGAGTGTCCTTCTGGGTATTACTGCCCACAGAACACAAAGTATGCAAATGATAATGCATGCCCTGAGGGAACCTTTAACAGCTTGACAGGTAGATCTACTCCAGGTGACTGTGTAGACTGCACTGCTGGATATTATTGTGATACTCAAGGTAAGATATTTTTCATGGGAGCAGCTTGAAATATGCACTACAACATAGTCCCTTAACGGTAATAACAAGTCTTTGTTAAACAGAGCATTTTTCTAAGTTTGATTTTCCGGAAAATTAACTCTTTCATTCACAAAATGGAATCATTAAAGACATATGCTTCTTTGTGTCTAGCCTTTGAGTCTGTAGGGAAAATCCCCTTGATTGGCTATGCCTTGTAAATTAAAATTTCAGAGTTTTGTCATAGTGTGATATTTGTTACCCCTGGAAGTTTTTGGGAGGTTGAAGTTGTGATGACCAAGATTCTGTTAGCCTAGGGCTGATACAAGGTGCAATGTGCTCTTTTTTATGCTGCAAAAAGGTAACAAAATGCAGTAGATAGCATTGTTATTCCTAGTATCCAAATAATACAATGGACTGTGATTTTCTCCAAGATATGTGTATATCTTGCTATGGGATAGAATTCTCATGTTTTAGGTACTTTGTTGATGGACTAATCAGTGTGTATGCAAGAAAACTACACAACATTAATTTTTTGTTACTTACTTTGAATTAAAGGTCAATCCAATGTGACTGATATGTGTGATCCTGGGTACTACTGTAGTGGAGGTACAACTGCTGCCAGACCAGTCACCAAGGGAGGAAAGTGCCTCAATGGGACCTACTGTCCCAAGGGAAGCTCTCAACCTCTGACATGTCCCGAAAGACAGTACTGTGGAAGTGAAGCACTCTCAGCACCATCAGCGGATTGTGCAGCAGGGTTTTTCTGTCGTAATGGATCCAAAACAGACAGACCAACAGATGGCATTACTGGAGATGAGTGTCCGGCTGGGTCATACTGTCCTTCTGGAAGTTTCACGCCCACACCATGCCCTCCTGGGACATATTCTAATACCACCCGGAATGAAAAAGTAGAGGACTGTGCTAACTGCACCAGTGGGTATTACTGTGAAGGGTATGGAAACAAAAAAGAAACGAACAAGTGTGATGCAGGGTTTTACTGTCCTCCCGGACAGAAGGTTCGGAATCCCAATGGTTTGGAGTGTACTCTTGGGCATTTCTGTCCTGCTGGTTCTAAAGAACCAATCCGATGTGACAGTGGAACTTACCAGGATGCAATCAATCAAGTGTCTTGTAAGGTATGTGGTTATCTCGTACAGGGAAAGTTTACTTCTTAACCTTGCGCGTGAACATCATTGTCACTATCACTACCATTGTCAGGACATTTTTGGACTCAGTAAGTTTAGACAAAATGTCCAACAGCAAAAGATTATTTGATGTTTGGATGGTTTGTGACAGCCTTGATGACTGATAATTTCGTCTTGCACCTTAGGTATGCCCAGAGGGATTCTACTGTGATAATCGCTATGCACCTGTGGTTCTCTATCAGAATAGCACCTGTCCCCCAGGTTTCTATTGCCCAAATGGCACTACATATGCATTTGAGTTCCCATGTCCTCTGGGGACATTCAGCAATGTCTCTGGTCTATCTCATGTCACTCAGTGTAGTCCATGCCCTGGTGGTTATTACTGTGATGAACTGGGGCAGACAACCTTCACCAAGAAATGTGATCAAGGTTGGTACAGATTTCTGTAAAATAAAATATTAATACCAATAAAAAAATTCATTCAAATCCTAAAGAATAATGCAAATGTACCAGCTCAGTGCCTCCTTGTAGCTTCTTTGAGTTCAAACCACTTTTAATTCCTCTTTATCAAAGCTTCCCATATCACCAGCTGCTTGTGACTCTGCCTTTTCATTAGGCTTTGCTCTGTGTCTCTGTTTCACTGCATTATTGACAGATTTGCATGCATATCCCAATGAAACCCTCTCTGTACTCAACTTCATTTCAGTAGAACTCAAATAGAAAAAATCACCAAGGAACTGGCAAAACCATTTGTTATGTCGCGGAATGTATGTCAGGGTCTATTTTCATTTGTTTATCTTTCACTGGGGTAAAGAATGCCATTTTTTATACAAGGGTCTTTGTTATATTGGGCCAGTCTGCTCTATCTGGATGTAAATGTATGAATGTTGGTTGACACTTACACCAGCTCTGTTTTAATCCAGCTTATCACTGTAGCAAAGTGGTTACTGGCTTCCTTCACTTGAACACAGCTGCTATTAATATTGTTATCGTTCTTATAGGGTATTTCTGCAGGAGCGGTTCAACTGTGGCAACACCTGAATACAACATCACAACACAACTAACAGATAATACAACTACGTTATTGTGCCCTCCTGGGACATTTAACTACACAGATGCAGGGCCGTGCCCTGCTGGCTTTTACTGTCCTCTTGGCACTGCAGAACCGGAAAAATGCCCACCAGGGACATTCAGCAACAAAATTAAACTCTTCTTCATTGAACAGTGCGAGAACTGTACTGCAGGAAAGTACTGTGGGACCTTCAACTTGGTCAAGCCAACAGCACCCTGTCGAGAAGGGTACTATTGTCCCACAGGTTCATCTCGGGCTGATCAGATCGAGTGCCCTGCTGGAAGATATTGCCCTGAAGGAAATTTCGAGCCTGAGCTGTGCCCTAATGGAACTTACAGAGACATCACTAAGGGAATATCTGTAAGCGATTGCTTCAACTGTACACCTGGATATTACTGCCAGGGTGTTGGTCTGACAAACGTAACTGGCCCTTGTGCAGAAAGGTATTTTGCAATAAGATCTTTGTCTTCCTGTTATTTACGACTAAGGGGCACTTTTGTCATTTTGGTAGGATTAAAATGTGCCTTGACCTTATGCAGAAAGGTATTGCTTGGAACATGGATGCCTGTTTAAGACTATATATTTATCCTTTCTTTTCATTTACATTGCTCTGCAACAGGCAAGTTTTTCTGTTTCTTTAGAATTGAATATGCATGAAAATGAAATATGTGAGGAAATGTCCCAGGGGTATTCTCCAGATTTTAAGCAATGGGGATGATCGAAGGAGGGTAAAATTATCCTGGTCCAAACACTAACCTGAAAAAATCCCATGCAAAATTTCCCAGCTTTAAAAATTTCCAGAAAGCATTAAATGATATAACAGAAAAAATAAAAACATTTTCTCTCTTTCTCTCTGTATATGATTTTGGGTCCAAATTTTTATTCTTTTCTGGCATTCTTTAGGGTCAAAGGCCTTCCAGAGCTTTAAGGGTTTAAATTGTGGTTTGGAACAATATCGGACTTTAAAAATACTAGACGTTTAAGTCAAAATGTAAAACTGGACTTCTGTTGGTGTATGGACCAAAGAGGACCAGAAACTGATGTGCAGCTGCGCTGTGTTTGCATGAAGAAATCATGTTTGTCAAGGTCTCTAATCTGGCCTCGAATCCTCAGATTGTTTTGAATACCCAAACAATTCCTACTTAAATCAAGCCACCCCAAAAAATACTTGCCTAATTTTCCTCCACAAAAAAATCCCGGAATCAAAAATTTCAAACCAAAAAAAAGTCCTCCAATCATCCCCGTCACTTGAAATTTAGAGTAATCCCCCAGGGGAAAATGTATGAATATTAATGATCAGAGCCTTCTGTATACAGATAGAGAGAGAGGAGTGTACCACGATAAACCATACTTTTGCCTCCCTGCATTCCTGTCTCTATAGTTCTTTGGTTGTTGCCGAGAAGTATAAGCTACAGTGGTTATTAGTAATTGTAATTTCTATTTGTAGGTATTACTGCCCAGGAGGCAACAGTGTAAAAGACCCTCACCAGTTCTTCTGTACAATTGGTCATTTCTGTCCGGGAGGGACATCAGAACCCATCCCTTGCCAGAATAACAGCTTCGCTAAAGCCACCCATGCAAAAGAATGTTCTCTATGCCCAGCTGGATTTTTCTGTAAGATCGCTGGTGTTCCTAAGAATTGCACAAGAGGTTATTATTGCCCCTACGGTACAGGCATTGACTTGAAACCCTGTCCAAAAGGAACATATGGAGCTCAGGAAACCTTAGAAAGAGTCTCCCAATGCAAGTCTTGTGACCCAGGCAAATATTGTGCATATGAGCATGCTACTAACTACACTGATGAATGTGATCCAGGCCACTGGTGCGCCTATGGTGTTGACAGACCTGATCCCATTGGAGATAACATAACAGTGTATAATGCATCAAATGGAAATGACTCATGCCCACATTATGATGGTAGAGAAACAGGCTATGGAGGTATTTGTCCAATTGGTCACTACTGTCCTCGTGGCTCAAAAGCACCATTACTATGTCCTGCAGGGAAGTACTGCCCTGTTCCTAAGCTCAGCGAGGGGCTGACCTGTGTGGAGGGTTACTACTGCCCTGGAAATAACTCTGAATATGAGTCCCGGCCATGTCCACAAGGGTATTTCTGCCCTAATGGTACGTCCGAACCATACCAATTCCCTTGTCCACCAGGAACATACAACAACAGAACACTACGGACAAGGATAGATGATTGTGTCAGTTGTAGCCCTGGATTCTACTGCCCTGTTGAAGGTATGTTTGCCAACTTTTTAAGTGCTGTAGCAGTATCGTGGTTTAAAGATGACAAGTATGCTGCATATTCGATGTCTTATTCTGTCAAATGTCCTTCGGTGTGAGAGTCCAAAACATGAAAATCCAAGACATTGAACAGTTTAGTTGTGTTGCAGTTGTGGGGAGAAAGTCCATCTCTTAAGCTTTCCACTCCTAATACTTTACTGCTGGAAGATTCTAAAAAGGCAAATGCTACCGTGCTAAAGTTCTGACAAAGTGTCATTTAGTTACATCGTAGGATCTAGTCATTTTACTCAAAAGTTAGTCCTACCATTAATTTTTCTTAAACTATAAACCCCAACGGTGAAAGAGTAAGCATGACACCTTACCTGATTTCTTTCTATTTTTTTACTGTTTGTTAACAGGAATGCCAAATCCCATTAATACCTGCGCTGCTGGATACTTCTGTCGACGTAATGCAACTGCCTCCACCCCTGATCAAGGAGAAGATGCCAACATCTGTCCTGTTGGACATTACTGTCCCCAAGGAACTGGTGAACCAAACAACTGTCCTCTAGGCACATTTGGAAATGACACGGGTAACTTGTATTCCTTAAATTTCATTCAGAATTTGTACTTTGTTTTCCTTCAATTTCTCTCAGTATTTGTACTTTAATTTGTAGAACCAGTGACTGTACTTCTCATGATTGAAGATTATTTTGGGTGATGTTGCGATAATTTTGACTCGCTGGTGAAAGATTGCCTAGAATTAGCTCGCATTGCACTGTTATGAATGTTGTTTATTAGCTCAACCCCATTATATTTCAATGTGTCAGAGGTAACTAACAGCAACAGCTTTTTACTCTCGCCAGTCCATCCCATAATAAAAATTTGCTACTCAACACTTTTGCACTGCCCATAATACACTTTCCCCACAGGATTTTGCTTAAGCATTGTTTCCAATTGCAATTGGATCAAACGTGATACCAAGGAGAAATCAGAAACAATGGTTGTGCTACCTTAAGGCGACAAATAAGTTTTATTAAAGCCGGATTGCAAAGGTTCTCAATGCACTAGTTCGCTTTTAAGTTCCTTGCAAAAATTAGTAGTTCAAAAACTCCCCACAACGTTTTAAAGCATTCAAAGTGAAACATTTATCTACCAATTCAGGTTACAAAGACGTCAGTGAATGCTGGAACTGTACAGCTGGCTTCCATTGTTCTCAGCCTGGGCGGGATGCACCTGCTGGACCCTGTTATGCTGGATATTACTGCCCAGCTGGCTCGTCTAGTCCAAGGGAGGTTCCCTGCTACCCTGGTACCTACTGCATTGGAAACAACAAAGAACCAGAGTTGTGTCCCATTGGAACATACCAGCCCAACAGCACCAGAACAAGTAGAAATGACTGTATCAACTGTACAGCAGGTTAGAATTGTAAAACGTCTCTTTCAAAACTTGCTAAGATTCCAGCCACCTTCTAGAGAATGATACTATTACATGGAATTACTGCTCAGACGTTTTTACTGAATGCTCTCATGGACCTCAGTGATTTGCTTAATTTATTATTGCAGGTTTTTACTGTGCCACACCAGGACGACCTGATGTATCTGGTCCCTGCAAGAATGGTTCCTACTGCCCAACAGGTTCATCAGTACAAGACCCTTTTGAATGTCGAATTGGTTTCCACTGTCCCCTAGGAAGTTCCTTACCTAAGCCGTGTCCCGCAGGATCATTCGCAAACTCATCGGGAAGAGATAAGTGTGATCCATGTCCTGAGGGATTCTATTGCTTCCCACTTGAACTGGCGGGAAATGAATCTATTGGATACCGCATCTGTCCAAGAGGTTACTACTGTCCAGAGGGAACAGGTCTTGATTGGCGTTCTTGCCCAGCCGGGACATACAGTGACAGGTTTGGGTTGTACATGGAAAAGCAATGCATGGACTGTGATCCTGGTAAATACTGTGATGGAAGGAATCTTACATCTCCAACAGATTTCTGCGCACCTGGTTATTATTGCACCATAGGTAAGTGATTTATGTTCAGAAGTATTTTAGTTGTTGACTTGGTTATCTTCTTTACGAATGCCATTACTATCATACAGTGAAACGTATTTTTAGTGGACCCCGCATTAAGCAGGCACAACGCATTAAGCAGATTAATAGCTCAGTATGTTTCAAATGTTCCTTCTCATATTTTAAGTAACACGAACCTGTATTAAGCAGACACCAGCGAAGGTGCCACGAGTATCCACCTAATGCAGGTTTCACTGTAGTTGCATTATCCCTTAACTCATTTTGCACCACATAGATAAACGCAGAAAAGTGTCCTTGACCCAAAGACCCAAAAATAGAAGTGGTCTGTACTCCTCCCAAAATCAACTCTGGAAGTGAAATTCAAGGAACTGATTGCATATTGATATTGATATTTTATGTTACAGTGATTTATTATAAATTGAACTTTAATTATATGCCAAATTGTTGTTTTTATTTGTTTGTAGGTGTATCTGTGCGGAAGCCTTACATTGATGGGTACAATGTGAGTAACAGTTCGTGTCCCAATCCAACCTTCTTGGGGCAATACACTGGTATTGGCAACATCTGTCCTCCAGGAACATTCTGTATAGGGGGTTCCAATGTACCCAGAGACTGTGCTGCAGGTACCTACAATGACGAGAGTGGCCAGAAGGAGTGCAAACCTTGCCCAGCTGGGTATTATTGTCTAGGACGCACAGTCACTTACCTTAATTTTACCTGTCCCAGTGGTCATTACTGTCAAGTCAACACCACACAGCCTTATGAGTTCCCATGCCAGCCTGGAACATACAACAACTTGACTGGACAATCAACAAGTGCATCATGCGTTCCTTGTGTTCCAGGTAGTTACTGTGAAGGTGATGGCAATTCATGGCCTACAGGCCTCTGTAGTGCAGGATGGTGGTGTAACGGAAGTGCAACATCCAACATGACCACCACACATGGTGGCCGATGCCAACCAGGCTATTACTGTCCAGAAGGGTCAGCGTATCCAAAGGAGTGTGACGGAGGAAAGTTTTGTGATGTGGCAGGGCTCAGCGAACCCAAAGGAAATTGCAGTGCAGGTTATTATTGTAAGCTTAAGGCAAGCAGCTCAACACCTACTGATGAAACTGGTGGTAAATGTCCACCTGGGAATTACTGCCCTGAGGGTTCAACAGACCCCTTCCCATGTGATCCAGGAACATACTATGGTGGAGATGGTGCAACTAACTCAAGTGCATGTGTACCGTGCACTGATGGCTTATTCTGTAATACATCTGGTCTTGCTGCCCCTGATGGGCAGTGTTCGGCTGGATACTATTGTCCACCTGGGCAGTCAGTTGGCACTCCATCTTTATATGTTTGTCCACTGGGACATAAGTGTATTGCAGGAGTCGGTAGTCCTACAAAATGTGAATCTGGCAAATACCAAGACGAACTTAAGCAAGACAGCTGCAAGGAATGCCCTGAAAGATACTATTGCAATGCGACGTATGGCGGAGTAGAGAACTACAACTTATACCTGTGCCCTGAAGGATACTATTGCCCAAATGGTACTCGATTTGCCGAAGAATTTCCATGCAACATTGGGACCTTTAACAACTTAACAGGCCGTGCCAGTCAGACTGAATGTACACCATGTCTTCCACGTTATTATTGTGGTGAATCTGGTCTGACTTATCCACGCACACTTTGCAGCTCTGGTTTCTTCTGCAAGAAAGGTACATGATTTGTCTTTGTTCCAAAAGGTGATTTTGAATTGATTGTCACAAAACCACTTGTAGACAATCATAGCAAACCAATCAGAACTTGAAGCAGCGTTAAGCCCAGGAAAACGCCAAAATTGATATTGGTCTTCTGGTAATTGGTAGAGAAAATGTTATGAAGCATTCTAGCCAATCATATAGTTTGCAATACAAAGCTAAGACAAAGAACTTCACTTTCGACAAACTCTTACACTATTGCTTAGGATTTCTGGTGTTTCTTAATACAGTAAAGTAGTCATCCGTCTGGTAAATGCCTCTTGCTCACCACTGGAATATAAAACTTGTTTGTTATTATTTGTTCAGGTGCAACTTCTGCTACGCCCAACCAAGGAAATGATGCAAATGTATGCCCACAGGGACGATACTGTCCTGAAGGAACAGATGAACCAGAACTTTGTCCACCTGGAACATTCAGTAACGCACTGGGTAAGCTGACTCAGTCCAGATAACAAAGAGTTCTACTAAGATGTGAACAACGTCTCATTAAACCTGGAAGCAATTTAGAGATAACCTGTTTATTCATTTGCCCAGTCATATTCTAATGATTTTATGAATTTCCTTACATTTTAGGCCTGCACAACTCAAGTGAATGCACACCATGCACAGAAGGGTACTACTGTCAGTTTGCAGGATGGACAAATGAAACAGGACAGTGTCAACAAGGCTACTTCTGCATCAAAGGTTCGACCAGCAAGCAGCAGGAGGTCTGTCCAGCTGGGAAATATTGTCCTGTGGGCACTCATACACCCAAAGATTGTCCCGTGGGAACCTATTCTAATGCAACTGGCCTCTGGAAGGCAGAGCAGTGTAGTAACTGTACAGCTGGCTCATACTGCTTTGAACCAGGGAGGACGTACCCCACAGGACCTTGCAGGGCTGGATATTACTGCCCAACTGGATCCCGTGTGGATAATGCTGTACCATGTCCAATTGGTTTGCATTGTCCTGAGGGTAAGTATTGAATTAGTTTACTAAAATATTTGGTGAATTGTGAAAGAGGAGTAGCAATCGTTTTCTAAATCTCCATAGTTGTGCTCGCAAGTAAGACAACTGTCAGATTAAAACGGGAGCAGGTGAACCTTTACGTCTCTAATTGTTTTTTAACCCAGTGTAGGCTTCAATCCTGGCTAATATCCATGTCTATTAACTAGAGGTTTTGTATGTTTAGTGACTAAATTTCCCGTTAAACTTTGATGCCATTATCATACAGGAAGCGACACTCCAAAAGACTGCCCTGCTAAATCATTCACCAATGCTACAGCACAGTCATCTTGCCAGGACTGCCCTGCAGGATATTACTGCATCCCAGAAAATGTCACTTCAGGCGACCCACAATCAGGCTACCATGCCTGTCCAAGAGGGTACTATTGTCCGGCCAGGACTGGTCTAGACTGGAAACCTTGTCCACTTGGTACTTACAGTAACCGAACACACCTTAGCTTGGTGACCCAGTGTGAGGACTGCCCAGGAGGGAAGTACTGTGGAGACCTTCATGCCATTCAACCAACAGATGACTGTTACGGAGGATACTACTGTACATCTGGGGTCGACAAACCTGATCCTGTTAACTCAGAGAACGGGACCTCTTTGCTTGGAAACTGCTCCATTCTGGGACTACATACAGGTAAACTATGCTCGGAAGGCATTTGCCCCTTTGGTGAGATGTTGGATGCAGATTATTTAAAAGGAAACCTCAAGTGTTATATAGTAAAATGCTAAGAAATAAATAATGGCATAGCCATGCTGTAGAGGTTTCATACGAATGGTTGAAAAATGATTTAAAACGTTAGAACCATCTTGTATATTATAATAAACAGTACCACAGGAAAGAAGGTTGAATTTATTGATTACACTGTAGGGTTTCTAAAACAAACTTGCTTTGATGGGGAGTTAAAGCAAGGCCTAACCCTTTCATGCATTTTCCTGTAGGCTTTGGAGGCCGTTGCCCAACAGGTTATTACTGTCCTAAGGGTTCCACACTACCAATAGAGTGTCCTGCAGGAAGTTATCAAGATAAAGAAGGTCAAACTAACTGCAAGCTCTGTCCAGCTGGATATTTCTGTCTTGCCAAAGCCTCTACCTACAATGACACCATCTGTCCATCTGGAAGGTACTGCCCCGTGAATACCAGTGTTCCAATTCTCTGTCAAGAGGGCACATTTAATAATCTAACTGGGCAAACGGAGGAGTCTAACTGCGTTCTGTGTACTGCTGGAAAGTACTGTCAGGGATCCGGACTAAGTAAACCAACTGCAGACTGCTATGGAGGATGGTACTGCGTGAATGGCTCCACAAAGCCAACTCCTGATGGAGGTAGGCATCTGAATCCAAAGGTTTGATGTACTGATTTTGTTACGTCATGGAAACGAGCAGGAGTATTTATTAAGTTTACTAATGAGCTAATTGTCTCTCATTTGCATTCAGCTCGTTGCCCTGTGGGTCATTACTGTCCTAATGGATCAGCGTTGCCCATAAGTTGTGACCCAGGGAAGTATTGTCAGCGTGAAGAACTATCCGAGCCAGAATATTACTGTTCTGCTGGTTACTACTGTACATCTGGTGCTAGACAAGCAAGACCTACAGATGGGGACACAGGAGATATATGTCCAAATGGCACTTACTGCCCATTGGGAAGTGCTGCACCCAAAAACTGTCCAATAGGAACATTCTTGAACAGCACAGGAAATATGTATGTTCTACAGACCATACTTGACAAACATTGGTTCTTCCACAGAGAAAATAAGAATTTTTCATCACTCCTCAGCTAATGTTAAACATTGCACAACATAGCGGTATGATTAAAGACCGCTGAAGGGAATTCATATCAAATGTTCACATTGGCTTTTCATTTGCAAACTCAAAGACAGGTTTTCAGTTAATGTCTCTTAAATCGACTTACCAGTTTTAAATTTTAATGAATACATACAGTTATTGCAAACATAGGGAGTTAACAAGATGCATAACTGGTTACAGTCGCAGTTTGCACATGGAAATAGTGCAGCTGTCCAACTAGTGCTCAAAGGTCAGTGATGTTTAGTGTGGTCATTATTCGTGTTTGTACCCCCTTTTTTTATAGGAACATCACTGATTGTCAAGATTGTACTCCTGGGTGGTACTGTGGTGGCAGTGGACTCCATGTGCCAACAGCAGAATGTGCACCTGGATACTATTGCACTGGAAGGGCTGAAAATGACCACCAACATGAGTGTCCTCGAGGATACAAGTGTCCTTTGGGCAGTGCAAACCCTGAACCCTGCGAAGCTGGATATTACCAAAATGAGACTGGGCAGTCAACCTGTAGGATATGCCCCCGTGGGTTTTACTGCAATGACACCAATGGCCCAGTCATCTCGTATGGGCAGTACATTTGTATTGAAGGTCACTACTGTCCTAACGGAACCAGGTATGCTGAGGAGTTCAAGTGTCCCCCTGGTACGTTTAACAACAGAACTGGGATGGACGAACAGGCAGATTGTCTGCCATGCACTGGGCGATATGTCTGTGACGAATGGGGACTTATCAGACCAAACAGGCTGTGTGGTGCTGGATATTACTGCCGTGAAGGTGCCAATAGTACAACTCCTAATCTTGGAGACAAGGCAAATATCTGCCCAGAGGGTTACTACTGTCCAGAAGGTATGACAAACGGTAAAAAGTTATCAGGTGATTGCAGGAAAACCAAATTAATAGGAATTACTGTAGTCATTAGTCGGGCCACTGGAAGCAAGTGCATGTTGCTAGAGCCAAGTGTCGGAAAGTGTGTGCTAGCAAAACACAATTAGGTTTGGTTTTACTTTTTATTACTTAAGAAAGTGGCACAAGATTTTTGTAGCTTGTAAAAATATGCAGTTATCAAATGCTAGAGCAATTGCCACTGCTGCTTCAAACGAACACTACACTAAGGTCACTGCAACGTGTTTGGATGCATTGTAAGAACTGAATGCTTTGTAGCAAAGAACCAGATAGTTGTGGAGCATATAGGCTTGACTACCAGCTGCTGTTCAGGAAGTGAACCCGCACTCCTGCGTAAGCATTTTGATGTTCCGCTTGTTTTTGCTGTTTTTGTTTAACGTTTTTTTCTGTTTTTGTTGTTTGTTTCTCATTTAGGTGTCGATCATCCTATAGCTTGTCCAGCTGGTTCATTCAGTCCTTCAAAAGGCCTCCATGCAGAACATCAGTGCTTAAATTGCACCGGCGGGGAATTCTGTAATGAAACTAGCATGACGAAAACGGCAGGTCCTTGCAAATTAGGGTACTATTGCCCAGAGCGTTCAACAAGCAGTAAAGAACTCCCTTGCACTCAAGGCCATTATTGTGAAGTAGGCACCTTCCATCCTTTCCCTTGTCCATCTGGAACATATTCCAATGGAACCAAACTGACAAAGGCTGAAGACTGTACCGATTGCCGACCAGGGTATTACTGTGATGATAGGGGTCTGACTGCACCAAAGGATGAGTGTGATGAAGGATATTATTGCCCTAAGGGTCAAAACGTCAGCAATCCATTCCGCTGCCCAGCTGGAAAGCACTGTCCTCGAGGAAGTGCTGAACCTCAAGACTGTCCTGCAGGGACATTTGCTGAAAGCACGCAATCGTCTGTGTGTATTGAATGTCCTGAGGGCTTCTACTGCATACCAGAACTTGTTATCCCAGGTAAGTAACGTTCACCTAATCCTCTCACTGCAGCTATATGAAGTTTTCTTTTTACTTGAAGGGAGCTGCATGATCTACAAAATCAATTGGGAGCAAAAACGCAGATTATATATTCGAGAACACACCTTTACGTGGTTTTAACATAGTGCTTTTAAAAGACCCCACATTCTTATCGATTTACAATAGGTGTCTCTAGTTCTGCCAAGCATGACTGCCCTGAAGGATTCTACTGTCCAAATGGCACTGGTAGAGACTGGAAAAAGTGTCCAGCTGGCACTTACAGCAGTCACAAGAACCTAGTGCGTGAGCAAGACTGCAGACCGTGTCCTGGTGGCAAATACTGTGGAGGTACCAACTTGACAGAACCGACTGGAAACTGCAGTGCTGGGTATTATTGTGTTTCTGGTGCAGCGTCACCAACGCCATACATGACCAACTTGACGCAGTGCCCCGCCCATTATGTTCACATCACCATTGGAAATATTTGCCCTCGTGGCCATTTCTGTTTGTCCGGAAGTGTAACGTTTGAAGGTATGCAATTTAGACAATAAATGTAAGGGTCCCTGGTGACAATTCCTTTCCCATCTCTCTCACAAACTATCCCTTTACTTTACACACAACTAAAAAGAGCAGAGACTCTCAAACAAGCAAAGCCCGATTAACCTGTTCATGCGGAGGATAACCATGAAGTATGCCATATGCTTTGCGAAGTCATTGTTTTAACCCATTTTGGAAGAAAAACATACCCCTGGAAATCTCTGGCTCAAATTGCCTACCACTCCCAGCTTCTGCAACAAAACAATTTTGATAAAACTGCGAAGTTTATTTTTGTTTTGCGTTTTCTTGTCCATATTGAAAGACCAAGCCTGTGTTTATTTGACTTTTGTTGACAGGTTGTCCAGCCGGTTTTTACCAAGATATGGAAGGCCAAGGCAGCTGTACGAAATGTCCAACGGGTTTCTACTGCTACGCTAACTCAACAACATACATCGGTAATAATTGCCCAACTGGCCATTACTGCCCTGAAGGGACACCCAACCCATACCACAAACCCTGCAAGCCAGGCACGTACAATCCCAAAACAAGAGGAAACTCGTCATTGGATTGTTTGCCATGTGATCCAGGTAACTACTGCCTGGGCTATGGAAATGACAAACCTACAAACAGTTGCAGTGCTGGTTTCTATTGTCCTGGAGGAAATGAGCAAGCTGCGCCAAGTGCCACGCGCTGTACACAGGGTCACTACTGCCCACAAGGGTCTTACAATATGACGAAATGTACACCTGGATATTTCTGTGAGGCAGATGGTCTTTATTCACCCACTGGAAAGTGTGACCCAGGGTATTATTGTCCTCTGGGGTCCAGTTCTAGGCGCCAGATTGAATGCATAGAAGGGCACTATTGTCCATTAGGATCACCTGAGCCTCAACCGTGCCAACCAGGCTTTTATTTGCCAGGCAAAAAGAAGGAGAATGAATCTCAGTGCATAGAATGTATTGCTGGCATGTACTGCAATGGCAGTGGTCTTAGCTATCCTGACGGTCTGTGTGACTTAGGTTACTTCTGTCCTCCCGGACAGAAAGTGTCAAGTCCAAATGCACACCCATGCCCTGTAGGACACTTCTGTACCAAGGGCTCACCACTGCCAAAGCACTGTCCAAATGGCACATATGAAAGTGACCAATATTCACATGTGTGCGATGAGTGCCTACCAGGATACTACTGTGATAACACTAATGTTGCTGTGAGCAATTTAACAGGATATGAGTGTCCAACAGGGCACTTCTGTCCCCCAGGGACATCTTTTTCTACTCAGTACAAGTGTCCTACTGGTACGTGGAGTAACAAGACTCGGCTTGAAAGAGCTGACCAGTGCACTGACTGTCCACCCAGGTAAGATGAACTCCTTCGCTCTTTGGACTGCCCAACATAAAGCTTAACCAAACTACAGAAATCAGCTGTAAAATAGACGAAAGCAGTGGTGTCATATAAAACTATTCCTGATGCATGTATATGTGAATGATTTCACGACGACGAAGTTGAATTTCAAATGTGAAAACCAAAATAGAGCATTATAAATAGCACCTTAGAAATATCCCTGTGCTTTCCTGTTGTGTTTTTGTTTCTCTAAATTCTTTCCTCTCGTTGTTTTTATCCACTCACATATAAAAGGAAGCGATGAACCAAAGCCCAGCTTAACCATCTATTTATTTCAATTTGGTTTCGCGCTGAACTAAGTACACGAGAATGAAATATACATTGTCACACAAGGCACAGTGGCAATATTGTTAGTTGCTTCATCTAAAATGTCAAGTTAGGTGTCTGTTGTAAACATCCCATCAGTTGCGCTTAGCCACTTGTTCTATGCCATAAGGAATAAGTAAAACTGAAGGCTCGTGGGGCTCTTTTCTTTATCAATACTTAAAGGGCCATCGTGACCAGAGAATTTGCTCCCTAAAGCAGATTGAAACAAACCTTACATGTGATAAAGATGAGATGGTGACACGGTTTTTTTACACGTTTTTTGTAGGTATTATTGTCAGTCAGAAGGATTATCAAAACCAGAAGGATTGTGTCTTCCTGGATACTATTGCAGTGGCAATGCCACAGTTCCTAACCCAGCTTATGCAGAATGCCCGATTGGACACTACTGTCCTGAGGGAAGCTACATTCCCACGCCCTGTCCACGAGGCTCCTTCGCAAACTCGAAGAGGAATCAGAATGTTTCAGACTGCAAGCCTTGCAGCCCAGGATATTACTGTGATCCAAATGCCACCATTGTTCAGGAGAGAGAATGCGATCCCGGCTTTGTTTGTATCTTGGGTAAGTTAGTGTACAACGTACTAAGAGAAGTGTGACAAATGTTCGAGAAAAGTCTAAAAATCAATTTGGTAAAGCGATGGTAATGTGTTTGGTAAAGACCAAGTACGCCATTGCGCCTCAAACAAAAATGAGAATGTAATATCTGATTGTTGTATTTTTTGTTATTAAATGACTTAGTTTATTTATTTTTGTTGTTTTCCCTTCAAGGTTCGACTACCCCACGGCCAACAGATGGTTATGAAGGAAAGGTGTGTCCCCAAGGACATTTCTGTCCTAAGGGAACAGCAGTTGAGAAGCCCTGTCCGATAGGTACTTATGGTCCAATTGAAGGCCTTGATGAATGCTATGAGTGTCTGGCTGGCTACACTTGTCCAAATACGACTATAATACACCCCATATCATGCTCTCCTGGTCACTATTGCCCAGGCAGTATTAAACTACCTAATGGTAATCCATGTCCACACGGAACCTATCAACCCAACAGATATCGAAAGTATCTCAATGAGTGTCTTCCTTGTCCTCCTGGCCAGTACTGTGAACTTCCTGGACAAGCAAATGCCACAGGTCCTTGTCGGGCAGGATACCTTTGCAGAGGTGGGGCTAGTTTTGATGCTCCAAATGACACAAGTGATGCTTACAACGGGCCCTGTCCTCCTGGATATTACTGCGAGGAAGGAACAACAAATGGCACCATGTGCCCAGAAGGAACTCTCAGACCCTACCCTGGTGCCAAGTCTCGCAATGATTGTTTACCTTGTACTGGAGGAAAGTATTGCTTTCAGCCAGGTCTGCTTGTTGCAACAAGTCACTGTGCTGCAGGATACTACTGTCCAGCTGAAGAAGACATTCGCACACCATATCCTAGTCGCTTCCAATGCCCAACAGGACATTACTGTCCAAATGGCACAGCTAACCCATACGGCTGCAATCCAGGGACCTATCAAGAAAGAATTCATCAGTCATCATGCGATGTTTGTCCAGAGGGTTATTACTGCCGAGCAAACACTTCCAGTCCAATACCTTGCCCAGCTCATCATTACTGTCCAAACGGTACCCATACACCAGTTGTGTGTCCTAATGGAACATTTACAGATGTAAATGCTTCCAAGCTCAGTGATGTGGATCAGTGCAAGCCGTGCGATGTTGGACATTACTGTCAACTTGGTGTGATTGCTGATAACTGCTCAGCAGGTTACTTATGTTACATTGGAAATCCAACGCCAACCCCAGATGGCTCCAACAAGACTATCGGTGATGAATGTCCAGTTGGTTACTATTGTCCAGCTGGAACTCATGAACCTCTAAAGTGTGAACCAGGATTGGTGATCCCATACAAGAGAGCACGTTCAAAGTCAGAGTGTCAAACCTGCCCCGCTGGCAAGATCTGCAGCCCGGGAAGCTCCATCCCTGAGGACTGTACCAAGGGACACTATTGTCCCTTTAATGATACAAAAAGGCCTTGTCCGTTGTACACGTTTAATAACGTGTCTGGTGCAACTGATATCAGTTTTTGTAATCCTTGTCCTGCTGGTTACTATTGCTGGTATGAAGGTAAGAGGTTGATCCCTTAACAAAGCATGCCGCCTTTTAGATTAGTTAGTAAAGCGTTACACTCTGAAACCACAGGAAGAGGATGCAAATCACACCTGACCTAACATCTGGGTCTTAAAATAATGGAGGTCAAAGTAGTTGCTTGCGTGTGACGTAACCGCCCTTAATGCCATACATTACTTCACGGGAGGGTCGGGGAAGACCTATAGCAACTGCGGCCTACAATGACATAAATGAGTCAAAGGCTAAGCGATAAAGGGGTCATTGATCTTTTTCAGTAGAAATTTGTTTAGGTGACGACCTTATTACCAAGTGTTTATAAAATTGAACTACATACTTCCGTCTCTCTCAACAGGTATCTCAGACTACACCACAGTTCCATGCCCAGTGGGTCAATACTGCCCTAATGCCACAGACAGCCCAATCCCATGTCCAAATGGAACCTTCCGAAATACTACCAGAGGGCGAAACATTTCCGATTGTCACCTCTGCCCTGCCGGTCGCTTCTGTCCACTGTCCAATAGCAGTTTCTGGGGCTATGAATGTAAAGATGGCACTTTCTGTCCACCGGGTAGAACTGCTCCTACTGTGTGCCTGGCAGGATATTTCTGTGACAAGGCCCAGACTCAGCTACCCTGCCCTGCAGGATATTATTGTCCTAAGGCATCACCCGCGCCCATTCCTTGTCCAGAGGGACACTATTGCGACCCATTGTATAACTGCTATAACGATTCCATACATAGAGACGCGGGTGCTTGTTACTCCAAGATTTGCCCTCTTGGTATGTACTCTCAATTTGCATTTACCTCTTTCGTTTGGAAATGCCTCCACATGTACGTTTAATTTTTTTTATCCTTGCTTTTTACATTCTGGGCATTTACATTTAAAATTTTTATTGACGGTTTTTAAAGCCGTCCACACGTTACTCCTCCTTGAAAATGGAAAAAACGTTTCCGTCGCCATCATTTTTTTCTCTCTATTTTGTGGTAAAACAAAAAAGAGATAACCTTTAAATCGCTTTATTAACAGGTTACAGACATAAGGATGGCGCCAAGGGATTAAATTTCAATGAGACGTGCGAAATTTGCAGACCTGGTTCCTTTGGCAATCATACAAATCGTTCAGTTTGTGAAATATGCAGAGCTGGCGTTATATGTTTGGAAGGTTTGTATATGCTCCCTGTTTACCGTAAATGATCTAATAAACGCCCGGGGCGTTTATTTAATTTTTGGGGTCCAAGTGGGGGCGTTAAATAGATGGGAGGCGCTTAAGAGAGAGAGGCGTTTATTGTCGTAACTTATTTTAACGAACTCAACATAACTGTATACAGTATGCTTTCGGCTAAAAACGTTTTTGTGTTTACAGAATCTCGACCGCGGGCTGACGGCTTATCTCGAAATTGAACATGACATAATACACAAACTGATGTTAATCAAGCAATGACATTAATAAATTGATTGATTTTGCTCGATTTCGCCATTTCCTAGTATTTGGGGGCAATTTTCAAGGGTGGCGTTTATAAGAGAGGGGCGTTTAATACTAACTTAACAGCTTAAGGGGGGCGTTTATTAGATAAGAGGCGTTTATTTGAGAGTGGGCGTTTATTAGATCGTTTACGGTACTTAAGAATTGGTCAAGCAACATCCCCGTCTGCAACAAATGGGAACTTAGTTGCGCAAGTGGTTTGTCGGTTACCATACGGTATCAATACCCAAACTGACTCAACAACAGACCTTCCCCAATCTTCCTCATAGTGAAGCTGTGTACGGTGCTGTTTATTATGCTGTACAAGCTGCTTCTAACTTTTGAGTCTGTGGATTAAATCCTTTGGTGTGACCACTCAAATGAAAGCTACTGAGCAGAACTTTCCACTGGTACTGTTTATTACGCGGAGCAAGATTCAGTATTGTATGTTTTGAATCTTTGGGTGAAATCCAGGAGTTTCCATGGATAGGAAAACTACTAAGTAGTCATATCCCGCGGTACTGTTAAGACTGAACTGGTTCTGTTGTTGTCATTTTAACCTGAAGCAACATTCTTTTCTTCCTCGTTAGGAGCAACTTCAGAGTTCCCTGGCAAAAATGAATCATCATTTGGAGTTAACAACACCAACAGCTACCTGTGTCCAACGGGACACTACTGCGAGAAAGGAGACTTGCAACCCAGACCCTGCCAGAATGGAACTTACAATGACCTCCTCGGTGCGGAACACGAGGGACAGTGTAAACCTTGTGATATAAACTACTTTAATGACGAGATCGGTAGAGATAAATGCAAGTTCTGCGGTGACGCTAAAGCGAAGGAGATAGGTAGCGACACTTGTAGCTGCACCGGACTAAACCGTGTTTTCAAGGTACGAGAAAAATCAGTGATGACAGGTCATGTTTTGTGTCGAACAACTTTGAATTCAGTCAGCGAAATATGCCATACTTAGGTGGTTGATCACTTTGAACTAGCTGACCCTACAGAATTCCGAGTTCTTTTACACGAATTAGACTAGTCTCAAATATTTCATAAGCAGTAGGAGAATTTCTCACCTGTAAAAGGAACTTACAATGTAATTTTTTTTTGTTTTCAGCCATCACAAAGATCGTGCGAATGCGAGGATGGTTACGAAGAGATCAGTAACAGCTTAGATTGTAAGCAAAAAACTTACGGCATATGCGGTGAAGATACATGGCGAAATGATAAAGGAAATTGTTGGAATGAAACACAATGGATGGATTACTGCAGTAGTACAGTAAGTTTTTTAAAATGCCGTAGAGTGAATGGAATCAAGATGTTCTTCAACTTTTTAAATACCGTATATACTCCATTAAGCCCCACCCCCCTCTCAAGTAAACCCCCTCTCTCTAATACCCCCTTTTTTCAGGGGAAGGAAGTTAATATGCCCTCTCTCTTTTAAGCCCCCATCCTCGGAGACCCAGGGGCAGATAGTGGGGGCGAGGGAAAGTCTAAACGGGCGAAAAAATATATATGGAACGAAGAAAAGTAAAGAACGGCGAGAAGAGCCCCTGGGGACAATGTCTTACCAGACCAGTTCCAAACGGTCGCCGCCGTTCTGGCTTCTGATTGGTAAAGAAAAACACAAGTTTTCTGGCACCAATCAGAAGCCAGAACGGCGGAGACCGTTTGGAACTGGTCTGGTAAGACATTGTCCCCAGGGGCTCTTTTCGCCGTCCCTTACTTTTCTTCGTGCCACATTTTTCCGCCCGTTTAGACTTTCCCTCGCCCCCACTATCTGCCCCTGGGTCTCCGAGGATGTTAAGCCCCTTCCCCTACTTATTCTTCACTAATAAATGATAGACAGTATTAATCAATAACGACTGTAAGATGTCATCGGGAATGATACGGGGTGGTTTATTCACCAACTGCAAGTTCGGACTTTTTTCTGATCCTCGGCTGCATGACCTCCAACTCCTTGTACTTGAGCTTTTCCACTTTTTATTATAGTTCTTTATGGAGAACTGATACCATCGTCTTTTCTATGGGTTTGAAGTACTTAGTCCCCAGGGCTCTCCCCCCTTGGGCGGAGCACTTAGTCCCCAGGGAAATAAATAACCCAAACCGGGGGGGGGGGGTAAAACTGCTCATTTGAATGGTCACGCTTTGGGATTTCATCCTCAGACTTAAAAGTTAGAACCACCTTGTTGTACAGCTTATTGAATGTTCCATGCCCTATAAATTGCACCTTCAAAAACGTTATCTACTGTTTTCATTTTACTTTTCACAGTCGAAATGCCCTTCCGGTTCTGTTGGATTTGTCGGAAGTCAGATTGCTTTATGCAAATGCCGTGTCACCAGCACAGATGATATTTGTGACAGAGAGTGTAAAAATCAACAGAAGTATCGCTTATCTGTCATTTGTACAGATCCACCTAAGCTGAAAATCACGTCACCAGATAACGTAGAGGTAAAACTTTACCAGGTGTTGAGAAATTTCCAAGCCAAGTAACCCTCCCCCCCCCCCCCCCGGTTACTCGGCAAAGTCGCCTCAAACCAGCCAGTGAAGCCCAAAACTAACGACTTTTTGCTATTTCTTCGATACCTTTATTATGCTTAGTGTAAAACAGTTTTTCGTACTGAGTTAATTAGGAGCATGGGCTGCCTGTGGCTTTGAGAACATTTATGTGCCTTTGAAATGAGAGTGAGCTGGCTTAACACATGAACCTTGTTACTCTTTTTTTTTTTCGGAAGCAGTGCATTAATACAAGCACTATTATTCAAACTTTATCTCTCCTTTTTTTTTTTTAAAACAGAGGTTTTACAACTTATCAGACTTCTCAAATGTTCCGAACTTCGCAGAAGCGTTCGACTGTCAGGATGGTAGCGTCTTTGCTGTCAGCATAACCGTCATGGAAGGTCAATAATTATTACCTTGTTTTCAATTTGTAAAGAAAATAGTTTTATGATCTTAAAAGTGAAAATTTTGTGATAGGGTAGACCTC
Organism: Porites rus; assembly: GCA_964035705.1. Lineage (NCBI taxonomy): Eukaryota > Metazoa > Cnidaria > Anthozoa > Scleractinia > Poritidae > Porites > Porites rus. The sequence goes on from OZ038000.1 coordinate 29,987,497, forward strand.
TATTTTTTCGCCTCCTCCCAAACCGTCCACCGGCCCCGTCCCCCGCCTACTTAATAGATTTGACACTCATCCAGAATGGTCGCCTGTAACGCAAAGCGCTCGATCTCGACAATCTTACCGGAATATAGGGAAATGTGAACAGGCTATCTGGTGCTAAGTTAATTTGTCTGCGTTGCAGGCGCTTGAAAGAAAAATCGTACGTCAGCACAACCCTTCGTTTTTGGCTTTTTGGGTATCAGTTTTATGCAGTCGTATACTACAACTTGGTTCATCTAAACCTCTCAAGGAAAGCTGGTCTGAAATGGTCTTTCACACTTACCATCCATAAAAGAGCCTAGAGGAATTCCTTGAGCTCTGTCTTTATTCAGTATTATTTCAAATGCTGTAAGAAGGGCGAGAAAAGCAATTTAAAAAAATTATTTAATATAAGCATTAATTCTTAAGTACTGATTTACAGACGGATTAACGTTTGGTGCTTACGATCCTGATTATAATGGCATGGTGGACGTTTTCGATAATGCTGTTGAGCAAAATTCAGCTGGCGTCAGTAACTCCTCCTCTTCAAGGCGTCGCCGAGCGGTGTCCAGTCTATCATATAGAGGCGTCAGCAATCCGACCACGTGTCTTACACATGGTTCTCACATGATCTGGAAGGTGTCAAACTCGGATTACCCCAAGTATGATAAAGACAGTCTTTATAACACCAATCCGTCATTTGACGATGGACCATTCAGGGCTTTGGAGGAAAGACATCAGCTTGAGTCTACGAAATTTGAGTTATTTGCTTACAAGTTCGATCAGGAAGGTGTTTATGTGTTTACTTCAAGCAAAAATCCAGAAAGTGCAATGGTGAGTGTAATACCCTACTTATGCTGGGAGATGATTGTATCGTTACACTTTAATTTCCATCGCCGCTCTTTTTTAGCATTGCAAGGTGGATTATTGTCACGTAACCAAAGTGTAGGCTGTGAATCATTACGATCTTTATAGTTAATAGAATAACGTCACAAATTGGTGAGTCATGTCACTATCTATAGTTTAATACTATCAATTGACTATATACAGCTCACTTTGACTCAATGCTGACTCCCCTAAACGCTTTTGGAGCGACAGTCACAGAACGACACGTACCGGAAGATCATCAAATGACTGGATTTATACCATAAATATTGAATCTTGCTGGGCGATTTTTTTCTCTTTCAGCTTGTACGTGTTATGGCTAAAGGAGCACAGTGCGCCGAGGATGGTCCGTTCTTCTCTACCACGCCACGTGTTGTGATTCAGAATGGTATTGCTATCTCCAGGGATATTGTTATTATGCCCGACTGGGTGTTGATTGGTGCCATGCTGGGAAGCTTTGGTCTGTTAATGCTCATTCTCCTGATTGGCTTGGTAGGTTTTAGTGATCAACCTTCCTACTACTTCTTCGGGGAGGGATAAAACATTTAAATCTTAAATTCAGTTTTGTAAAATAGTGAAAAACAAATGCAACTGTTTGAAAGCACGGTTGAAGGGGTTTCATTTTAATGATCACCCACAGTGTCAGACGTCTGTGGATAGACTCCAGAGATAGAACTGAATAACATGTTTTATGGTTAACTGTGCATGTGTGGCGATCGTTTGAATGGGAAGGCAAGGGAGAGCGGGGGATGAAGGAATAAAGGGGGGTGGGTAAGGGGGGATAAAGGCGCAAGAGTGCTTATTTTCCTTTCGCTTTCCTTTTAAATGCCTGCCACGCAGGACATAATTGACTCTGTTTCCGCACTGTTGACGCTATTTCCGTTTTATTTGCTACCTCCTACCTAGCTTATCTTCCGTAAACACGGCTGGAAGAAAGTGACATTCAAATTCCCACGCTATCGAGTGCTAGCGCAGCGATACAACTTTGATGACTACTCCTCAAAAGGGTCCACAGTACACCCAGCAAAGAAATACCACAGGAACCTTGAAGCACAAAATCAATATGCACTGGAAGGACCCTTACAAGAACAGGGACCTGCAGGTCTGTGTCCTTTATAAAAAAAAATCATCCTACTTTTGTTTCTCACTTCTAGCTTGTATTCTTTTTCTCGGTAGAAATCTTTAAAAACTCTTCATTATAGAAGAATATACTTACTATAAATATTTATTGTTTTGCAGTCGATGCTGAAGTGAAAGGGGATGAATTCTGGGATTATGACCAGCAAGTTGATTTGGAAGGTTTCACATCTGGTCGCTTGTATGGAATTTTAGCGAAGCAATCACGTGATATAACTGGAGCAATAGCCAGACAAAAAGATCAGGCCAAACAACTTTATCAGAAGATCAATCAACAGACCGAATCCCTCAAAGGATTGTGGATCGCCAAACTTAACTTACGAGGTCGCACTGCCATGGCAACGCCGGAGGACTTGAGAGCTTTTGAGGGCAAGAAATCAGAGGTAAAGTGGGAGTCTTTTCTTGTTTGATCGAAGAGGCACTAGATCATGTTAAATCCGCCTATTACATGTCAGAGCCAAGCATAAATAATAAATTGTTTTTTACATGTCCTTATGATTTTCATAGCTTGAAGCCGAACTTGAACGGAGAAAGGAGCTGGGCTTTAACTTCCAGCAGATCCTACAGCGCCAGAAAGCCATACTTGAAGAGGATGAGGAAGCACGCGAGGCACACCTTGTGGCGTTTGAGGCATCGTTGCGAGAAGCCATCCGTACACTGAAGAGTTACAGTGAAAACAAAGGCAAGGGCGACATGGCTGGAGACTTCAACGATCAGTTAGAACACAGGTAAGACCGGCATGGTTTTGAACCATGACGGTTAACCAATTCACACCCTTACTTACGGTCATGAAGTTTCTCTAATTTAATGTCGTCCTGGTGCAAATATGCCTTGCTAAGATTTACACTCACTAATTTTGACCAGTACCATATCCATCTTCACATCATCGATAAGGTGACGATCAGTATTTTTGACCCTCTCCCCCTAAGTGAGTTTCGCTTCGAGGCAAATGTAACTCTTACCCTCCCCCCGAGGAATATTGTTCATTACTTCAAACTCGCCGAAGTTTAAAATTTGCGACCTCGGAATCGGAATTTTGCATGTGTGAAGACGCTATTGTTTAAGCCATTTCAAAAATGACTAAAATGGCCAATTCTACAACAGAAAACAGTACCTATTACTTTTGAATTTGATCCTCTTTTCTTGATACGTATTTCTGCCAGTGCGTTATGCGTCTAAGCCAGCTGTTTTAAAATAGTTTTGAGGACATCCAAATTTCGATGTTATAACTAAGACAAAAGAACTGTGATAACAAAACAGCAACAACAATGATAAGTTTCCCCTAGATTCATCTTCCATGTACTCTTTTAGGGTTGGAAGCCGCGTCGATGCAATTATCCAGCGGTTGTCTGTGGAAATTCAAAGCGAATGCCAGCGGCGCGGAACCTGGGCACTACTAGGTAACGTTACAGGCGCAAGGCTCTGTTCTATTGAAGGAGAGATCCTGGGTCTGGATTACTTGTTCAATGGCGATGGAACGATTCGCGCCACAGATATCGTTTCTCAGGACACACATACGGGACTTCTCATACCCAATCCTCAAACTGCTAACATGTTGTTGGCTGATAACGTCACTAACGTACCAGTCCCTCCCAACTTCTTTGTTCATCAGAACAATGGACGTGTCATGCCCATTGAAGGAAATGTCGCGTATGACCCACTTGCGTCACGTCTCACAATTACCGCTGACAGCACTAATGCAGACGCTGCCTCGTCAGCAGAAGCACTTATCCCATACATCCCGTATCCGAACAATCCCGAGACTGGTGTGCCTGTGAAGACAAGTCTGACTCCAGTGGAGAAGAGAGGAGATATGAGATTAAATGGAAGAATGATTTGTGGAAGGACTGGTCTACCTGCACCGATTTTGGGAATGACCATTCATCCCGAAACCGGTAAGTAGGATTATCCCCCCTTTAACAACTATCAAACTTCATCATAACTTCCAAAAGTGAAAATTAAAAAAATTCGTCACGTAAAATATTCAGTGAACTGGGGCTTTGAAAGAGATATCTGCTATAATAATCGTGTATTTATTTTTCTATTACATCAGGCAATGCGTATCCAATTGGTGGTTGCCATCCCGACCCAGTTACTGGACTTCCGGTTGCTATAGAGCTCGGTTCCATGATGCTTGATCCAAACACCGGTCGCCCAGCACCCATTGTAGGAGTCACCATTGACCCTAGGACAGGTAATGTTATTCCTCTGGGTGGTACTCCAGGAGATTCAGATAGAGGTGACGAAATTCCGGTCCTGCTCGGTGATTCTTTCACGGAGCCTCTTTCTGGTAGACCTCTAAAAGTGACTAGTGCCAGGTTGGTGGATGATGGACAAGAGAGGGAACTGGAGCCAATGGGAGGTGGATACCAATATGTCTTAGATGTTGGTGAGCTGTACTATGAATACCGCGTTCTAGATGCCCTGGAGGCGCTTAAGGAAGCTGTAACTGGTCCAGATGACTTGGACGGTCGTCACGAACTCAGCATGTTAGAGACTGCGCAGAAAGATTTACAGCGTGGACGCTCAAAGGTGATGACCTACCTCCTACGAAACGTTCATGACATCATGCGCCGCGAGGAGCGCTGCTCTCTGCTGGCTGACAGTGGTGGGAGCCCAGGCATGTACGAGTTCTCAGCCACCGGTCAGTTGCTCCCCATACTGGTGGGCACCACCATGCGAGACCCCTCAGGTACGGATCTTGATGTGCCAATACTGGGAATCGATAAGAATCACGAGACAGACACTGTGATCCCCTTGGGAGGCTCCCTAGAGGACCCCGGTGGTGAAGGATTGGTTCCTATTATGATTGGAGAGAAGGCTGTGGACCCCGTGACTGGTGCGCTTGCTACCATCTGTGGTGCGAAGATGAATCAGGAGTTTGGCGTGACAGAGCCTGTCACACTTTCATCTAGTCCTCAGAGAAAACGACGTCCACCCCCAGGATCGGTAAGTATTGCAAAAGTCTCTTACCTAGGTTCTCTCTTTCGTTGTTTGGTGTCAGGAAACTAAAGAATGAGGTTGTCGTGAAGTTGCATACAAGGCTGAGTAATTAGGCTTTCCAAACACGAATCAGTTGATGAAAATCTGTTTCAACTCTCCTCAGACACCACAAGGAAGCGTTTTTTAGTCGTTGTGTTTCGTTTATTTTAATAATATTAGTCTTAATTAATTGCAAAAAGCATTTTTAAAAATTTGGTGTTGAAGTGAAAGGTGTCATATCAAAACGGGAGGGGAAGATTGAGGCGGTTAAAACGGTATGGAACTCTTCTGAATGCTGAGAGAGAAAAACAAGGGGATATTGCATGTCCTCTAGCTCGCTTTCGAAGTTTCCACCTTAAATATGTGGGTAGTGCCTCACCTCTCACCTCTCGCGTTTCGCGTCTTCTTCCTTGAACCTGATTATACCTTTGCTTGTGATCTGTAGGTTGCCCTGTTGGAGGAGGAACTGGCAGGCCGCCGTAGTTTCTGGCGTCGGCAGCGACATCGTGAAGATGAACTGACTGAAGTGGAGGCTAACTTATACAGACAGCTGATGGAGGATGAACACGTGACAGCTTATCAAGTACATGAACAACTCGAGAACATAAAAGAGGGTAAGTGACTTGTTTCTTTCTAGAACTGGTGAATGGAGCGTATTCGTACTCTCACTAATACGCCTCAAGTATTAGCCCGTCAAACAAGGTTACTAGCGCATGATGTTAGCACAAAGCATAAAGATCTTCCCCCTCTTTTCAATTGATATTTTTTATAAACTCTGTCAGTTCCCTCCTTGTTATTGTAATGAATTTAACTCAAATGAAACTGTTTCCATAGAAACTGTGTCCCTGGCTGATGCTGCCCATCGTGAAGTCCAGCGGCGAACTGAAGCCTCAGTGGATCACGCGGCCGGCTTGCCTCCTGATATTGTAGCTGTTCTGACCATGTTTGATGCCTTGGAGAGACAGAAAGAAGAAAGTCATAATACTGCTCACAAACGCTTTGCTGATGCCATCACCCGCTTCTTTGATAAACTGCAGACTGAGGAGACCAAGTATAACAACAGGATGGAGGAACTACAGGTAGGATTTTAGCTTTTTGAGGAGTAAGTGTTCAGTTTTCCAGAAAAAAAGGTTTCTGGGAAACTGGCTACCTATCCCTCCCCCAAGCCAACATTTTACCATAAGGAAGAAGTGAGTGTTAATGTTGGCTTAGGGCAGGGGTAGGTGCGCAGTTTACCAGGAACCTTAATTGATCCCCTGGTATGGAGGAGCCCTTAGCTTTTGGGCAATGATGAGCATTTAGCATTTATTAACAACAGCCGTCAACCGCTTGTGTGATGGTTTAGGGAGTTACTAACCTATTTAACTCGTTGGGTTTCTCCAGGGAGCACTGAATCCCGAGGCAGAAGCCGCCGTCACTGAGCGCTTCCAGCAAGCTAAGGCTAGGTTACGTGGGGAATTGCAAGATCAGCTTCAGAGCCGCATGGAACAGTTGGATGAAGAGCACGCGAACCTTGAATACGTCAGAAACAAAGCTGAGATTTCCGCTTTGGAAGCTAAGGTAGACATGTTTGTTATATTCCCTGTAAAAAGCAGTAGCATATATTGCTTAGTGGTCAGTGTTAAATGTTGGGGTGAGGTAACCTTTTTACACTACACTAGACGCAGGTTTTAATACCAAAATTCAAGAAAACAAGAAGTTTTTTGGTAATCGTGTTGGCCAGGATCAGAAAGGTCAGCAATTATTGCTAATTTTTTATTTCCTTTTTTTGTATCCAGCTTATCCTAACAGGAGGCGCAGTGATCGCCGGTGAATATGAAGTCATATTGCCTGGTATTTACGGTGATGATCTTCCTTTGCCGGAGTCCAACAGAGAGCTGTTGCCACTTCTTCAGCGCCTGATCCGCTTGTTGGAAGAGGGCATGCCAGTATTAATGAACTCCGCTGGACAGGTTGTCGGAGGTGGATACGCTGTGCTTGGCGGCGGTGCTAAGTTTGATGTCATTAGCGCCGGTGGAGCTGCCGCTGGTGGCAGTGGAACTGACAGAGTCACTGCTCTTGGTATGTGGGATTCTAAACTGCAAACAGTTTTTATAAAATTATTGCCCAGCGAGCATCGAGGAAAACATGACTGTTTTGAAGTCTCGTTAGATCGTGTCTCATTCGAGTTATCTCTAGTGTATTTTGCAGTCTGTAGTATCAAAAACACGTGACATATGTCTTTGGCTATCTGTCCAGAATGTCACACCGTATTCTTTGGAGCAAAGGTTAGGGCTAGGGTGAATTCACTCAAGCCTTTCACTTCCAGAGAGAGACTGTCTTGTAATGGTGCGACCATTCAAATGAAACCTCTTAAAAACTTTCACATGGTACTATTTGTTTTAAGCATTTTACAAAATGAAATTTAGAAATTTTGGCCACCTTTTACAGTGGAAAGACAAATTTGGTCTTATTTTGTGTTATTTAGGACCTACCTTGTTGATGTCCCCAACAAGCGTTACCTCTGAGAGAACTCAACAGGCGTCAGCTATGACGTTAGCGCCACAGCACAGGCCGATGGGTACAACCATCTCTGCCACAGAAATCCTTTCTAAAGTAGAGGTTGGACAGATGGGAGAAAAGTTCAGCTCCGAGGCTGTAAACATCGCTGAAATCGCCGCATCGGGCGGGCTGACAGAAGAGAAGCGAAAAGAGATTACAAAGAACCTCATGGAGAAGCATACGCTTGAATGCGCACAGTTGGAGAATGAACTCAGGACGAATGAGATAAAGGTGATATCTGAGGTTATACAGGCGTATGAGGAGAGGAAGAGCAAAGCTGTCGCTGATTTACAGGTAAGGCTCGTTGTTAACGGTGCTGTAAGGGTATTGGGTTAAATCATAAGTCTGTGTTTGTCTTGATAACGGAAAAATACTTCGGAACTTGTGTTTTATCCCCCATTTTCACAACATCTGTGATCTTTAACTGAGCAGACACAAAGCAAAATTTGTTTAACTGATCCAGGGATGACGCATACCTTACTTTAAACAATTTCAGGAGGAGCTGAAAGAGAGATTACGAAAAGCCGAGAACGAAGATGAGAAAGAAGCACTGATAAAGGAATACTCTGACAAGATGGCGGCTGCACAAGACAATATTGAACAACAGAAACAGAAGAAGTTGCGAGATGTCAGAAAACTTTTGAAAGAAGAGAGAAAGAGGCGCAAGAAAGAACTTTTCAAGTATGTCTTTAAGTCGTGTTTTACTTACTTTTAAGGTTTTACAAGAAAAACTTTTTGCAAGCTAAGTAAGTCTTTTATAACCGTGTCTGATTTTTCCCGCCGTTTTAGCCGCCACAAGGAGGAAGCCCGTGCAGCAGGAGTCAGTGACGTTGTCGATCTCGATCTCCCGGATGAAGACGAACTTGACAAAGAGCTGATTTTATTGGCTCAGCAACAAGAAAAACTATTGGCTGAATTGGCGTTGGCGTATGAGCAGGAGAGTGAGCGGGAAAGAGAGGAGATGGAGTCTGGAAGGCGGGAGGCGTTTGATAAAGAGATGGAAGCTCGTGTTCGAGCCATGAACTTGTCAGTGGCTCCAGAAGAGATTGAGGGTGCTTTTGAAGAGGTCAGAGAGGTAAGGAAACACAAACAGCTAGGAAAGAACAGCTCAGTTGTTTTCAGTGGCATGCTCACTCTGCGTGAATTGTTCACAGACATTTAAGTACCACTTTTGCTGACTGCTAAAGCCCTTTCTCTTGTATGGTCACACACACCGATTTCATCCATCGACTAAAAATTAGAACCCCTTTGTAGGGCATAGTAGACAGTACCACAGAAAAGAATTGTTCAGTAGCTTACATTTTAAACTGCAAAACAGTCGCTTTTTTTTCCTTAAAATCGGTCTAGCGTAGCGTAAGAGTCTCATGCGCGAACGTCTCTCCCCAGTCTTGCTCTCTGTTGTCGCTTATTGGCTAAATCAAATCATCACGGTAGTTCAACTCTGTCTTTTGGGAAGAGGGTTTTCATGCTTAGTTTTTTGTTTTGTTTTGTTTAGCTTCACTCACGAGCAGCATCCAGAAGAGTCAACATGAAGGAGAAGATGAAGGAACGCAAGGAACGTAAGAGATCCAAAAAGACTGAAGAGGAACTGAAAGAGGAGCTAAAACACGTGAAACCCGGGTCCCCTGAGGAAGCTGAGATTCTGGAGGCACTGGATCAGAGAGAGAACGCAGACATGCGCAGAGAACAGGCAGCATTGCTTGCTGTTTTGGCTGAAGTGGAGGCTGAACAGGAAGACACGAAACGAAAACAGGTCTGAATTTAATCTTACATTTGCTTCGTTTGGACGTCGCGGGTATAAACAAAACTGATTTGGCTATTTTTTCCTCGAGAGGAAGGATGAAGAGAGTCATCCCCAAACCCTCTCTCACCGGTTGCACATCTCTGCCCGTCTCTTTGATATTTAAAAGTTTGAGACAAATGAAAGACGGCTATGGATCAGTCAGTCAGTCAGTCAGTACTGACTGGTCTGGTGCGGATAGGCTTCATTTCCATTTGGCTCTCAGTTTTTCATTTGTCCTACGCACCTGCTACTCTCACCATTTCTACTATTATAATTATACAAGACGCAATTTGAATTTTGGTAAAGATGCTTTTCTTTCTCTCTTTTCTCCAAGGTTGTACAAAATCTGCTGAAGAAAACTGAGATGACTGAAGAAGAACAAAAGCAGGTCGTTGCCAAATACTTGGAAGAAGCTGAAGAAATGAAAGAACGATATAACGATATGCAGAAACACAGCAGAGCTGTGCTGGCAGCCAAACTTGCGGCTAGAAGACGGCTGAAGGAGGAGATGAGAAAGGAACAAGCTATGAAGAAGGAACTCAAAGAGATGGCCAAGAAACAGGTAGATTATCAAAGGAACAATACAAAGTTTGGATATTTCTTTTAGCATTGAATACAATGAGCTGTAATATTGTTCAGCTGGTTCTCGCAACTTCGCTTAGCGCGGTCCTTTCTTCATATTTTTGTCTGATAATGATCCAAACGACTTCTGTAATGATTTGTCTATTCCCCACTTCAGAAACTCTAAGAAGAATGGGTACAAGCTTTTGGTGCAGTGATTTCTAAGATTCTTTGGGTGGACAAGCGTTGGTTGTGATTGGTCGATGGTATTCAAGGCAACCAATGACCAATCATAAGTAACGCTAGTCTACCAAAATGATCCTAGAAATCGTTAAGCTGAAAGCTCGTACCCATTCTCCTTGAGGTTCTGGAGAGGGGAATAGAGTTGACTATATTCTCTCGTCTATCAGGCTGACTTATCCGGTGATCAAGCCACTCTTCAGGTGTTAGAAGCAGCCGACGCACAAGTATCAGAAGAGGTGAACAAAGAACTAGAGCGTCTGGCTGAACAGCAGATTGAGCAGCAAACAGCTCTGGAAGTAAAACAGGCGGAGGAGATGATCGCCTTAGAGGAAGAGCTTAAGAACGAAGAAAAGTCTGGCGGCCATCAAGTTGTTGATCAGATTGAGGAACAAAAACTCAAGGTGGGTTAACAGCTTGAACGACTGGCGTAAGGAGAAATCCGCTTAATCGTTCACGACAGATACGAAAGAGATCACTGTTGTGACGGTGGCGTGAATACTATATCCTTAGTAATAAAAAGCAGTATTTAACAACGAGAAAAGTGTCAAATCAATCTGCAATCAGTCCGATTTACATTTTTCCATGCCTCGTGTTGGATATCCCAAAGTAACACGCTTCCTATTGCTTTTTTACCTTACTTAAACCCGATTTACGCTTAGCAAAACTTGCAACACTTTAGAAGATCAGTTTCGTAACTAATTTATTTGTTATTTTGTAGCTGATCGAAGCAAAGAAGGAGACCTTTCAAAAGGAGATGTCACGCAAGCGGGACGACTTGTCACAAGAACAAGCAGACATGTTGCTTGAACAGCACAAACAAGAACTGGAGTTCCTTTCACGCAGCATGGAAGTTGAGAAGCAGCGACAGTTAGCTTCACTGGGTGACAAGATTGCTGAGAGAAAGAAGCGCAAAGCAGCAGCTCTACAACAAAGACACAAAGCTGAGATGGCAAAGGAAACGATGAACCAACAGGACCAGAGACAGAAAGTCGAAGATGACAAGGTGGACATTTACAATTTACTTCAGACCTATCACTCCCCGAGGAGATCCGGGTCAAAATTGAAAGAAAAATTCATTGAAACTTTCACCTTGTATCTTGCCTACCACGCAGACGTTGGTTTGATTCCGGCACAACGATCGAGAATGCGTAACGTCTGCGTAGAAGGTTAACTTATCTTCTTCTCTCGCCGACCCCTCGACCCCTCGACTCCGCCCCCGCCCCCACCCCCCCCCCCCCCCTAAGAAAATAAACGACAGGGATGACAAAAATATTCATTGATATGGCTGTTTTAACTTTTCTTTGTTCAATCATAGATTCGCGAAGCTCAGAAGTCTGCCCTGATTAATGCGGTTCAAAGCCTGGACAGTGAGCAGGCAGGGAATACTATTTACCAGGTGTTACAACAGAGGCACATGCATGAGAGGGTGAAGCTTGAGGAACAGTGTAACAGGGAGATTGACGCTGCCAAGGCTGAAGCGCGGGCTCAAATGGCCGAGAATCGCCAACTGGAGAGAGAGGAAGTGGTAGCTGAACAAGAAAAGGTGAGAAATATGTCATGTATCGTCCACTTAAGTTTCATTCAAGGACAATCATATGTTTGATATGCAAGAAGCTGTACAGCGCTTAGTTTTATTAAGCTACACATTTTTCTTTAGGAATTCATGGATCTGATTGCGAAGTCCAACTCGATGAGTACCGCAGAACTGTCCCAGAAGAAGGCTGAACTTAAGTTACAGCATAAGGTATTTTACGTACTCTTTCGGTCTGTAGTTCTTGTCCATGTTAACGAAATCCGAAGTGTAATCTTATGACTTTTATTGTTAAGACTTTCTTGAGCCGAAGTTTGTTTACATAAAATTGTACTTTAAAAGCTTTAAGACTTTGTTTGTTTACAGTTTTGTTTTCTTGCGTGTAAATTTAAGGAAAGTCATTTTCTTCAATCATCAGAAACAACTCGCCCAGTTTGACGCGGAAACTCAACAGAAAATGGTTCAAGCCGAAACGGATACCTTACCTTCTTTGGAGGTCAAACACGCGCATGCCAGACTCGAACTTCGAGAAAGACAGCTGCAGGAACTCGCTGGTACGATGAGCGAACTTTCAACTGAAGAGGTATGAATATCTCTTTTTAAAAAGTGTTTTGTTTTGTCTGCCTGTTATGCCTCCAGTCTTCATTGCTTTCACTTATTGAAATCCAAAATAACGCCCTTGTGCTCCGTGTTAAAATGGAAGTCTCGTTTGCTTCATTTGTGTGATGACACACCACAGACCCTTGCTTGACTAAAACTTTTGCGCTTTTCCTTCGCTTTATCGCGAGTTACATGTTTCACGCTCTTTGTATGTGTTTCACGTTTGGTTCAATGAGCAATGGTTGCATAGTTTATCACGCTTTTCACGGGCTACATATCCTCTTGCGCTTTAAACTGATTCTGTTTCTGCGCTCACTGTGCCGTGCTGTCCCGTGGAACACAATGTATAATAAGGCCATTCTTGTTTTTCCGTTGGACGGTAGGAGTTGATCAAAAACTACGCGGAGGAAGCCGAGCGTGCCTCACAAGCAGCCAAAGAATATCGCGACCAAACCATGTTTGAAATGGCGGAGAAGATCAACAGAATAAAGGCTGAACGGCAACAGCAGAGCGAGGAACAAAAGAGGAAAATGGACGAAGAAGTCAAGTAAGAAATAACAGTCTGAATGTGTTACTTTTAAAAACAAATGATTGGTTTAATGATTAGTAGCAACAATGCTTTACGTATCCTACGGGACAACGAAAATAAACTTCAGCTAACTTCGTTGTGAAATGTCTCTTTCAGGCGCCTTGAGGCTGAGCTGGAGAAAGAAAGAGAGCGCGAGGAACTGAGACTTGCGGACAGAGAGGCGGAGAGAGCTGCTAAACGGATGAAGGCGGCACAGGAAGCAGACGCTGCTAAGCAACTGGCAATGTCTCAGAGAGGAATGACAGAAGACGAAAAGGAGGTCAGTAAAAAGGTCCACTCAGAAGTGTTGCAGGGATGAACAGTAGAGTTGAATGAATGGGCAGGGGAGGAGAAAAGTCAGTTTAAGGGCTCTTAAAGGGACGGCTTGGGGTAACTGTAGAGATGAATGTATGGGTCATAGGTATGTAACTGTATGGTTTAATAATAAAAGAGTCAGAGGAGGGGAAGCCGGGACTCTAAATGCTCGGTAGGGGACCGCTGGAGAAGGGGAAGGTAGAGAAGAGGTGGATTAAGGGAGGACGAGATGTTTCAGCAATGATTCGTTTTTATCCGTTTTCATGCGTTATAATGCTTAGTAAAAGACAGAGTACAATAAGCTAAGTGGGCTATTGTACAGGTGAAGAACAAGTGGAAGAAAAAAAAACAAGAGAAGGTCTGGCGAAATTTTTGTTAGAAGCTCTCTTTAATACAATTTTCGTTGTTTTTGTGATGTTTAGAAACTTATGACGGAGCACGAGGAAAATATGGCTAAATTCGAAGCAAACCTAAAGAAAGAACAAGACCGAACAAAGGCTGCTCTCCGAGAGAAACTTGAGGCAAGGAGAAAGAAAAAGAAAGACGACGAAATGAAGAAGATCAAGGCAGCAGCTAAGGTTGAAACGGAGGTTGCTGAACAGAAAGAAAGAGAAGAAATGACGGCATTACAAAAAGAAGGAGCGGAGCTTCTAAAAGCAAGCACGCCAGCTGTTCCAAGGGCTCCCTCGGACACACGAAAGAAGGCAACAGGTAATAAACACTAACAATACACAATAATCAGTAGAGGATTAGAGAAACGGTGTGCAGTTCCATGCTATGTATTTAAATTTACTTCTTTACACTTTTCCCTTTCTTAACACTTTCCTTTTCTGTGCACATATGTCTACAAATCATGATTATTTCCTACCTTTTGATAATGATGAAATGAAGACCTCGAAACATTAAGTTACTGTCCTGCTGCTGATTTTTGTTTTTAATTTTAAATAGTTCTCAGAAGATTAAATTGTCAATCTTTAACCTTGCCTTTAGACGAGCTCCCCATCACAGAAAACTTACTTACCTCAGCGGATAGCCAAGTTAGCGCAGGCGCTACACCAGTAATCACTGCTGGACTGCCTGCAGGCGTATCAGAACAAGACTGGGTCTCAATGCTGATTGGTTCCCCAATCTTCGACAGCGTAAATGAGATTGAAAACATGTTGAAAAATAACATTGGCGAGGGAGGAGTAGCTGGGGCAAAAGGCGGGCGGCCCTACATTGATATCAAGGACGCTCAGTGGTACTGCAGGGGAGACTTGGTACCTGTGGACATCAATGAACTGAGCCCGGCGAACTTTGTCGTCTATCGCTTCGGAGTTTTTATCACTCAGATGTTGCAAAAAGCCATGGACACACCGGAAGTGACGTTGCTCCTTGCTTCTAATTTGCCTCCAAACAATTATGAACGAAACGCCTTCCGGAATTCATTTTTCTACGAACATGCGCGCAGGGTGTTGTTTGTGCGACAAGAAAGAATGGAGTCCGTTGGTGACTTCTTGGTAGTGATTATGCATGCCTTATCGCACATAAAGATTGATGATCTCGTTGACGATCAGAACCCACTTTTCCTGAGAGAATTCTACAAGGTAGTAACTTTTTATCCATGTTAATTTATGTTTCACGGCGTTTTCAGGGAACTTTGTTTTTTAGATACAATCAACTCTTTGTAATTCGGAAACCTTTGGGACCGCCACAGTAAGTGTCCCGTCTTAGAGTGATGTCAAATAAAGGGAATAAGGAAAGGCGGGGACCAACTCTAGGCGTTCGTTTTACAGAGGTCTCCGTCTTAAAGAGGTGTCCGTTATGAGAGAGAGAGAGATGTCACCTGTAGTTTTTATCGCGAATTTAATCTACCAAAGGAGTCCCTGAAAATTGGTAAGCCAAAATTATACTCTAAAAATGGGATTTTTGATTCTCTGACGACAGTTAGTTTTCTGTTCCAAAAAGGTTGTCCCTTGCATAAACTGTTCCTGAAAGCGCTATGGAAGTTAGTGTCCTTGTAGTTGGCTTTTTCTTACTATTGTTTGATTATGTTCTTTCTTTAACCATTTTAAGCTGAGAGAAATTCTTATAATGTTTTTGTTGACTGGGTGGCACATTTTCAACTGAAGTCCGATTTCTTGTTTTGTTTTACCTTACTACTATTGTCCAACGTTTTCTTTTCCTCGGTCTTAGTGTATTATCTTTGATCCCTAGTGTGACATTTTCTGCCTTTCTTTATTGATATATTGTTTTCTTGATTCCCAGGCGTTCCGTATTTGTTGTCAAGACTTGTTCTTCGCGCGCTCCCGGAACACACCCACTTCTCAAGGACTTGTGGGTAATGTGTCAAGCGCCAATCCGCTTGAGGCGGCTTTCAAGCCGGCGAGGTCAATGACCGAGCGTGTCAATGTAGTGGGAGAACTGGTGAACATTAAGGTGTCAAGTCCAGTCGATGCTGACTTTTCGATACAAGTACGTTAGCTTTTACATATGATCAATATCAATATTTCTTAGCTTAATTTTGGATAATATTTGTGGTACGCAATTATCCAGGCTTATCAGTTTTCTGTCTATTATCCTTCAGGGAGTCACAGAACGTCTTGCTAGGAAGAACGCATTCCTCACTCGTGCCAAACTGAAGGAGTACCTCTCATCTGCACATGCGCCGTCTTCGAGGAAAGAGGAATTCGCCATGACGAGGCTCAAAGAGCTAAGAGGCGAGAAGACTGGAGAGGAGAAGAGGTGAGTTTTGAACTATTTGATACGCAATTTTTCTTCGCCCTTCAGACTTGTATCGGTCTGTGAATTTTCTGGCATTTACTGAAAGTTAATTTGAAGTTAGGAAGTCTTTTCCCATTAGTTCTTTTTCCTTTACTCGCTCACTCATTTATTCATTCGTTCATTAGTTTATTCATTCTCCTTTTTGGTCGTCTTCGATCCGTTTATTCATCGATTTCTGGAAAATAGTAGGTACGGTGGCTGATAATACGGAAACTACCTCTTAACAAAGGGTCCCCTTAAGGTAGAGTGAGAAAATTCCAGATTGTCAGGAGCCAATAACCCCAGACCGAACAACTTCCTTTTACTCGTGTCACAGCGTTGACACCGACCATTTTACTTTTAGAACGATTTTAGCATATCTTTTAAGTCCCACAGAGCGGTTAGCAAAACCATGGCACGTGATTTTTGACCTTTAAATGACGTTTAGTTTTCGTTCGTTTCGATATCTTATACTTCGATTACCCTCATAGACGGAGCGGAGCCTCCATTTTGGCGGAAAAGTGCTCTAAAATGTATCTAAAAATAAACCGGTCGTTGAAAACACCGTGGCGTAGGCCAAGTATGGGAGTTTTTTTTTTTATTTTTTTTATTTTTATTTTTTTATCTTTAATAACATTTATTCAATCAACAATCAACAATCGAAAATACTTACAAACACTACGATACTTACACTACTTACAATACAATATTTAGAATACAATAGACTAGGGTACTTACTCTGTTTACAATGTAAAGACTTACAATACTCAGTACTTACAACACTACCTACTCACTACTCATACTACAATGCACTATTTACAAGGCAGTTCTAATTAGTATGGGAGTTGCTCGCTGTCGGTTATGGGCTCCTTTGATTGTACCAGTACGAAATTCTACAACTGATGTCATTGCCATTTCCAATCTAGACCCAAGTCTCGTACGGCGGGCGTCAAAACAGGTATGAAATCACCGAAGGAACTTCTTGAGAGGCAAATCAACGATCTAGAAGGACGCGTGGACTCCCTTAATTCTGAGTTGGCGCAAGTGTTGAAAACTGAGTCTGACCTGAATTTCACCATAAACGAAATGGAAAAGGATAGTAATATATCAGACGACAGGTTACAGGTCTTGCGACAACAGCTCAACAGTGCTGAACAGCGCAAAGACAATCTGTTGAACAAAGTAGACTATCTCGAGGAAGAAATCAGAAAGAAGAACAAAGAGTTAAAGGCCTTAAAATGAGTAGGGACTGGGGCGAGTAACCTATTAGAGACCCCTTGGCTTAAACGTTCACTCTTTCGACGAAGATTAAGGTGTTCTTTAGCGAGTTAAATGGTTAAACACCAAGAAATATTTTTTGTAGAATGGAACATTTTTAAATATCAAAGCTAATTGTAGTAGATTTAAACAATAATTCATGTAAATAGTAGTAGATTATCTGACTCAAACAATAACTGAAGGATAGTGTAGTTACAGGATATTTATTTAGGCTTGCTTGTATTGTATTTATAGTTGAAAGTGGATGCCTTTCGAAGTGAATTATTCTGTTTTTTCTTTTGTTGTCAATTAACAAATACTCCCAATTTTCTTAATTTATGGGATGTGTTAAAGCAATATAATTTTTTCGACACTCAGAACTCAAATTTGTCACTACTAATTGTCCATGAATAATCTTTATATAGTTGACGAAATTTTCAATATTTTTGTATCTTAGTGTTCATTTTCTTATCCATTTACAAATAATTAGTAGTGATGAGAACTAGGAATATTTTTGTACGCGCAATTTCACTTGAAATAAAGTCATTCTTTCATTGTACATGTAATTGCCTCTCATAATAATTAATAATTTAAGAGTATATATTGCGCAGTTTTCTTGACGAGATGATTAACTGCGCATAAAACTAACTTTACTTTAAAACTTTGAATTGGGGACTTTGAATTATTGAAAGGTTAGTCTCCCATGTTGCTGCTATATCTCGTCACACAAGGCTCCTCTCCGAGCGTTGCGTAACGAGACAAATAAGGCCACTTTGGGAGACTATTGGAGGGAAAGCTAAATTCAGTGTTTTCAAACAAGTTTGATATTACAGTTAGCTATGCCTTTATTTTAGCTTTGTTGAGAAACAAGTGATCACAACATCAGGGAAACTGTAAATACAACAAAAAAATTTTAAAGTTTGATCATACTACATTTCTCAGCGCTCTCAACTTCAGAAAGCGTAAAATACCTGAAATATTTATTCATAACAAAATGAGGACGAATTGCTTGCAAGCCTTTCACAATTTCTCCCGCGTGAAATTAAGCAAATTGATTGGAATTATTGGACGGGGTTTTCAGTCTCATTGACCTCGTTAAAACCTAGTTTGATATGTATGTACAAGTGATTCTTGTACGCCGAGGACTGGGTGAAACGTTTCCCGCACTTTTCACACTGATATGGCTTTTCTCCTGTGTGGATCCGCTCATGCGCAATAAGGTTCCCGGATTGAGCGAAAGCTTTAGGACAGAAACGACACTGAAACGGCTTTTCACCACTGTGAACTCGCATGTGCACCTGGAAAACAAAAACATACATAATACATCTTTGTACTTTATTGGGGGGTCCCTGAGGGTAAGAAACTCTGACCTTGTTTAAGACAAAGAAAACAGTAACTTGTATAAAATCAAGAATCTCTGCATAAAAACACTGGGGTAGACACAGTCCCCTATGTTTTTGTACGATTGTTAAGATCGATCGCCTACCGGTACGGGCGGCCATCTTGGATATGTACCGAGGAGGGGGTGTCGGGGTTTATAGCAGTCGAGGGAGTGAGGCTTTCTTCCAACGAGCAAAATATACGCTCCTACTGTTTGGCATCATGCCGCAGAAAAGGCCAAAAACTATCCCCTCCCCTCCCCCTTTGCCTCACACTCCCTGTCTGCGGGTTCTTGGGTGTCCTTGAGAAAACCTAGTGCTTGGTTGTAACGTCACTTATATAAATGTTAAAAACAAGGACACAACTATTTAAAGTACGTACCTTCAATGCTCCAGATTTGGAGAAAGTCTTGAAGCAGATGTGGCATTGGGGCCGTAAGCGGCGAGCTTTCTCTAGCAAAGTTACTTGTTTTCCACTGTTAGGTGTATTTGCATGAAGAAATGGAACGCTGTAAGTCCTAAAAGAGAAAATATCTCTTTTAAATTTTTTTTCTACCTAGAATTGTCTATTACTCCTAACCAGTTAAACAATTTTACCATTGTACTTGTGGAATATAGCACGACGCTGGTTGGGGAAGCCGCCATCCCATGGATCTTGAAGGAGGCAGGTACTGTTGTTGAATTTCTGAAGAAAAAAATCAGCTCCACAGTTAGCGACCACATTTCGAAGAAAAAGAGAAAAAGAAACAACCAGGTATTTTTCTACTCTGAAGGGGGAAGGTACAGTGGATACTGACGAAAAAGCGATTTGAGGAGGGTTTAGTTGCGTCCCCTGCTAGTGTTACTAAATCACACACAAAAAAAAAACTCTATATTTTCAAACAAACTGGAGAGACATCTAGTAATGTTCAGGAAAGCTCTCTTTTAAAAAACTTTTAAGTCATGTTCTGCTTTTCAAGACGTCAAACACGAGAAAGCCGAATGTCTCACTGGATGTCCAAATGTTGATTTTTTAAACATTATCTCACTATTCTATTAAAGCAAAAAACTTCGATATTTTCTTCAAAAGAAAGACGTATTTTTTTTGTGTGTTGCAAGCTATGCACCATTTGAACCAATTTAAAAGAACTCCTAGAACGTACATTATGTAATTCAAATCACATTTGAACTTCGGTTTTTTTTTCTGGGACGCAAAATCGCCGTTCAACGTATATATTATAATATTTTCTTTAAGTTTCAGAGTGATGGAATGTGTTATTCCGTCTACTGAAGCGTTAAGCGAGGAATATAAGAAGAAATTGAAAAAAAAGTCAACATTTTTAAACTACAGCTGCAGTACCTTGACTTTGCTCCATCGCTCTCTCAATTCTGTAAGTCAGGAAATGTTTGATTAAAATGTAAGTGTAATAAATGTATCCAGGACTGTAAGAAAATAAAGATAATCTATTTATTGTTTAGGTAATTATTTTCTATAGAAACTCATCAAAACATAGCATTTTTTTGGTTTAATTCCATGCAAAGTACGGCATATCTCCTTCGTCACTGGATTCAGCTTATTGTAATGTTTTGTTCGCTATGGAAACAGGCAAAAACAGGACATATAATTGGTCAAGTTCACCCGACCAGTTAGTAATGTAATTAGATTTTATACCAACCAAATAAAAAACCATTTGATAAATTAATTAGTAATTAGTAATCAGCTTCACTCCAAAGAACAATGCAATTTGTCTCTATAGAAACCATTCAAAATAAGACTTTTCAATGGTCAATCAGACACTGGTTTATAGCAAGACACAACTGCGCATGACACAAAACAGATTTACAATGTGCTCTATTCCTTGCAGTAATGTGTTTAAGATCACCTTTTGTTTGGAACTTATTATTCACCATGGAAACCAACCAAATAGACTTTTGATTTTCATAACGCGTAGTTGGCCTTGTTTACAAAAGATGTAAGATCCCATCATGGCCCAAGTTGGCCGACTTTTTTACAACATCTATCCCGAATCAAATGGGGGTTGTACTTTAGGCCTGGTTCAGACGCCGCCGAGCTTTTCCGATTAGCCGAACCTTATACATTGAATTAAGTTCTTGAAAAGTTCGGCGTCTGAATCAATTAGCAACGCAAATTTTGCAAGCGGTTTGACCAAAACGAGCAGTTTTCTCCTTTTGAATTTAGTTCAGCTGGAATTAGATTGGCGTCTAAATCAATTCAGGAGGTCTCAGGAGGTCTCAGGTTCGGCTCATGAAAAGTTCGGCGTCTGAACTGGACCTTAGAAATTTTTGGCTGGGGATGTGCCGCCTGGACCCTGCAACCGTCAGACGAAACCAGACTTAGCTCAGCTGAATTTTGCTGCCCTATAGCAAGTAAACTTAACTCCCAAAATACCACCGTTCCTGGTGTCTCAATTTTCCAGTAATTCGCCATTTGTTCATCCCTCATAATACACCTTGTTTGCCACCAAAACTTTCCATAACCTTTGTTTTTATTTCTCCTGGGTATTACAGTCGTCCCAAGAGAAATAGAAGACAATACTTAAGCAAACTTTTGGGGGGCAAAGAAGGTGTATTATGGGAGATGTGAAAATGGCGAATAGGCCTTTTGCATTAGATGATCACGTGATCAACTTTTTGTAAACACAAAAACAGTTCGCTTTTGAAAACTTTTGTTAGCACGAGCTGAAATAACATTTTAAAATTACTAAGGTAACCTGTAAATGTTCAGCTGTATAATATCTCAAAAGTAGCGATTGCAACGGCCGCCGAAAATTAAAAGGATTTGTTTGAGAAAAACAGTTCTTGCCACCCATTCACGCTTGGGTTTTCCATACAATCCTCGATCATTATACCACCATTATCCTTTGACCCAGAGTATTGTAATCTTCCACAGTCTACCCAAACGGTATCACACATGTACAACACTTTAAAGGTCATAGGTCTCCGTTTATTATGAATACTTTCCTTTCGACACTTCTGATCGTCCGAAACGCTTCGAATTTAGACGCAATTTAACACGTAGGTTAGGAAGTATTCCTGCCGCGCCTACCGGCATCACAATCCTAATAGATTGCAGGAAAGGCCTTAGTCATTTGAAAGGTGGATAAATCTCTATGCAATGGATAACACAATTGTTTTCCACAGTACTGAATACTCAGATCTTTGAATACTTTTCCGCTGGATAGTTGTACGCCCCCCTCCCCCCCCCCCCCCCTTGTACTTGTCCGGTGATAGTGATTGAACGGTACATTTGAAAATGTACTTTAAGTAGCATAAGAAACGTCAAGTTTATAAAATGAGTGAGGGGGATATGTTTATCACGGCTGTTTGTGTTCTATTTCTTATCTCAATATTCTTTCCATGATGCCAGTTCAGAAGGGATTTTAAACACCCAAGCCCCTCTCCCCGCCTCCCTTCAATCGTGGTCTTTTGGGAGGGTCTTCAAGGGCCGTTCTTCTAAAGTCCTGTAAAGCTGTTTTTTTACATTTCATTCAAGAAATTGAAGATAGATATAACATAATTACAGTATCCGTGAACAAAACAAAAAGGCTTGTTTTTGTTTGCAAGGACCAGCGCTCATATTTGCCCTAGACTTTAGTAGAATAACCAGGACATTCGAGAAAAGGGCCCCTGGGTCTCTTATCGCCAAGGGTCATTTTAACTGCACCAATCCAAGTCCCCGTCAAAGTTGAACCTTACTTCCGCTGCATAATAACATGCAAGAGAAGCAAGTGTACATTGCCTCTGGGGAACATGTCCAGCCACAACAGAATTGGGATGCAATTTACAGTGCTCGAACCTTGGTAATTATGGGCTTTCATTGCGCTAAATATGCCTAGAATTCATGCTGAATTAAGCCTTTACTTTTAATCGTCCAGAGAGCTGCATTACGAAGACTGTTGCCTAGTACTTCTAACTATGGTACAATGTTGGGAAATCAAAATAACGCAAACTTTTACGTCGATGGAGATGCGTTAGGCAGCCATTTGAATGAATTAGACGATGCAGCTAGTAGCAGGTCTTCCTTTGCAGATATATGGGACAGTACAAGCATTGAGGTGAGTAGTTTTGCAAGAAGGGCTTGATGTTTTGGATGAAATCGTAAACACGTAATTCGTTTCCGACAATTGTTCGAAGGTGAGCTGCACGTTCTTGTGCATGTGTATAAGCAGGTATAAGGTCCAGCTGTGTTTAATTTTTTTTGAAATAAAAATCATATTATCAATAAAATGACGCCCATTGCCATTTAAATTTTTCCATCGCTTATTCCTAGTTAAGTTAAATTTTAACTGTAAGGTTGAATTACTAAGCAATTGATGTCAGTTTCATGTAGTTGTTCTGTCTTTTGTTTAGATCAGAGATGAAGCTCAACAGAGGGGAGATTTTAATGCTACAACAAGTCTCCTTCTAACTTGCAAAAGCCAGGTCATCTATCCCTATTTCTACATTTTGTCCTTGGTAAGTGTTTAAGGGCCCTGGGTGGGGGTGGAGGGTTTAATCTGGTTTGAAAATGAGTAACATTTCGTTTGTCAATGAGGATTCGTTCTAAAAAGGCTTGGTGGTGAGATAAGCAAGTCTGTCATCATAATGAAACTCATAAAGGATAAAAGGAGACCAATCTGGACATGGCTCAGGGGACCTTGCTTCAAAACACTGAACACAGGATGACAGCATTTTGTTATTTTTACACACAACCCAAAGTGATACATTTATGGATAAAAATGTTAGTTTTTGGTCCTGAACGCCCTGAGTGAGACTAAATTCTGCAATTTCCCCCCCCCCGCCCCAAGCAAGATGACAAACATCTCTGACACTTTTATGTGGGAGTGTCCCCGCTCCGGCCCCTTCAAGGTATTAGGATAACCATGCCAGTTTCTTCAGTTTTTTCAAAGCATAATAAGTTGTATTTATACGGTTGAACCCCGCTGTACAGACACCCTCTGAATACAGACACCTCATTATAACAAATGCTTTTCTTTGTCCCTGGGGAAAGCCCTTACACTGTGTCTAAATTCAACCCTCTTAAATAACACGGACAGCTGTTAATAGGGACAATGGACACTTGTTTCTCGCCCAATCAACAGTTAAGCAATAGAAAACGTTTTCCGTGTTTACATAGCCTGATATAAACACGAGAGGGGTTGGGAGAATTCGAGACAGTTATGCAGACCCGAGACAAAGTCGAGGGTTTGAATAACTGTCGAGAATTCTCCCAACGCCTCGAGTGTTTATATCAGGCTATGCAAATACAGGAAAAAAGTTTTCTATTGCTTTTATAAAAAAACTTTCCAGCGAAAAAAAATGCAAAACTCTTTGTATGGCACTGATTAAAGGAGAAATTCTTACCAGTCGCAAAATCTTGTCCACGAAGTCTTGCACGCGTAATCAGCTCTTGTTTTGCAAAAAGATGCTTTGCGAAATTGTTTTTTTTTTACGCTTTCAATGTCAGCTTAAGCGAAGAAAAATTGACTGACCTTCTTTGTAACGATTTTCCATGTTTCAGCTGACGAAAGAATGGGTAAATAAAGTAAACTTGCCGAGTTTTGAACTCGAAAACTTTTTCAAATTCGTGCTCGCGTGATTAGCGCGCGAAAAACCAAACAACTTGACGCCACAACCATGTTTACATACTCTCATGCAAACACTCCTCTTGGCCAATCAGAGCGCGCGTACTATCTTAGTTATTTTATAAATTCTTATAGAAAGTCAACCTTGCTAATGCGGACCCTTCATTATCAACTGTCTGCTGTGATACAACTTTCCTCCTTGAGGGTAAAAAAAACCTTCAGTTCACAGTATTTTGATGTTTCCAGTACTACAGTGCACTGTATAGGGTGAATAATTGTAGATATAATTTTCAGACTATTTTGGCATTAAATAAATTATGCAGTGAATGGTTTTGATTAAGTAATATATAAATGAACAATTTTGAGTTTTTCCATGGATTTAGTCCAAGAAATAATGGCTTGTGAAGGTTAGAAATGTTTAATTTGATGATGCTAATGACCTACTTACTATGGGCACTCCGTTATTTTATACAGACGCTTTCTATCGCCCCCTAAGTATCCATAGTAACAGGGTTTGAAAGTATTTTTATTTATTATTTTCTAGAGTCTCTTCATTTTGTTCCTCTTTCTTGCTTTGTTGTTTTCAGTTAAAACAAAGAGTTGTTAATTACATAAACATAGAAGTTTAGCAATGTAACTGTCTCCACTTTCATAGCATTTTTTGTTGCTAGTGTAAACCTTGCTCAACCCTTTCCATATTTGGTTTTTATTTGGTTTGTACTTTCTGTCAATTACTAAACAGCTTGCATTGCCCAGTGTGTGATTCGTATGCTTTCAAAACTATCGTTACAAAAATTACTGATGTAAGCTGCCATAGAATTCTCCAGAGGTATGGATGTGTTCTAAAACAACACTGTTATGTTTATTTTCAGGTTGCATGGCGACCATTTCACATTCAGTCATTCCGTTACCAAGGCTGCTCATTGCGGAAAATCCTCAACATTATGTACACCATTTTCATATTTCTCTTAATTATATTTAGTTATGGATCTAGTATTATGGCTTGTCAAGCCCGGCCCATCAAAAATGAGGTGTGTATATTTTCGAGAATTTTCATTTTTAACTGTCATGTCACAACCTGCAAATTATGCTAAGAAATTTGCCATAATGTAACTTGAACTGAAAATGCATTATTCTTTCACAACACACATAATGAATATTTAACAGTTATTCCTCGAGCCCGAATGGGCTCTGAGTCAATAGCCCATGAGGCTGAAGTTTTAAAAATAGGAAAATCCAACTGGTTGGTCAAAAATATCAAGAATAAAAAACTTTTAGCCTGTTAAAGCTAGACTTTAATCCTTTTTTGCCGCCAAAAAGCCCACAGCACTGATAATAGACCACCAGATGGATTTTACTAAAATGGGAGATCTGCTACCCCGTTGAAAATCTTGCCAAGCCACCTTAACTCTAGCGTTTGGAATATTTCGACTGTTATGTGTATGGAGTACCCCCCAGCCCCCCCCCCCCCCACCTACTGGGGAAGTGGGTTAGGTAGGTAGGTAGCTTTTTAATGTTCCGCTTGTGTTGCCCTTCACTCATTCCAGCCTTTGCTACAATTATTAAGACCTCAGCAACTGATTGCCAGTTAATAGCAATATGTGTTCTTTTCACAAAGATTTCATTCCCATAGGAGGTAATCCAAGAAAATGATTTAGAGCTTGAAAGCTTTAATACTATTGGTTGCAGGGTGTCCAGCACTTTTTTTTTGCAAAAAGTAGGATTTTCTTGTGGTGTTAAGGCAGTAGTGACTTGCTAGCTGCCACCAAGTGCTTACATTGTCTTCTGATTTTCTTTTTATTTAGTTAAGATATTTACATAAAACCACAGCACCCATAAAAACAGTCACACATCCAAGCAGCATCTCTCCGCATCCGACAAATGGGACAAATGTTACAGCCCCAAACCATTCAACTGCTACGCCCTCAAGTTATTTCCAGGAGTTCACTAGTAGACCTCTGATATATGGAAACTCAACAAGTCCAGGATTCATTCCTTTCTATACATTGGCCGCACCAGCATTATGGAGGCCAGCTGTAACTGAGTGTTCACATATCTTCAGTACATATGTGGTGCCCAATGTATTACACTTCTTGGCCTTCTTCATTGGATTTTATTTATTCAGGATACAAGAAAGTGAGGGACTCAATGCCTTGATAGAAAAGGTCAACATTTATTCTTATTTTCTTATTTATTTATTTCATTATTTTTTATTTGATACCTAAGTCTCATGAGATATGGGTTCTTGGAATAAAAAATCACTCAATATTTTAATGTAGTATCTTCTTATTTTTTTTTTGTCTCTTCAGGTTTTTCTGCTCAGTTCTGTTTCCAGAAAGATTGTTTCAAGGCTAAGGTTTGTATTTACAGGAGGCTGGAAGAATCTTGGTACACTGTATACCCAGTTAACAGCTGTACATGAGTTCAGTTGTGAGAGTGCTGGTCTGCTGAGCGGGAGGTCGCGGGTACAAACACTGGCCAGACCAACACCCTGGCCGGACCAACAGTTAGGGTCTTTAAATAACTGACGAGAAAGTGCTGTCTTTGCAATGACATCTGAAAACAGTTAGACTTTGTAGTCATCTTGGATAAGGACAAAAAACTGTAGGATCCCATCTCAGAGGACTTTTACTCATCTGTTTCTTGTGGGAGGTTAAAGAATCCACGCGGCTGTTCAAAAAAAATAAGGGGACATGGTCCCCAGTGGTGCAGTAGCAAACCTATTCTGGGCTGGGTGGGTTCATTGCGCTGTTGTATGTTCTGCACCACATGGTGGTAGAGATTAAATAAATAAATGTGTTCGTGTGAAGTTTTTTATTGTATGTCATTCCTTAAACAGCTAAATGCAAAAGAAAATTATACAAGGTTCTATTGTATCAGGAATGATGATGATTGTAAATATGAGAAGTTCAACAAAAATCAATATGCAAACTAGTGTTCTCATTAAGGTACATAATATTTAGTTCTTACAGTTTCGTTGTTATTTTTAATCTGTTGTTTTTGATTTGTTTTTCCCTTCAATTCATTGTAGGTTTTTTTTGTTTGGTGGTATATTGATGGTGATTTTTGGAGTCTGCAATTTTATTTTGTTTTGTTATGCCTTTAAATTGCCCTCAGTCACTGGATTCAAGTACAACACAAGGTAAGTCGAGGCAGACAGCACTCTATGGTTACTACCCTACAACTGCCTTCTAGAATAACTACAACTTATCACCTTGTTCATTACAGCCTTCTGAAAACTTTCTTTGAGACAGTTTCATCCTTAAATTAAGACTTGCAAACTCAGGAAGTTTCATAATATTTACATTGTGTCCTATTGCAAGTTTAGGCTGTTGTTTTTAGTTTAGTTGTACTGTTTGTTTTCTGCTAGTGCACAGTGGACAGTGGTGTGCTTCATGGTTCTGGGTAAAGTGGTTGAGTATTGTATCAGTGCTGTCACCATTGTTAATTACTGCGCTCAGTGTGAACTGCTAATATTCTACCTGCGAGAAATCAACATCAGGATGGAGGAAAAAACTAAGGATCTCAGTATCATAATGAAGGTATTGTGAGAAAACATACCCGGCCTGTTCATTATCATTCTCAAAAACATAGGGCAAAGACAACATAGATTTTGTGGAGGAGAATAATGTTAATTGGATGAAGAGAAGTAGCACTATAGTCCGAGAGTTAGCTCTCCACTGCCTTGCATTTGAATGCATGGTTTCCTTTTTAGTTTTTGGTCAAAAGATTCAAAAGTTGGAGCTCCCTTATAAAGCATGATGCACATCCACCGCAGGAACCTATTGCTTAATAACTTTTATGAATGGTATATGAATGGTCCCACTTCAGGATTTCATTCACAAAGTCAAAAGTAAGAACCACCTTGTACAGCATAATAAACAGTACCACAGGAAAGTACTGCTCAGTAGCTTTCAGTTGAATGGTCACACTTTAGGATTTCATTCACAGACTCAAAAGTAAGAACCGCCTTGTACAGCATAATAAACAGTACCACAGGAAAGTACTGCTCAGTAGCTTTCATTTGAATTGTCACACTTTAGGATTTCATCCACAGACTCAAAAGTTAGAACCGCCTAGTACAGAATAATAAACATTACCACAGGAAAGTACTGCTCAGTAGCTTTCATTTGAATGGCCCCACTTCAGGATTTCATTCACAAAGTCAAAAGTAAGAACCACCTTGTACAGCATAATAAACAGTACCACAGGAAAGTACTGCTCAGTAGCTTTCATTTGAATGATCACACTTTAAATTTTTTTCTGTATGAAAGGTGGCTATAAACAGGGCTATATATGGCAAAGGAGCACTATACCTACAGAATATGTAGTGCAGTTACTCTATTTGAAGGGCAATTAATAAATGTTTGTAATGTATTCGCTTTATATTGCAGGATATTCTGGAAGTAAAGAAAAATCTTACAAGAATAAATGGCTTGATTTCTGTGATAGCAACTCTGATTATGTTCAGCTCTTTTGAGGTCGCTGTGATAGGTAATAATTTATGAGTTATATTATCACTTTCCTCTCTTAAACTGTTTGTTAAGCTGTGATATCTGCAACAAGCGTATTTGGCGCTGTGTACTGTCCATACTATTACTGCTCCCCCCCGACTAGTCCTTTCTGACCCATGGTGGGAGGCTTGCTGACGCAGTAGTGATGGAGGCTAAGTGTTTGCACAAAATGTGGATCAATGAGGTTTCTGGGAAATTGCCCACCTACCCCTCCCCTAAACCAAAATTAACACTTACTTCTCACTAAGGGCAAAATGTTGGCTTAGGGGAGGGGTAGGTGGGCAGTTTCCCAGTTTATTTGTAAGATAATCCTTTGATGGGGTCTCTGTCTTCAACCCAACCCTAACCCTAAGATTCTTCTTGAATTTTCATTTTCCCCCATTGCACTGTCCTCTTTTTGTAAGGGAGAACAGTTTTAACAAAGGTCTCTCTGCACCCCAGTTTGTAATCAGCTCAGAGGTTAATTTTAAAGTCAGTTGTTTCTATTTATTTGCAGGTGTTGTGAACTTGGCTATGTATTTTCAAGAAATTAGGTCCAACAGTCAGCTTGTGTACAGAGTGTTTATGCCAATCATTGCTTTGGTTCTGGTTATAGTTCCTGTCTTCATAGTAAGTGTATTTTTGGACTCCATAGCTTACTATGGAAAGAGTAATAACCTGGAATATCTAGAAGAGTTGCACATGCTTTTGTGGGAGTGTTTGGGAGGACAAGGGCGTTGAATCACATTGTACCATTTTCAGTTGACTGGTGTATAAGTTGCTGGATGTCATGAAAGATATTGTTCATCGTGGATAGTGTGTATAAAGGATTTGTTTGTTGTTTTTCTCACGATTGTCACTTGGACATTGATTACAGCATTTCAACCACATACTGCAGGTCTTCATCAGGCAATAGTGTCAATTTACTGCGTACGACTATTTGTACCACAGTTGTTGTTAGTGGCTGGTGTATCATGAACCTCACTTATGGTTGGTTTCAATGCAGAGCATTGTTGGCATTATTAGAGGAGGAAAGTTTTAATTTCCTCAGCAGTCTGTTGTGGTAGTTGTTGGATGTTGTATTTTTATTATTATGTGGGTTGCATTCAAAGATGTTATAGCTAAATAACCATGTTGGCCTATAATTGATGGAAACAGTATCTGATTAAAATTTGCTAAACTTTCTGGTGATTAGAATCTGACTTCACAGTAACATTTTACTTTGTCATCTGGTCATTTATAAAAAAAAAAATATTTAAGAGATGAATGTTGCACCCCTTTCTAGTCTAAGTCTCTATGTACTAACCAGCAACGTAAAGGAATGCATCATAAGACATCACTAGCTGTGAATTTTTTTGCCAGCACTTTCTGAAAAACTTATATTCTCTTATTTATCGAGTCTCACCAGTCTGTGATCCACTTATTTCCTTTCCTATGTATATTTTTGTTTGTTTTGCAGGCTTCACGCTTGACGGCAGCTGCACGCAAGTTTAAACAGACATGTCTTCAGGTCAGAGTGTTTGGTTATCCCTCTGCATCTCAGTTGGACCTTGACTCTTTTGTATTATTTTCTCACAGCACTGAAATGAAGGTAGGAGTTTTGGGAAATTTTGGGAGTTGGGCAAATTTTTTTCTGCTGCAATAAGCAAGAAACTAGTTACCATGCCCTGCTATGTAAGAAACAAAGATGTGTAAGGAATGAACAGTACAAGAAGCGTGATTTAAAAGTGCACCCTGCCAGTGGAGTCACTCTTAATAGTGGACGTTGCTAAATACAATCAAGTTCTCTATAAGTTAGATGTTACAGGTTAATTTTGATTCAACCTACGGTAGGTTGATTTTCAATTTCCTTTTCCTCCTAGCCCCAGAAGACAAAGGAAATTAAGAATAAACCTAGGTTAAATGATTTTAAGGTGAAATCAAATTTGACCTGTAACAGAGACAGTACCTCTCTAATATGAACAGCTAGAGCTGGTTGTCTGGCTTAGATTCAGTTCATTGGGAACCAAACAAAATGCACAAGTATTTGAAATGAGTAGTTCATTAATCATAGTCTCCCTACCTCCCTCCCCCTGGGGCAAGGTAGAGGATGTGGATGTGGAGACCCCAGTGTTCCCAAGAAGTGAGGTAAAGGGCGTAGGGGGAAGTCTAGTTCCTTGTGTATCTCCCAAGGAGTGAAATAAGGGTACATGAACTTAAAGATTCAGAGCCTGCTGTTGTTCCCCTCAGGTGGACAGAAACAACCTGTCTCGCCATGTCTCCCTACAACCCAAAACTTGTTATTGGCATTAGATTTTTTTGAAGATATTAATTTTTCTTTTTATTGAAGGCCAAACTGATGTTCATGCCCGTTCATGGATCATACTTGGCTGCTGTTATTGCAATACTCGTGTTTGTTCTCCTGCTACTTTTACAAACTGACCTCTTAGCGAGTAACAATCGTTATCTTTGATGAAACTCATTCTTGAGTGTAGAACCATATTTATGATTTTGATTACTGCAGAAAGTGGAATAGAAGGATTTAGAGTATTATATAATCATCTACAGTACTTCTCAAGAATGTCATTAGAGTAAATCAGAAAAAAAACTGTATCTGCTGCATCCTGAACTGGTTAATGAAATAGTATTTTTATTGACAATGACTTGTGGAGTCTTGAGGTCTTTTAGAGTCTTGTGCTTGCATACCTTGGTCATGCTCAGTTTCAGTCTTGCAGTCTGACAGGGTTGCAAAGTCTCAAATTTATCATTTGCCTGCCATTAAGTGCCTATAGAGGAGTTCTAACAGAAGTGAATTGGGACGAATTTCTTAGGGGTGTGGAAGGGTTAGGGGTTAGGGTTAGTCTCTACATTGGGTAGAATAGGTTTAAATGCAAGATAAAATATACTGAAAATATTTTTGATTGAAATCATGATATTGCTTCAGCTGCAATTGTATTATCTCTGACGGTTTTAAACTTGAGATCTTCAGCTTATTATTTACAAGAGATATAATTATACACATTATTTACAGGATTTTCAATTTTAAACATGTAGACTTGCTCTGGACAGCTCAAGATTTCACTCAAGTCTGATTTACATGTAAACAGACTGGCCATGATCTATGCTCTCATAGAGTTAACAAAGAGTATTATTCATTCAAAAAAATTATCCGTTTCTGATTGGCTCAAATCCACTCTGGCTAATTAAGTATTGATATACAGAGATTTATGTAAATTAGTGACAAGTGTCAATGTACAGTGTATTTAACTGTCTTGTCTTGTATTTTCTCAAGTTATTGTGTCTCTTTGTCACGAAGTGGCTTGATAATTCCTCTAAGAGCCAACATGATATGGGCCAATGTTGATAGTTCAAAGAATCACATTTTTGACCAAATGTACAAACATTGGATAAAAAGGTCAATAAATAGCAACGTCTTTCCTTTGTATTTTTTCAAATTTTATTCAGTAGTATAATGATAAGAGAAATAGGTGGGAGTGATTCCCTTACACAAGCCATATAATTAGGTTTTCAACACTTTTTCAGCTGAAATTGGGGATTGAAGAAGATTTTAACCATTTGGGTCTGATGTGGGGTAAAGTTTGGTGTGATGTTGAACAACGGGCTATGATTGGGTGCCTCTTTCATAAGCCTGAGACCAGGTTCTGTAGTGAACAATGGACTGGGAAGTTGGAATCACCACAATCCCTCCTCCCCTCACTACAGTTCAGCCCACTTTGTTCACCCATTTTTTTCACCTTTTTCTCCCACTACAGAGTCTGGTTCTAGGGTACTTTCTCATTGGCCTTATAAACAGCTATTCAGGTTTGAGATTAGCTGTGGCGGATTTCATAGTTTGATCCGAAACAAGGTACAATCCCCAGGCTTACTTTGAGGGATCTAAACATTGCATTCAACCCACCTGAAAAAAAAACATGGACTAAGGCCTTGGGAAAAATCCTAATTTTTGGACGGTTCGAACTTTTTGTTTTTATAGTCTAGAAAGGCATTTTTTCGTTTGAAAATATGGTAAAACACATTGTTCTGGCATATATTGCCTCAAAAAAAATGGAAAAATGGCCAATTTTTGACCAAAAGCATGGACTAACTGCTAGGGAAAAACGTCAATTTTTCGACTTTTTCAACTTCTTGTTTTTATAGCCTAGAAAGGCGTTTTTTCTTTCTAGAATATCCTAAAACGCATTTTCCTGGCCCATATTGCCTAAAATAAAAAGATTAAAATATGGCCAATTTTTGACCAAAACCATGGACTATCCCTTGGGAAAAATCTCGATTTTCCGACGGTTTGAACTTCTTGTTTTTATAGTCTAGAAAGGCGTTTTTTCTTTTGAGAATATCCCAAAACACATTTTCCTGGCCTATATTGCCTCAAATAGAAAGACTAAAATATGGCCAATTTTTGAACAAGACCATGGACTAACCCCTTGGGAAAAATCTCAATTTCTCGACGGTTTGAACTTCTTATTTTTATAGTCTAGAAAGGCGTTTTTTGTTCCAGAATATGGTACAACACATTCTCCTGCCCTTTATTGCCTAAAATAAGAAAATGGAAAAATAGCCAATTTTTGACCAAGACCATGGATTAACCGCTAGGGAAAATGTCAATTTTTCGACTTTTTCAACTTCTTGTTTTTATAGCCTAGAAAGGCGTTTTTTCTTTCTAGAATATCCTAAAACGCATTTTCCTGGCCCATATTGCCTAAAATAAAAAGATTAAAATATGGCCAATTTTTGACCAAAACCATGGACTATCCCTTGGGAAAAATCTCGATTTTCCGACGGTTTGGACTTCTTGTTTTTATAGTCTAGAAAGGCGTTTTTTCTTTTGAGAATATCCCAAAACACATTTTCCTGGCCTATATTGCCTCAAATAGAAAGACTAAAATATGGCCAATTTTTGAACAAGACCATGGACTAACCCCTTGGGAAAAATCTCAATTTCTCGACGGTTTGAACTTCTTATTTTTATAGTCTAGAAAGGCGTTTTTTGTTCCAGAATATGGTACAACACATTCTCCTGCCCTTTATTGCCTAAAATAAGAAAATGGAAAAATAGCCAATTTTTGACCAAGACCATGGATTAACCGCTAGGGAAAATGTCAATTTTTCGACTTTTTCAACTTCTTGTTTTTATAGCCTAGAAAGGTGTTTTTTCTTTCTAGAATATCCTAAAACACATTTTCCTGGCCTGTATTGCCAAAAATAAAAAGATTAATAGAGACCTTTAGATTTGAAGACGAGGACGACCACGAGTACTAGATTTGAATTAAAGTTTTTTGCGTATTTTCAAAATATAGACTCCCCGGAATTCTTCATTTTACCATTTTTCACTGGAAAAGTTAGCATTGTTATCTTTAGTGAAGGATGTTACGCGCTTTTCCGATCGCAAAATGATAAAACTTCTAACATTTGATAACTTGTTCCCGCCACTACCACATTCGCGCTAAAACTCGTAGCAGAATGACGACGGCTACCACATTTTCCCGCCAAAATGTCGCTGGTTCACGCGCAAGCACTACTTAGTATTGAGAAAATCTCGTACTCGTAGTCGTACTCGTCTTAGAATCTAAAGCTCTCTAATGAAAAAAAGTTGGCCCAGAATGGCCCATAAATTTTGCCCAATTATGTGGCTAGTTCCAGTCCCCGGTCAGTTATTAGTGTAACGCAACCTTTTGTTTTGAAAAATCAGAAACGCGGCAAGGATTTTGTTGCTGGTTTTGCGAAGAATGACCATGAAAGCTTGTATCTACGCAGTTTGGCTAAATAAAAGGCAAGCAAATTATTTTAAAGGATTCTGGAGGATAACAAGCAAGATAAACGCGGAAATCCAGGTAAGGAAACAGTAAGAATCGCCGAGCCGGCTAAGTCTACCACTCATACTCTTCAAACGCGACGAATTCCATCCCGCTTAGCTTTTTGCCTTCAAAGCCTTGCCTATTTTGATGAATTATATTTTTAAATTCATATATGCTTGTTTTTAACCCGATATCTCGATGAAAAACATAAAAATAGGGCGTCTTTTGAAGATAAACAGCAAACCACGAGTGTTGAATTTCATTATGCTAATTAGCTTTGATCTTATTAGCATTATGTAACAGCGTCAGAAAATAAATTTGTCCAAAATTCCTAGTTCCTCTATATTTTTGAACGAGTTTCGGGCTGTTTTGTTTAGATATTGTATATCACACAAAATAGACAAATTTCATGGCAAAATTACATTCACTATTAATGGCTCAGTCATTTCCAAGCATGCTCATTCCTCCCCCCCTCCCCCCCTGGGCATTTGTCGAGTATTTGTCATCTTGTTTTCAAAAAGCTTTAAATGCCCCACAATGGGGCTGAAAAACGGAGAACAAATGCCCCACCCCGGGACAACACCAAAATTGTATTTCAAGTTTATTTTCCATTTCCAAGCTGCAAATACCATATTTATAGGAAATCTGTAATAATTTGATCAAAACGCATGAGGCACCCCACCCAAATCATCCGTAGCCGCCTGTTATAATTACTGCAAAAATCACTTCAATTCCATCTGATTAATATTGATGACAGAACTATCAATTAGAATTTTAATAATACCTTTCTTATTTTCAAAGACATTTAATATAGTGAACGAGAAAGAATGTTAATTATTATTCGCACGTCACCCAAATAAAGTAATCGAGATCGCTTGTGTTGATTCAAAGTTGCAATAGGCACGCAATACATGTGAATGTAAACAAGCCAAGTGACGGGAATGTCTCATACAAGATAAAAAGCATACCGGAAAGAAAGCTCTGCCAACAGGGAACATACTTGATCTCACTTTTACGATCTCAAAAACCTTGCAACAAAGAAAAGCAATTCCCAACAGTGTGTGGACAAAGGAATTAAAAGCAATGAACATGTTAAAGCAATGCAATGATAATTTTCAATGTGGAGGAAAAGATGAACTTAACCTGAAGCTTACCTTTTTTATTACGGCTGGTTTTATCAGAAATTTAGAAGGATTAAATCCAGAGATTAAATCTGTCCAAAATATTTGGAATTTAAAACAGGTTTGGATCACACCTAAGAGTTTAAGCCATTTTCGTGCTTTCTGTCAGGTCTTCATAAAAATGCGTTCATGAGGAATGACATTTCAAATATCATATTACAGGAAATAGCTCTAATTTTTGATATGGTATTATCATTTGGCCAGGTCAATTTTGGGGGTATTTGTATCCATTCGCAATTGCTTTATGTGTTGTTTAAGTTTTAGAAGTAATGAATATTTTTGAATCGTTGGTAGTATTAATCATTGAATTAAATCACACTCTGGAATTGATGGGTTTGGCTTATAGCCAAGAGTTTGACAATATTTTTGCTCTCAGTTGTTAAGAGTCAAAGCAGATGTCATGCAATGACGGAAAATTCCATGATCGTGCAGGAGATGAATATGAGATTGTTTCAATGCGGGAAATGAGGATGGGATGAGTGGCCATGTGAGTATTTCGGCAGTTTGATAATTTTTTTTGGAGTTAGTGGACATTAGCCTGTTACTTGAACATTGAATGCATAATTTCATTGCATATGTTTGGAAAGGAGGTGATTTCTTAAAATCCTACTGAGAAAACACGTACAAACTGCTTGCGTGAGTTATTTTTAAAACCCTTAATCAGATCAAGTCAATTTCTCTCATAGATGAACCACAAAAGCGGCAAATTCCAAAGCTTTCACATGCAAACAGCGTTACAATGCAACTCATAGTAAGGGTCTGAACACATGAGCCGGACTGGATAGCTCTGCTGAGGTAACTTTTATCCTGGTATTGCATGAAAAGGGCCAGCCTGGAGTGGCCAGCTTTATATAGAGATTGGAAGCAGTGTGCATGTTCCTTGCTTGGCTTGGGCTGCCTGGCAAGCATGATCACTTGGAAAAATTCCAGCTGGGAAAAACAAATAATAGCAAGATTTGTACATGATATTTGTATGTATAATCAAATGGTGACGAGTGAAATTAGGGAATAATTTCACTTGCATTTTGTCCAAATCCTTATAATTTCCCGAGCCTAAGGCACGGGAAATTATAAGGATTTGGACAAAACGCGTGAAATTATTCCCTAATTTCACGAGTGTACCATTTGATTACCTATTTATATCATGGGTGACGAATTACGTTAGCAGTCGAGGATTTTTGACTTGTTTATCCTGGATCGTATCGATCAATTGTGAACTCCACCCTCAAACGTTTAGAGCTAAAATTTGGCTTAAGTTTTCAGAATTTTTCGACAACATACCTCTAAGAATCCTTCTTGATGTGCTCTTTCGTGTGTTCAGGTTTTCTAAAGCGTCTTTTTACACCCTGACATCTTCATTCATGACATTTTAAAACTTTGTTGCCATCTTGAAACGGAGATGTACGGCAGGTTGCCATGGCAATTTAGTAATTTCACATGTGAAATTACAAATTAACGCTGAAATTTCACGCCAAAATTAAGGAGTATTTCGTCACCTATGATATTAGTATGTGTAATCAAATGGTGACCAGTGAAATTAGGGAAGAATTTCATGCCCGCTTTGGCCAAATCCTTATAATTTCCCGAGCCTTTAGGCGACGGAAATTATTAGGATTTGGACAAAATGCAAGTGAAATTATTCCCTAATTTCACAAGTATACCATTTGATTACCTATTAATATCATGGGTGACGAATTACCTTAGCAATCGAGGATTTTTGACTTGTTTATCCTGGATCGTATCGATCGATCGTGAACTCCACTGACTCCACTCTCTCAAACGTTTAGAGCTGAAATTTGGCTTAAGTTTTCAGAATTTTTCGACAACATACCTCTAAGAATCCTTCTTAATGTGCTCTTTCATGTGTTCAGGTTTTCTAAAGCGTCTTTTTATGCCCTGACATCTTCATTCATGACATTTTAAAACTTCGTCGCCATCTTGAAACGGAGACGTATAGCAGGTTGCCATGGCAATTAAGTAATTTCACATGTGAAATTACAAATTAACGCTGAAATTTCGCGCCAAAATTAAGGAGTAATTCGTCACCTATGATATTAATGCCGAAAATCACCACAAATCATGTTATTACCTATACTAATTTTGCACAAAATATCTACATATATGACTTATGACATATATGACCACATTACCATGGACAGGTGGCCGGGTTTTAATTTTTTTTCCTACCCTGGATAAGCAACTTTTAAACTATACTGTATCATTATTAGCCACAAATCCGTTATCTACAATAGTTCTCTAGATAAACAGAACAAATGCGACGCAGAAACCTGAGTTGCCTTGAAAACAATATTTTTATTTAGTACTCTTAGTCATTGTAACCTAACACAGATAACCTTAGTGTCTGATAGTAACAAAACATGTTTAATTTTCCAGAAAAATATCTGTGCAAGGCAAATTGAACATGAAGCACGCATTGTAATCGTCAGAGGCCACCTGGGGGCATGAAAACTTGAACCGAAAGCTTGCCTTAATCAGCTGAAGAGGTAGGTAACATTGCAAGACCACCCCCCCCCCCCCCCCACCAGGCTGCTACTAGATAATGCTGTCTTGAAAACAAATTTGTTGTTGATGCCTTGATACATTTACCAAGCAGAATGCATGATGCAAATGTTAAACAATTCACTATATGATAAACACTCGGTAAAAAACATGTAGACCAATTTATTTACACGTTGTAAGTAATATTTTATCTCAGGGAATTTTAATGTATTGCTAATGCAGTTAAAACAAAACAAAAATAAATACAATTCACCTTAGATAAAAAATTAACTACAACATATATATCCATAGGAACCTTGCAAGAAGCCATCAACCAAGGCACCACACTAGCCGCAGAGATGACAACTCCTGGAAATCTAAAATCTGGAGACTCTCTCTTTTGCATCAATGAATCAATGAACATAATGAATCGGGGAACAGAGAAACGTAGGGATACCAATCTAAAATTATTAATATGGACAATGGGAATCCTGGTTTGTTTGGGAACTGATTTTTTGTGGAAATTCGAAGGGGTGTAAAGGCGTTGAAACATATTTTGCTTAACCCGCTGACACTCAAACCGAATTTACACAATAAATCAGGGAGCAGAGAAACCTAGGGATACCACGCTAATTCGGGTACTTTTCAAATTGGAACCTTATGCTAACTTCTTAGTTTCTTCCTATCTATGAGAGAAGAAGGTCCACATTACTCCGATCTAAAATTATCAGAGCGGACAAAAGGAATCCTGGTTTCTTTGGGAATTGATTTTTTGTGGAAATTCGACGGGGTGTATAGGCGTTGAGACGTATTTTGCGTAAACCGCTGACACTTCAACCGAATTTACACAA
This sequence comes from Porites rus, assembly GCA_964035705.1. Taxonomy (NCBI): domain Eukaryota; kingdom Metazoa; phylum Cnidaria; class Anthozoa; order Scleractinia; family Poritidae; genus Porites; species Porites rus. The sequence goes on from OZ038000.1 coordinate 30,026,416, forward strand.
TAAATCAGGGAACAGAGAAACGTAGGGATACCAATCCAAAATTATTGATGTGGACAACGAGAATCCTGGTTTGTTTGGGAACTGATTTTTTGTGGAAATTCGACGGGGTGTATAGGCGTTGAAACGTATTTTGCGTAAACCACTGACACTCAAACCGAATTTACGCATTAAATCAGGGAGCAGAGAAACGTAGGGATACCACGCTAATTCGGATACTTTTCAAATTGGAACCTTATGCTAACTTCTTAGTTTCTTCCTATCTCTACAGGTGATAGTAGCACGCTTTGGGATCGCCAAGCAAACTCTATTGATCATGCTTCTATTTTTTCCGCTTTCTTTTTTAAAGAGAAGAAGGTCCACATTACTCCGATCTAAAATTATCAGAGTGGACAATGGGAATCCTGGTTTCTTTGGGAATTGATTTTTTGTGGAAATTCGACGGGGTGTATAGGCGTTGAGACGTATTTTGCGTAAACCGCTGACACTTCAACCGAATTTACACAATAAATCAGGGAACAGAGAAACGTAGGGATACCAATCCAAAATTATTAACGTGGACAACGGGAATCCTGGTTTGTTTGAGAACTGATTTTTTGTGGAAATTCGACGGGGTGTATAGGCGTTGAGACATATTTTACGTAAACCGCTGACACTCAAACCGAATTTACGCATTAAATCAGGGAGCAGAGAAACGTAGGGATACCACGCTAATTCGGATACTTTTCAAATTGGAACCTTATGCTAACTTCTTAGTTTCTTCCTATCTCTACAGGTGATGGTAGCACGCTTTGGGATCGCCAAGCAAACTCTATTGACCATGCTTCTATTTTTTCCGCTTTCTTTTTTAAAGAGAAGAAGGTCCACATTACTCCGATCTAAAATTATCAGAGTGGACAATGGGAATCCTGGTTTCATTGGGAATTGATTTTTTGTGGAAATTCGACGGCGTGTATAGGCGTTGAGACGTATTTTGCGTAAACCGCTGACACTTCAACCGAATTTACACAATAAATCAGGGAACAGAGAAACGTAGGGATACCAATCCAAAATTATTAACGTGGACAACGGGAATCCTGGTTTGTTTGAGAACTGATTTTTTGTGGAAATTCGACGGGGTGTATAGGCGTTGAGACGTATTTTACGTAAACCGCTGACACTTCAACCGAATTTACACAATAAATCAGGGAACAGAGAAACGTAGGGATACCAATCCAAAATTATTAACATGGACAACGGGAATCCTGGATTTGTTTTGGAACTGATTTTTTGTGGAAATTCGACAGGGTGTATAGGCGTTGAGACGTATTTTGCGTAAACCGCTGACACTCAAACCGAATTTACACAATAAATCAGGGAACAGAGAAACATGGGATACCAATCCAAAATTATTAATGTGAACAATGGGAGTCCTGGTTTGTTTGGCAACTGATTTTTTGTGGAAATTCGACAGGGTGTATAGGCATTGAAACATATTTTGCGTAAACCCCTGACACTAAAACCAAATTTACACAATAAATCAGGGAACAGAGAAATGTAGGGATACCACGCTAATTTTGGTACTTTTCAAATTGGAAACTCATACTGGAGATATAATAACCATAGGATACCCCTCTCATTGAGATTCTTTCCAATGCAAAAACTTATTCTAACTTTCTAGTTTCTTTTTATTTCTACAGGTAGTGGTTGAGCACATTTTATTCCCAGGATTTCTAACCTTTTTCCTTCATTTCCTCTCGCGTTGTTGTTTTAGAGCGGCTTTTATTCAGTCTTTCCAGGTCAAAGCAAGGATGTGCATAATTGGAGCTAAAATTATTAGGTAGAGATTTGGAATCCTGATCCTGACTGACCACAGATGGCTGCTTTTGGTGGAACTGTTGTATCTTCAAGTTTTATAGTTTGGCTGGTATGAGTATATTATGTAATAAATTTCTTTTTTAGATAGGTCTTTTACAATATATGCTATCACGATTTCCCTTAGCAACGGCTGGCTTTTTATGAGAGGCAATATCTCATCAAGATGTTTTTTGGACTTCAACAACATTCTATGCCCAAAGACACTTTTTTTAACGCAGAAACAACTCCACCCCATACATTTCTTTGCAGCAACTTGCAATTTTTGCCCCGTGGCGATCCCATAATCCTGTGCGCAAAACATGCGTCTCCTATTACTGAAAAATCATTCATTTACATCTGATAAATGAATGGAGAATTTTAAATTTCTTTCTCATAATTAACAGCTTAAAAGAGGAAGAGAACCCAGAGCCCCAACAAAGTATTGTGCCTTACAGAGAAGCGGAAATCTGAATTGTTGTTCTGTGAAAAAAATAATGGATTGTAAGAACAGAGCACTGAATGTGGAACAGATTGAAATGCTGCTGGCATTTATCTCCTCTTTAAAACCATATCAGCAGATGTGTGATCAAGATTAAGTCCCTTTTACAGACACCATTTCGTCAAATAGGGGATGATAAAAAGTGAAGCGCTTATCATGGCTTGTTCCACTAGCCTTCAAAACCAACCTTCATTTCAGGTTGTGGTTTCTCGTTTGCCAAGTAAAAGTCCTGTACGAAAGACTTTGGAGCTTGAGCCTTGGTTCCTATCCAGATTTCCAGCCCGCTTTTTCCCCTTGGGGTTTTATGGGCACGTTTTTTCTGACCTTTCTCTGACTGCTTTTATTTAAGTTGTAAGTGGTAGCTCAGCTCTGCCAAATTTCCCAAAGTCTTCCTTCATTTTTTAGCTAACCCAACATTAGCTTTAGAATTGCAATGTTCTACACCTCCAGTCAGGGTAATGCCCTTTAATACCTGACTTTTAAATAGTTTGTCGCAGATTACTAGTTGCTGTATGTACTTCGTAGAGATGGTTTTGTCCAAACCTTTCTTTCTTTACCCACTAAGTCTGTTGCAACCATGGGTTAACCCCTTTGGAAAAATGTCAATTTTTTGACTTTTTAAACTTCTTGTTTTTATAGCCTACAAAGGCGTTTTTTCGTTGTAGAATATCTTAAAGGATATTTTCCTGGTCTATATTGGCTAAAAAAAAGTTGGAAAAATGGCCATTTTTGGACCAAAACCATGGGTTAACCCCTTTGGAAAAATGTCAATTTTTCCATTTTTTGAACTTGTTGTTTTTATAGCCTAGAAATGCCTTTTTTTATTGTAGAATATCGTAAAAGACATTTTCCTGGCCTATATTGCCTAAAAAAAAAAGTTGGAAAAATGGCCATTTTTGGACCAAAACCATGGGTTAACCCCTTTGGAAAAATGTCAATTTTTCGACTTTTTAAACTTCTTGTTTTTATAGCCTAGAAAGGCGTTTTTTCATTGGAGAATATCGTAAAAGACATTTTCCTGGCCTATATTGCCTAAAAAAAAAGTTGGAAAAATGGTCATTTTTGGACCAAAACCATGGGTTAACCCCTTTGGAAAAATGTCAATTTTTCGACTTTTTGAAATTCTTGTTTTTATACTCTAGAAATCCGTTTTTGCGTTCTAGAATGACGTAGAAGACATTTTCCTGGCCTATATTGCCTAAAAAAAAAATTGGAAAAATGGCCATTTTTGGACCAAAACCATGGGTTAACCCCTTTGGAAAAATGTCAATTTTTGGACTTTTTGAACTACTTGATTTTATAGCCTAGAAAGGCGTTTTTTCATTGTAGAATATCGTAAAAGACATTTTCCTGGCCTATATTGCCTAAAAAAAAAAGTTGGAAAAATGGCCATTTTTGGACCAAAACCATGGGTTAACCCCTTTGGAAAAATGTCAATTTTTCGACTTTTTGAACTTCTTGTTTTTATAGCCAAGAAAGACGTTTTTTCATTGTAGAATATCGTAAAAGACATTTTCCTGGCCTATATTGCCTAAAAAAAAAAGTTGGAAAAATGGTCATTTTTGGACCAAAACCATGGGTTAACCCCTTTGGAAAAATGTCAATTCTTCGACTTTTTGAAATTCTTGTTTTTATACCCTAGAAATCTGTTTTTTCGTTCTAGAATAACGTAAAAGACATTTTCCTGTTCTTTATTGCCTAAAAAAAAAAGTTGGACAAATGGCCATTTTTGGACCAAAACCATGGGTTAACCCCTTTGGAAAAAAGTCAATTTTTCGACTTTTTGAACTTGTTGTTTTTATAGCCTAGAAAGGCGTTTTTTCATTGTAGAATATCGTAAAAGACATTTTCCTGGCCTATATTGCCTAAAAAAAAAAGTTGGAAAAATGGCCATTTTTGGACCAAAACCATGGGTTAACCCCTTTGGAAAAATGTCAATTTTTCGACTTTTTGAACTTCTTGTTTTTATAGCCAAGAAAGACGTTTTTTCATTGTAGAATATCGTAAAAGACATTTTCCTGGCCTATATTGCCTAAAAAAAAAAGTTGGAAAAATGGTCATTTTTGGACCAAAACCATGGGTTAACCCCTTTGGAAAAATGTCAATTCTTCGACTTTTTGAAATTCTTGTTTTTATACCCTAGAAATCTGTTTTTTCGTTCTAGAATAACGTAAAAGACATTTTCCTGTTCTTTATTGCCTAAAAAAAAAAGTTGGACAAATGGCCATTTTTGGACCAAAACCATGGGTTAACCCCTTTGGAAAAAAGTCAATTTTTCGACTTTTTGAACTTGTTGTTTTTATAGCCTAGAAATGCCTTTTTTTATTGTAGATTATCGTAAAAGACATTTTCCTGGCCTATATTGCCTAAAAAAAAAAGTTGGAAAAAAGGCCATTTTTGGACCAAAACCATGGGTTAACCCCTCTGGAAAAATGTCAATTTGTCGACTTTTTGAAATTCCTGTTTTTATACCCTAGAAATCCGTTTTTTCGTTCTAGAATGACGTATAAGACATTTTGCTGGCTTATATTGCCTAAAAAGAAAAGTTGGAAAAATGGCAATTTTTGGACCAAAACCATGGGTTAACCCCTCTGGAAAAATGTCAATTTGTCGACTTTTTGAAATTCTTGTTTTTATACCCTAGAAATCCGTTTTTTCGTTCTAGAATGACGTAAAAGACATTTTCCTGGCCTATATTGCCTAAAAAAAGAAGTTGGAGAAATGGCCATTTTTTGACCAAAACCATGGGTTATCCCCTTTGGAAAAATGTCAATTTTTCGACTTTTTGAACTTGTTCTTTTTATAGCCTAGAAAAGCGTTTTTTTATTGTAGAATATCGTAAAAGACATTTTCCTGGCCTATATTGCCTAAAAAAAAAAGTTGGAAAAATGGCCATTTTTGGACCAAAACCATGGGTTAACCCCTTTGGAAAAATGTCAATTTTTCGACTTTTTGAACTTCTTTTTTTTATAGCCAAGAAAGACGTTTTTTCATTGTAGAATATCGTAAAAGACATTTTCCTGGCCTATATTGCCTAAAAAAAAAAGTTGGAAAAATGGCCATTTTTGGACCAAAACCATGGGTTAACCCCTTTGGAAAAATGTCAATTTGTCGACTTTTTGAAATTCTTGTTTTTATACCCTAGAAATCTGTTTTTTCGTTCTAGAATAACGTAAAAGACATTTTCCTGTTCTTTATTGCCTAAAAAAAAAAGTTGGACAAATGGCCATTTTTGGACACAAACCATGGGTTAACCCCTTTGGAAAACAGTCAATTTTTCGACTTTTTGAACTTGTTGTTTTTATAGCCTAGAAATGCCTTTTTTTATTGTAGATTATCGTAAAAGACATTTTCCTGGCCTATATTGCCTTAAAAAAAAAAGTTGGAAAAAAGGCCATTTTTGGACCAAAACCATGGGTTAACCCCTCTGGAAAAATGTCAATTTGTCGACTTTTTGAAATTCTTGTTTTTATACCCTAGAAATCCGCTTTTTCGTTCTAGAATGACGTATAAGACATTTTGCTGGCTTATATTGCCTAAAAAGAAAAGTTGGAAAAATGGCCATTTTTGGACCAAAACCATGGGTTAACCCCTTTGAAAAAATGTCACTTTTTGGACTGTTTGAACTTCTTCTTTTTATAGCCTAGAAAGGCGTTTTTTCATTGTAGAATATCGTAAAAGACATTTTACTGGCCTATATTGCCTAAAAAAAAAGTTGGAAAAATGGCCATTTTTGGACCAAAACCATGAGTTAACCCCTTTGGAAAAATGTCACTTTGTCGACTTTTTGAAATTCTTGCTTTTATATCTTAGAAATCCGTTTTTTCGTTCTAGAATGACGTAAAAGGCATTTTCCTGGCCTATCTTGCCTAAAAAAAAAAGTTGGAAAAATGGCCATTTTTGGACCAAAACCATGGGTTAACCCCTTTGGAAAAATGTCAATTTTTCCATTTTTTGAACTTGTTGTTTTTATAGCCTAGAAATGCCTTTTTTTATTGTAGAATATCGTAAAAGACATTTTCCTGGCCTATATTGCCTAAAAAAAAAAGTTGGAAAAATGGCCATTTTTGGACCAAAACCATGGGTTAACCCCTTTGGAAAAATGTCAATTTTTCGACTTTTTAAACTTCTTGTTTTTATAGCCTAGAAAGGCGTTTTTTCATTGGAGAATATCGTAAAAGACATTTTCCTGGCCTATATTGCCTAAAAAAAAAGTTGGAAAAATGGTCATTTTTGGACCAAAACCATGGGTTAACCCCTTTGGAAAAATGTCAATTTTTCGACTTTTTGAAATTCTTGTTTTTATACTCTAGAAATCCGTTTTTGCGTTCTAGAATGACGTAGAAGACATTTTCCTGGCCTATATTGCCTAAAAAAAAAATTGGAAAAATGGCCATTTTTGGACCAAAACCATGGGTTAACCCCTTTGGAAAAATGTCAATTTTTGGACTTTTTGAACTACTTGTTTTTATAGCCTAGAAAGGCGTTTTTTCATTGTAGAATATCGTAAAAGACATTTTCCTGGTCTATATTGCCTTAAAAAACAAGTTGGAAAAATGGCCATTTTTGGACAAAAACCATGGGTTAACCCCTTTGGAAAAATGTCAATTTTTGGACTTTTTGAACTTCTTGTTTTTATAGCCAAGAAAGACGTTTTTTCATTGTAGAATATCGTAAAAGACATTTTCCTGGCCTATATTGCCTAAAAAAAAAAGTTGGAAAAATGGTCATTTTTGGACAAAAAACATGGGTTAACCTCTTTGGAAAAAGGTCAATTTGTCGATTTTTTGAAATTCTTGTTTTTATACCCTAGAAATCCGTTTTTTCGTTCTAGAATGACGTATAAGACATTTTCCTGGCTTATATTGCTAAAAAAGAAAAGTTGGAAAAATGGCCATTTTTGGACCAAAACCATGGGTTAACCCCTTTGGAAAAATGTCAATTTTTTGACTTTTTGAACTGGTTGTTTTTATAGCCTAGAAAGGCGTTTTTTCATTGTAGAATATCGTAAAAGACATTTTACTGGCCTATATTGCCTTAAAAAAAAAAGTTGGAAAAATGGTCATTTTTGGACCAAAACCATGGGTTAACCCCTTTGGGAAAAAGTCAATTTTTGGACTTTTTGAACTGGTTGTTTTTAAACCCTAGAAGTCCGTTTTTTCGTTCTAGAATGACGTAAAAGACATTTTCCTGGCTTATATTGCCTAAAAAAAAAGTTGGAAAAATGGCTATTTTTGGACCAAAACATTGGGTTAACCCCTTCGAAAAAATGTCAATTTTTCGACGTTTTGGACTTCTTCTTTTTATAGCCTAGAAAGGCGTTTTTTCATTGTAGAATATCGTAAAAGATATTTTACTGGCCTATATTGCCTTAAAAAAAAGTTGGCAAAATGGTCATTTTGGGACCAAAACCATCGGTTAACTCCTTTGGAAAAATGTCAATTTGTCGACTTTTTGAAATTCTTGTTTTTATACCCTAGAAATCCGTTTTTTCGTTCTAGAATGACGTAAAAGACATTTTCCTGGCCTATATTGCCTAAAAAAAGAAGTTGGAGAAATGGCCATTTTTTGACCAAAACCATGGGTTATCCCCTTTGGAAAAATGTCAATTTTTCGACTTTATGAACTTGTTCTTTTTATAGCCTAGAAAAGCGTTTTTTTATTGTAGAATATCGTAAAAGACATTTTCCTGGCCTATATTGCCTAAAAAAAAAAGTTGGAAAAATGGCCATTTTTGGACCAAAACCATGGGTTAACCCCTTTGGAAAAATGTCAATTTTTGGACTTTTTGAACTTCTTGTTTTTATAGCCAAGAAAGACGTTTTTTCATTGTACAATATGGTAAAAGACATTTTCCTGGCCTATATTGCCTAAAAAAAAAAGTTGGAAAAATGGTCATTTTTGGACCAAAACCATGGGTTAACCCCTTTGGAAAAATGTCAATTCTTCGACTTTTTGAAATTCTTGTTTTTATACCCTAGAAATCTGTTTTTTCGTTCTAGAATAACGTAAAAGACATTTTCCTGTTCTTTATTGCCTAAAAAAAAAAGTTGGACAAATGGCCATTTTTGGACCAAAACCATGGGTTAACCCCTTTGGAAAAATGTCACTTTGTCGACTTTTTGAAATTCTTCCTTTTATATCTTAGAAATCCGTTTTTTCGTTCTAGAATGACGTAAAAGGCATTTTCCTGGCCTATATTGCCTAAAAAAAAAGGTGGAAAAATGGCCATTTTTGGACCAAAACCATGGGTTAACCCCTTTGGAAAAATGTCAATTTTTCGACTTTTTGAACTTGTTGTTTTTATAGCCTAGAAATGCCTTTTTTTATTGTAGAATATCGTAAAAGACATTTTCCTGGCCTATATTGCCTAAAAAAAAAAGTTGGAAAAATGGCCATTTTTGAACCAAAACCATGGGTTAACCCCTTTGGAAAAATGTCAATTTTTGGACTTTTTGAACTACTTGTTTTTATAGCCTAGAAAGGCGTTTTTTATTTGTAGAATATCGTAAAAGACATTTTGCTGGCTTATATGGCCTAAAAAGAAAAGTTGGAAAAATGGCCATTTTTGGACCAAAACCATGGGTTAACCCCTTTGAAAAAATGTCACTTTTTGGACTGTTTGAACTTCTTTTTATAGCCTAGAAAGGCGTTTTTTCATTGTAGAATATCGTAAAAGACATTTTACTGGCCTATATTGCCTAAAAAAAAAGTTGGAAAAATGGCCATTTTTGGACCAAAACCATGAGTTAACCCCTTTGGAAAAATGTCACTTTGTCGACTTTTTGAAATTCTTGCTTTTATATCTTAGAAATCCGTTTTTTCGTTCTAGAATGACGTAAAAGGCATTTTCCTGGCCTATCTTGCCTAAAAAAAAAAGTTGGAAAAATGGCCATTTTTGGACCAAAACCATGGGTTAACCCCTTTGGAAAAATGTCAATTTTTCCATTTTTTGAACTTGTTGTTTTTATAGCCTAGAAATGCCTTTTTTTATTGTAGAATATCGTAAAAGACATTTTCCTGGCCTATATTGCCTAAAAAAAAAAGTTGGAAAAATGGCCATTTTTGGACCAAAACCATGGGTTAACCCCTTTGGAAAAATGTCAATTTTTCGACTTTTTAAACTTCTTGTTTTTATAGCCTAGAAAGGCGTTTTTTCATTGGAGAATATCGTAAAAGACATTTTCCTGGCCTATATTGCGTAAAAAAAAAGTTGGAAAAATGGTCATTTTTGGACCAAAACCATGGGTTAACCCCTTTGGAAAAATGTCAATTTTTCGACTTTTTGAAATTCTTGTTTTTATACTCTAGAAATCCGTTTTTGCGTTCTAGAATGACGTAGAAGACATTTTCCTGGCCTATATTGCCTAAAAAAAAAAATTGGAAAAATGGCCATTTTTGGACCAAAACCATGGGTTAACCCCTTTGGAAAAATGTCAATTTTTGGACTTTTTGAACTACTTGTTTTTATAGCCTAGAAAGGCGTTTTTTCATTGTAGAATATCGTAAAAGACATTTTCCTGGCCTATATTGCCTAAAAAAAAAAGTTGGAAAAATGACCATTTTTGGACCAAAACCATGGGTTAACCCCTTTGGAAAAATGTCAATTTTTCGACTTTTTGAACTTCTTGTTTTTATAGCCAAGAAAGACGTTTTTTCATTGTAGAATATGGTAAAAGACATTTTCCTGGCCTATATTGCCTAAAAAAAAAAGTTGGAAAAATGGTCATTTTTGGACCAAAACCATGGGTTAACCCCTTTGGAAAAATGTCAATTCTTCGACTTTTTGAAATTCTTGTTTTTATACCCTAGAAATCTGTTTTTTCGTTCTAGAATAACGTAAAAGACATTTTCCTGTTCTTTATTGCCTAAAAAAAAAAGTTGGACAAATGGCCATTTTTGGACCAAAACCATGGGTTAACCCCTTTGGAAAAATGTCACTTTGTCGACTTTTTGAAATTCTTCCTTTTATATCTTAGAAATCCGTTTTTTCGTTCTAGAATGACGTAAAAGGCATTTTCCTGGCCTATATTGCCCAAAAAAAAAGGTGGAAAAATGGCCATTTTTGGACCAAAACCATGGGTTAACCCCTTTGGAAAAATGTCAATTTTTCGACTTTTTGAACTTGTTGCTTTTATAGCCTAGAAATGCCTTTTTTTATTGTAGAATATCGTAAAAGACATTTTCCTGGCCTATATTGCCTAAAAAAAAAAAGTTGGAAAAATGGCCATTTTTGAACCAAAACCATGGGTTAACCCCTTTGGAAAAATGTCAATGTTTCGACTTTTTGAACTTGTTGTTTTTATAGCCTAGAAATGCCTTTTTTTATTGTAGAATATCGTAAAAGACATTTTCCTGGCCTATATTGCCTAAAAAAAAAAAGTTGGAAAAATGGCCATTTTTGAACCAAAACCATGGGTTAACCCCTTTGGAAAAATGTCAATTTTTCGACTTTTTGAACTTGTTGTTTTTATAGCCTAGAAATGCCTTTTTTTATTGTAGAATATCGTAAAAGACATTTTCCTGGCCTATATTGCCTAAAAAAAAAAGTTGGAAAAATGGCCATTTTTGAACCAAAACCATGGGTTAACCCCTTTGGAAAAATGTCAATTTTTCGACTTTTTAAACTTCTTGTTTTTATAGCCTAGAAAGGCGTTTTTTCATTGGAGAATATCGTAAAAGACATTTTCCTGGCCTATATTGCGTAAAAAAAAAGTTGGAAAAATGGTCATTTTTGGACCAAAACCATGGGTTAACCCCTTTGGAAAAATGTCAATTTTTCGACTTTTTGAAATTCTTGTTTTTATAGCCAAGACAGACGTTTTTTCATTGTAGAATATCGTAGAAGACATTTTCCTGGTCTATATTGCCTAAAAAAAAAAAAGTCGGAAAACTGGCTGTTTTTGGACAAAAACCATGGGTTAACCCCTTTGGAAAAATGTCAATTTTTCGACTTTTTGAACTTGTTGTTTTTATACCCTAGAAATGCGTTTTTTCGTTCTAGAATAACGTAAAAGACATTTTCCTGGCCTATATTGCCTAAAAAAAAAAAGTTGGAAAAATGGCTATATTTGGACCAAAACCATGGGTTAACCCCTTTGGAAAAATGTCAATTTTTGGACTTTTTGAACTACTTGTTTTTATAGCCTAGAAAGGCGTTTTTTCATTGTAGAATATCGTAAAAGACATTTTCCTGGCCTATATTGCCTTTAAAAAAAAGTTGCAAAAATGGCCATTTTTGGACCAAAACCATGGGTTAACCCCTTTGGAAAAATGTCAATTTTTCGACTTTTTAAACTTCTTGTTTTTATAGCGTAGAAAGGCGTTTTTTCATTGGAGAATATCGTAAAAGACATTTTCCTGGCCTATATTGCGTAAAAAACAAAGTTGGAAAAATGGCCATTTTTGGACCAAAACCATGGGTTAACCCCTTTGGAAAAATGTCAATTTTTTGACTTTTTAAACTTCTTGTTGTTATAGCCTAGAAAAGCGTTTTGTCTTTGTAGAATATCGTAAAAGACATTTTCCTGGCCTATATTGCCTAAAAAAAAAAAGTTGGAAAAATGGCGATTTTTGGACCAAAACTATGGGTTAACCCCTTTGGAAAAATGTTAATTTTTCGACTTTTTGAACTTGTTGTTTTTATAGCCTAGAAATGCCTTTTTTTATTTTAGAATATCGTAAAAGACATTTTCCTGACCTATATTGCCTAAAAAAAAAAGTTGGAAAAATGGCTATTTTTGGACCAAAACCATGGGTTAACCCCTTTGGAAAAATGTCAATATTTCGACTTTTTTTTAACTTCTTGTTTTTATAGCCTAGAAAGGCGTTTTTTCATTGGAGAATATCGTAAAAGACATTTTCCTGGCCTATATTGCCTAAAAAAAAAAGTTGGAAAAATCGCCATTTTTGGACCAAAACCATGGGTTAACCCGTTTGGAAAAATGTCAATTTTTCGTCTGTTTAAACGTGTTGTTTTTATAGTCTAGAAATGCGTTTTTTCGTTCTAGAATAACGTAAAAAACATTTTCCTGGACTATATTGCCTAAAAGAAAAAGTTGGAAAAATGGCCATTTTTGGACCAAAACCATGGGTTAACCCCTTTGGAAAAATGTTAATTTTTCGACTTTTTGAACTTGTTGTTTTTATAGCCTAGAAATGCCTTTTTTTATTTTAGAATATCGTAAAAGACATTTTCCTGACCTATATTGCCTAAAAAAAAAAGTTGGAAAAATGGCTATTTTTGGACCAAAACCATGGGTTAACCCCTTTGGAAAAATGTCAATATTTCGACTTTTTTTTAACTTCTTGTTTTTATAGCCTAGAAAGGCGTTTTTTCATTGGAGAATATCGTAAAAGACATTTTCCTGGCCTATATTGCCTAAAAAAAAAAGTTGGAAAAATCGCCATTTTTGGACCAAAACCATGGGTTAACCCGTTTGGAAAAATGTCAATTTTTCGTCTGTTTAAACGTGTTGTTTTTATAGTCTAGAAATGCGTTTTTTCGTTCTAGAATAACGTAAAAAACATTTTCCTGGACTATATTGCCTAAAAGAAAAAGTTGGAAAAATGGCCATTTTTGGACCAAAACCATGGGTTAACCCCTTTGGTAAAATGTCAATTTTTCGACTTTTTTAACTTCTTGTTTTTATAGCCTAGAAAGGCGTTTTTTCATTGTACAGTATCGTAAAAGACATTTTCGTGGCTTATATATCTTAAAAAAAAAAGTTGGAAAAATGGCTATTTTCGTACCAAAACCATGAGTTAACCCGTTTTGAAAAATGTCAATTTTTCGACTTTTTTAACTTGTTGTTTATATAGGCTAGAAAAGAATTTTTTCGTTGTAGAATATCGTAAAGGATATTTTCCTGGTCTATATTGGCCAAAAAAAAAGTTGGAAAAATGGCTATTTCTGGACCATAACCATGGGTTAACCCCTTTGGAAAAATGTCAATTTTTGGACTTTTTGAACTTGTTGTTTTTATACCCTAGAAATGCGTTTTTTCGTTCTAGAATAACGTAAAACACATTTTCCTGGCCTATATTGCCTAAAAAAAAAAGTTGGAATAATGGTCATTTTTAAACCAAAAGCATGAGTTAACCCCTTTGGAAAAATGTCAATTTTTCGACTTTTTGAAATTCTTGTTTTTATCCCCTAGAAATCCGTTTTTTCGTTCTAGAACGACGCGAAAGACATTTTCCTGGCCTATATTGCCTAAAAAAAAAATTTGGAAAAATGGTCATTTTGGGACCAAAACCATGGGATAACCCCTTTGGAAAAATGTCAATTTGGCGACTTTTAAAAATTCTTGTTTTTATACCCTAGAAATCCCTTTTTTCGTTCTAGAATGACGTAAACGACATTTTCCTGGCCTATATTGCCTAAAAAAAAAAAGTTGGAGAAATGGCCATTTTTAGACCAAAACCATGGATTAACCCCTTTGGAAAAATGTCAATTTTTGGACTTTTTGAACTACTTGTTTTTATAGCCTAGAAAGGCGTTTTTTCATTGTAGAATATCGTAAAAGACATTTTCCTGGCCTATATTGCCTTTAAAAAAAAGTTGGAAAAATGGCCATTTTTGGACCAAAACCATGGGTTAACCCCTTTGGAAAAATGTCAATTTTTCGACTTTTTAAACTTCTTGTTTTTATAGCGTAGAAAGGCGTTTTTTCATTGGAGAATATCGTAAAAGACATTTTCCTGGCCTATATTGCGTAAAAAACAAAGTTGGAAAAATGGCCATTTTTGGACCAAAACCATGGGTTAACCCCTTTGGAAAAATGTCAATTTTTTGACTTTTTAAACTTCTTGTTTTTATAGCCTAGAAAAGCGTTTTGTCTTTGTAGAATATCGTAAAAGACATTTTCCTGGCCTATATTGCCTAAAAAAAAAAAGTTGGAAAAATGGCGATTTTTGGACCAAAACTATGGGTTAACCCCTTTGGAAAAATGTTAATTTTTCGACTTTTTGAACTTGTTGTTTTTATAGCCTAGAAATGCCTTTTTTTATTTTAGAATATCGTAAAAGACATTTTCCTGACCTATATTGCCTAAAAAAAAAGTTGGAAAAATGGCTATTTTTGGACCAAAACCATGGGTTAACCCCTTTGGAAAAATGTCAATATTTTGACTTTTTTTTAACTTCTTGTTTTTATAGCCTAGAAAGGCGTTTTTTCATTGGAGAATATCGTAAAAGACATTTTCCTGGCCTATATTGCCTAAAAAAAAAAGTTGGAAAAATGGCCATTTTTGGACCAAAACCATGGGTTAACCCGTTTGGAAAAATGTCAATTTTTCGTCTGTTTAAACGTGTTGTTTTTATAGTCTAGAAATGCGTTTTTTCGTTCTAGAATAACGTAAAAAACATTTTCCTGGACTATATTGCCTAAAAGAAAAAGTTGGAAAAATGGCCATTTTTGGACCAAAACCATGGGTTAACCCCTTTGGTAAAATGTCAATTTTTCGACTTTTTTAACTTCTTGTTTTTATAGCCTAGAAAGGCGTTTTTTCATTGTACAGTATCGTAAAAGACATTTTCGTGGCTTATATATCTTAAAAAAAAAAGTTGGAAAAATGGCTATTTTCGTACCAAAACCATGAGTTAACCCGTTTTGAAAAATGTCAATTTTTCGACTTTTTTAACTTGTTGTTTATATAGGCTAGAAAAGAATTTTTTCGTTGTAGAATATCGTAAAGGATATTTTCCTGGTCTATATTGGCCAAAAAAAAAGTTGGAAAAATGGCTATTTCTGGACCATAACCATGGGTTAACCCCTTTGGAAAAATGTCAATTTTTGGACTTTTTGAACTTGTTGTTTTTATACCCTAGAAATGCGTTTTTTCGTTCTAGAATAACGTAAAACACATTTTCCTGGCCTATATTGCCTAAAAAAAAAAGTTGGAATAATGGTCATTTTTAAACCAAAAGCATGAGTTAACCCCTTTGGAAAAATGTCAATTTTTCGACTTTTTGAAATTCTTGTTTTTATCCCCTAGAAATCCGTTTTTTCGTTCTAGAACGACGCGAAAGACATTTTCCTGGCCTATATTGCCTAAAAAAAAAATTTGGAAAAATGGCCATTTTTGGACCAAAACCATAGGTTCACCCTCTTTGGAAAAATGTCAATTTTTCCACTTTTTGAACTTCTTGTTTTTATAGCCTAGAAATGCGTTGTTTCGTTCTAGAATAACGTAAAAGACATTTTCCTGGCCTATATTGCCTAACAAAAAAAATTTATAAAAGTCGCCATTTTTAGACTAAAACCATGGGTTAACCCCTTTGGAAAAATGTCAATTTTTCGACTTTTTAAACTTCTTGTTTTTATAGTCTAGAAAGGCGTTTTTTCATTGTAGAATATCGTAAAAGACATTTTCCTGGCCTATATTGCTTAAAAGAAAAGGTTTAAAAATGGCCATTTTTGGACCAAAACCATGGGTTAACCCCTTTTGAAAAATGTCAATTTTTCAACTGTTTAAACTTCTTGTTTTTATAGGCTAGAAAGGCGTTTTTTCATGGTAGAATATCCTAAAAGACATTTTCCTGGCTTATATTGCCTAAAAAAAAAAGTTTGAAAAATGGCCATTTTTGGACCAAAACCATAGGTTAACCCCTTTGGAAAAATGTCAATTTTTCGCTTTTTTTAACTTGTTTCTTTTATAGCCAAGAAAGGCGTTTTTTCATTATAGAATATCGTAAAATACATTTTCCTGGCGTATATTGCCTAAAAAACAAAAGTTGGAAAAATGTCAATTTTTCGACCTTTTTAACTTGTTGTTTTTATATCCTAGAAAGGCGTTTTTTCATTGTAGAATATCGTAAAAGACATTTTCCTTTCCCATATTGCTCCCCAAAAAAAGTTGGAAAAATGGCCATTTTTGGACCAAAACTATGGGTTCACCCCTTTGGAAAAATGTCAATTTCTCGACTTTTTAAACCTTTTTTTTTTTAAAGCCTTGAAAGGCGTTTTTTCATTGTAGAATATCGTAAAAGACATTTTCCTGGCCTATATTGCCTAACAAAAAAAAGTTGGAAAACTGGCCATTTTAGGACCAAAACCATGGGTTAACCCCTTTGAAAAAATGTCACTTTTTGGACTGTTTGAACTTGTTCTTTTTATAGCCTAGAAAGGCGTTTTTTCATTGTAGAATATCGTAAAAGACATTTTACTGGCCTATATTGCCTAAAAAAAAAGTTGGAAAAATGGCCATTTTTGGACCAAAACCATGAGTTAACCGCTTTGGAAAAATGTCACTTTGTCGACTTTTTGAAATTCTTGCTTTTATATCTTAGAAATCCGTTTTTTCGTTCTAGAATGACGTAAAAAACATTTTCCTGGCCTATCTTGCCTAAAAAAAAAAGTTGGAAAAATGGCCATTTTTGGACCAAAACCATGGGTTAACCCCTTTGGAAAAATGTTAATTTTTCGACTTTTTGAACTTGTTGTTTTTATAGCCTAGAAATGCCTTTTTTTATTTTAGAATATCGTAAAAGACATTTTCCTGACCTATATTGCCTAAAAAAAAAGTTGGAAAAATGGCTATTTTTGGACCAAAACCATGGGTTAACCCCTTTGGAAAAATGTCAATATTTTGACTTTTTTTTAACTTCTTGTTTTTATAGCCTAGAAAGGCGTTTTTTCATTGGAGAATATCGTAAAAGACATTTTCCTGGCCTATATTGCCTAAAAAAAAAAGTTGGAAAAATGGCCATTTTTGGACCAAAACCATGGGTTAACCCGTTTGGAAAAATGTCAATTTTTCGTCTGTTTAAACGTGTTGTTTTTATAGTCTAGAAATGCGTTTTTTCGTTCTAGAATAACGTAAAAAACATTTTCCTGGACTATATTGCCTAAAAGAAAAAGTTGGAAAAATGGCCATTTTTGGACCAAAACCATGGGTTAACCCCTTTGGTAAAATGTCAATTTTTCGACTTTTTTAACTTCTTGTTTTTATAGCCTAGAAAGGCGTTTTTTCATTGTACAGTATCGTAAAAGACATTTTCGTGGCTTATATATCTTAAAAAAAAAAGTTGGAAAAATGGCTATTTTCGTACCAAAACCATGAGTTAACCCGTTTTGAAAAATGTCAATTTTTCGACTTTTTTAACTTGTTGTTTATATAGGCTAGAAAAGAATTTTTTCGTTGTAGAATATCGTAAAGGATATTTTCCTGGTCTATATTGGCCAAAAAAAAAGTTGGAAAAATGGCTATTTCTGGACCATAACCATGGGTTAACCCCTTTGGAAAAATGTCAATTTTTGGACTTTTTGAACTTGTTGTTTTTATACCCTAGAAATGCGTTTTTTCGTTCTAGAATAACGTAAAACACATTTTCCTGGCCTATATTGCCTAAAAAAAAAAGTTGGAATAATGGTCATTTTTAAACCAAAAGCATGAGTTAACCCCTTTGGAAAAATGTCAATTTTTCGACTTTTTGAAATTCTTGTTTTTATCCCCTAGAAATCCGTTTTTTCGTTCTAGAACGACGCGAAAGACATTTTCCTGGCCTATATTGCCTAAAAAAAAAATTTGGAAAAATGGCCATTTTTGGACCAAAACCATAGGTTCACCCTCTTTGGAAAAATGTCAATTTTTCCACTTTTTGAACTTCTTGTTTTTATAGCCTAGAAATGCGTTGTTTCGTTCTAGAATAACGTAAAAGACATTTTCCTGGCCTATATTGCCTAACAAAAAAAATTTATAAAAGTCGCCATTTTTAGACTAAAACCATGGGTTAACCCCTTTGGAAAAATGTCAATTTTTCGACTTTTTAAACTTCTTGTTTTTATAGTCTAGAAAGGCGTTTTTTCATTGTAGAATATCGTAAAAGACATTTTCCTGGCCTATATTGCTTAAAAGAAAAGGTTTAAAAATGGCCATTTTTGGACCAAAACCATGGGTTAACCCCTTTTGAAAAATGTCAATTTTTCAACTGTTTAAACTTCTTGTTTTTATAGGCTAGAAAGGCGTTTTTTCATGGTAGAATATCCTAAAAGACATTTTCCTGGCTTATATTGCCTAAAAAAAAAAGTTTGAAAAATGGCCATTTTTGGACCAAAACCATAGGTTAACCCCTTTGGAAAAATGTCAATTTTTCGCTTTTTTTAACTTGTTTCTTTTATAGCCAAGAAAGGCGTTTTTTCATTATAGAATATCGTAAAATACATTTTCCTGGCGTATATTGCCTAAAAAACAAAAGTTGGAAAAATGTCAATTTTTCGACCTTTTTAACTTGTTGTTTTTATATCCTAGAAAGGCGTTTTTTCATTGTAGAATATCGTAAAAGACATTTTCCTTTCCCATATTGCTCCCCAAAAAAAGTTGGAAAAATGGCCATTTTTGGACCAAAACTATGGGTTCACCCCTTTGGAAAAATGTCAATTTCTCGACTTTTTAAACCTTTTTTTTTTAAAGCCTTGAAAGGCGTTTTTTCATTGTAGAATATCGTAAAAGACATTTTCCTGGCCTATATTGCCTAACAAAAAAAAGTTGGAAAACTGGCCATTTTAGGACCAAAACCATGGGTTAACCCCTTTGAAAAAATGTCACTTTTTGGACTGTTTGAACTTGTTCTTTTTATAGCCTAGAAAGGCGTTTTTTCATTGTAGAATATCGTAAAAGACATTTTACTGGCCTATATTGCCTAAAAAAAAAGTTGGAAAAATGGCCATTTTTGGACCAAAACCATGAGTTAACCGCTTTGGAAAAATGTCACTTTGTCGACTTTTTGAAATTCTTGCTTTTATATCTTAGAAATCCGTTTTTTCGTTCTAGAATGACGTAAAAAACATTTTCCTGGCCTATCTTGCCTAAAAAAAAAAGTTGGAAAAATGGCCATTTTTGGACCAAAACCATGGGTTAACCCCTTTGGAAAAATGTCAATTTTTCCATTTTTTGAACTTGTTGTTTTTATAGCCTAGAAATGCCTTTTTTTATTGTAGAATATCGTAAAAGACATTTTCCTGGCCTATATTGCCTAAAAAAAAAAGTTGGAAAAATGGCCATTTTTGGACCAAAACCATGGGTTAACCCCTTTGGAAAAATGTCAATTTTTCGACTTTTTAAACTTCTTGTTTTTATAGCCTAGAAAGGCGTTTTTTCATTGGAGAATATCGTAAAAGACATTTTCCTGGCCTATATTGCGTAAAAAAAAAGTTGGAAAAATGGTCATTTTTGGACCAAAACCATGGGTTAACCCCTTTGGAAAAATGTCAATTTCTCGACTTTTTAAACCTTTTTTTTTTAAAGCCTTGAAAGGCGTTTTTTCATTGTAGAATATCGTAAAAGACATTTTCCTGGCCTATATTGCCTAACAAAAAAAAGTTGGAAAAATGGCCATTTTAGGACCAAAACCATGGGTTAACCCCTTTGAAAAAATGTCACTTTTTGGACTGTTTGAACTTGTTCTTTTTATAGCCTAGAAAGGCGTTTTTTCATTGTATAATATCGTAAAAGACATTTTACTGGCCTATATTGCCTAAAAAAAAATTTGGAAAAATGGCCATTTTTGGACCAAAACCATAGGTTCACCCTCTTTGGAAAAATGTCAATTTTTCCACTTTTTGAACTTCTTCTTTTTATAGCCTAGAAATGCGTTGTTTCGTTCTAGAATAACGTAAAAGACATTTTCCTGGCCTATATTGCCTAACAAAAAAAATTTATAAAAGTCGCCATTTTTAGACTAAAACCATGGGTTAACCCCTTTGGAAAAATGTCAATTTTTCGACTTTTTAAACTTCTTGTTTTTATAGTCTAGAAAGGCGTTTTTTCATTGTAGAATATCGTAAAAGACATTTTCCTGGCCTATATTGCTTAAAAGAAAAGGTTTAAAAATGGCCATTTTTGGACCAAAACCATGGGTTAACCCCTTTTGAAAAATGTCAATTTTTCAACTGTTTAAACTTCTTGTTTTTATAGGCTAGAAAG
Organism: Porites rus; assembly: GCA_964035705.1. Taxonomy (NCBI): domain Eukaryota; kingdom Metazoa; phylum Cnidaria; class Anthozoa; order Scleractinia; family Poritidae; genus Porites; species Porites rus. Next base: position 30,046,675 of record OZ038000.1, read on the forward strand.
GCGTTTTTTCATGGTAGAATATCCTAAAAGACATTTTCCTGGCTTATATTGCCTAAAAAAAAAAGTTTGAAAAATGGCCATTTTTGGACCAAAACCATAGGTTAACCCCTTTGGAAAAATGTCAATTTTTCGCTTTTTTTAACTTGTTTCTTTTATAGCCAAGAAAGGCGTTTTTTCATTATAGAATATCGTAAAATACATTTTCCTGGCGTATATTGCCTAAAAAACAAAAGTTGGAAAAATGTCAATTTTTCGACCTTTTTAACTTGTTGTTTTTATATCCTAGAAAGGCGTTTTTTCATTGTAGAATATCGTAAAAGACATTTTCCTTTCCCATATTGCTCCCCAAAAAAAGTTGGAAAAATGGCCATTTTTGGACCAAAACCATGGGTTAACCCCTTTGGAAAATTGTCAATTTTTCGTCTTTTTGAACTTCTTTTTTTATAGCGTAGAAATCCGTTTTTTCGTTCAAGAATAACGTAAAAGACATTTTCCTGGCCTATATTGGGTAAAAAAAAAAGGTGGAAAAATGGCCATTTTTGGACCAAAACTATGGGTTCACCCCTTTGGAAAAATGTCAATTTCTCGACTTTTTAAACCTTTTTTTTTTAAAGCCTTGAAAGGCGTTTTTTCATTGTAGAATATCGTAAAAGACATTTTCCTGGCCTATATTGCCTAACAAAAAAAAGTTGGAAAAATGGCCATTTTAGGACCAAAACCATGGGTTAACCCCTTTGAAAAAATGTCACTTTTTGGACTGTTTGAACTTGTTCTTTTTATAGCCTAGAAAGGCGTTTTTTCATTGTAGAATATCGTAAAAGACATTTTACTGGCCTATATTGCCTAAAAAAAAAGTTGGAAAAATGGCCATTTTTGGACCAAAACCATGAGTTAATCGCTTTGGAAAAATGTCACTTTGTCGACTTTTTGAAATTCTTGCTTTTATATCTTAGAAATCCGTTTTTTCGTTCTAGAATGACGTAAAAGGCATTTTCCTGGCCTATCTTGCCTAAAAAAAAAAGTTGGAAAAATGGCCATTTTTGGACCAAAACCATGGGTTAACCCCTTTGGAAAAATGTCAATTTTTCCATTTTTTGAACTTGTTGTTTTTATAGCCTAGAAATGCCTTTTTTTATTGTAGAATATCGTAAAAGACATTTTCCTGGCCTATATTGCCTAAAAAAAAAAGTTGGAAAAATGGCCATTTTTGGACCAAAACCATGGGTTAACCCCTTTGGAAAAATGTCAATTTTTCGACTTTTTAAACTTCTTGTTTTTATAGCCTAGAAAGGCGTTTTTTCATTGGAGAATATCGTAAAAGACATTTTCCTGGCCTATATTGCGTAAAAAAAAAGTTGGAAAAATGGTCATTTTTGGACCAAAACCATGGGTTAACCCCTTTGGAAAAATGTCAATTTTTCGACTTTTTGAAATTCTTGTTTTTATACTCTAGAAATCCATTTTTGCGTTCTAGAATGACGTAGAAGACATTTTCCTGGCCTATATTGCCTAAAAAAAAAATTGGAAAAATGGCCATTTTTGGACCAAAACCATGGGTTAACCCCTTTGGAAAAATGTCAATTTTTGGACTTTTTGAACTACTTGTTTTTATAGCCTAGAAAGGCGTTTTTTCATTGTAGAATATCGTAAAAGACATTTTCCTGGCCTATATTGCCTTAAAAAACAAGTTGGAAAAATGGCCATTTTTGGACCAAAACCATGGGTTAACCCCTTTGGAAAAATGTCAATTTTTGGACTTTTTGAACTTCTTGTTTTTATAGCCAAGAAAGACGTTTTTTCATTGTAGAATATCGTAAAAGACATTTTCCTGGCCTATATTGCCTAAAAAAAAAAGTTGGAAAAATGGTCATTTTTGGACAAAAACCATGGGTTAACCTCTTTGGAAAAAGGTCAATTTGTCGATTTTTTGAAATTCTTGTTTTTATACCCTAGAAATCCGTTTTTTCGTTCTAGAATGACGTATAAGACATTTTCCTGGCTTATATTGCTAAAAAAGAAAAGTTGGAAAAATGGCCATTTTTGGACCAAAACCATGGGTTAACCCCTTTGGAAAAATGTCAATTTTTTGACTTTTTGAACTGGTTGTTTTTATAGCCTAGAAAGGCGTTTTTTCATTGTAGAATATCGTAAAAGACATTTTACTGGCCTATATTGCCTTAAAAAAAAAGTTGGAAAAATGGTCATTTTTGGACCAAAACCATGGGTTAACCCCTTTGGGAAAAAGTCAATTTTTGGACTTTTTGAACTTGTTGTTTTTAAACCCTAGAAGTCCGTTTTTTCGTTCTAGAATGACGTAAAAGACATTTTCCTGGCTTATATTGCCTAAAAAAAAAGTTGGAAAAATGGCTATTTTTGGACCAAAACATTGGGTTAACCCCTTCGAAAAAATGTCAATTTTTCGACGTTTTGGACTTCTTCTTTTTATAGCCTAGAAAGGCGTTTTTTCATTGTAGAATATCGTAAAAGATATTTTACTGGCCTATATTGCCTTAAAAAAAAGTTGGCAAAATGGTCATTTTGGGACCAAAACCATCGGTTAACTCCTTTGGAAAAATGTCAATTTGTCGACTTTTTGAAATTCTTGTTTTTATACCCTAGAAATCCGTTTTTTCGTTCTAGAATGACGTAAAAGACATTTTCCTGGCCTATATTGCCTAAAAAAAGAAGTTGGAGAAATGGCCATTTTTTGACCAAAACCATGGGTTATCCCCTTTGGAAAAATGTCAATTTTTCGACTTTTTGAACTTGTTCTTTTTATAGCCTAGAAAAGCGTTTTTTTATTGTAGAATATCGTAAAAGACATTTTCCTGGCCTATATTGCCTAAAAAAAAAAGTTGGAAAAATGGCCATTTTTGGACCAAAACCATGGGTTAACCCGTTTGGAAAAATGTCAATTTTTCGACTTTTTGAACTTCTTGTTTTTATAGCCAAGAAAGACGTTTTTTCATTGTAGAATATGGTAAAAGACATTTTCCTGGCCTATATTGCCTAAAAAAAAAAGTTGGAAAAATGGTCATTTTTGGACCAAAACCATGGGTTAACCCCTTTGGAAAAATGTCAATTCTTCGACTTTTTGAAATTCTTGTTTTTATACCCTAGAAATCTGTTTTTTCGTTCTAGAATAACGTAAAAGACATTTTCCTGTTCTTTATTGCCTAAAAAAAAAAGTTGGACAAATGGCCATTTTTGGACCAAAACCATGGGTTAACCCCTTCGGAAAAATGTCACTTTGTCGACTTTTTGAAATTCTTGCTTTTATATCTTAGAAATCCGTTTTTTCGTTCTAGAATGACGTAAAAGGCATTTTCCTGGCCTATATTGCCTAAAAAAAAAGGTGGAAAAATGGCCATTTTTGGACCAAAACCATGGGTTAACCCCTTTGGAAAAATGTCAATTTTTCGACTTTTTGAACTTGTTGTTTTTATAGCCTAGAAATGCCTTTTTTATTGTAGAATATCGTAAAAGACATTTTCCTGGCCTATATTGCCTAAAAAAAAAAGTTGGAAAAATGGCCATTTTTGGACCAAAACCATGGGTTAACCCCTTTGGAAAAATGTCAATTTTTCGACTTTTTGAACTTGTTGTTTTTATAGCCTAGAAATGCCTTTTTTTATTGTAGAATATCGTAAAAGACATTTTCCTGGCCTATATTGCCTAAAAAAAAAGTTGGAAAAATGGCCATTTTTGGACCAAAACCATGGGTTAACCCCTTTGGAAAAATGTCAATTTTTCGACTTTTTGAACTTGTTGTTTTTATAGCCTAGAAATGCCTTTTTTTATTGTAGAATATCGTAAAAGACATTTTCCTGGCCTATATTGCCTAAAAAAAAAAGTTGGAAAAATGGCCATTTTTGAACCAAAACCATGGGTTAACCGCTTTGGAAAAATGTCAATTTTTCGACTTTTTGAACTTGTTGTTTTTATAGCCTAGAAATGCCTTTTTTTATTGTAGAATATCGTAAAAGACATTTTCCTGGCCTATATTGCCTAAAAAAAAAAGTTGGAAAAATGGCCATTTTTGAACCAAAACCATGGGTTAACCCCTTTGGAAAAATGTCAATTTTTCGACTTTTTGAACTTGTTGTTTTTATAGCCTAGAAATGCCTTTTTTTATTGTAGAATATCGTAAAAGACATTTTCCTGGCCTATATTGCCTAAAAAAAAAAGTTGGAAAAATGGCCATTTTTGAACCAAAACCATGGGTTAACCCCTTTGGAAAAATGTCAATTTTTCGACTGTTTAAACTTCTTGTTTTTATAGCCAAGACAGACGTTTTTTCATTGTAGAATATCGTAGAAGACATTTTCCTGGTCTATATTGCCTAAAAAAAAAAAAGTCGGAAAACTGGCTGTTTTTGGACAAAAACCATGGGTTAACCCCTTTGGAAAAATGTCAATTTTTCGACTTTTTGAACTTGTTGTTTTTATACCCTAGAAATGCGTTTTTTCGTTCTAGAATAACGTAAAAGACATTTTCCTGGCCTATATTGCCTAAAAAAAAAAAGTTGGAAAAATGGCTATATTTGGACCAAAACCATGGGTTAACCCCTTTGGAAAAATGTCAATTTTTCGACTTTTTAAACTTCTTCTTTTTATAGCCTAGAAAGGCGTTTTTTCATTGTAGAATATCGGAAAAGACATTTTCCTGTCCTATATTGCCTTAAAAAAAAAGTTGGAAAAATGGTCATTTTGGGACCAAAACCATGGGATAACCCCTTTGGAAAAATGTCAATTTGGCGACTTTTAAAAATTCTTGTTTTTATACCCTAGAAATCCCTTTTTTCGTTCTAGAATGACGTAAACGACATTTTCCTGGCCTATATTGCCTAAAAAAAAAAGTTGGAGAAATGGCCATTTTTAGACCAAAACCATGGATTAACCCCTTTGGAAAAATGTCAATTTTTGGACTTTTTGAACTACTTGTTTTTATAGCCTAGAAATGCCTTTTTTTATTGGAGAATATCGTAAAAGACATTTTCCTGGCCTATATTGCCTAAAAAAAAAATTGGAAAAATGGCCATTTTTGGACCAAAACCATGGGTTAACCCCTTTGGAAAAATAACAATTTTTCGACTTTTTGAACTTCTTGTTTTTATAGCCTAAAAGGCGTTTTTTCATTGTAGAATATCGTAAAAGACATTTTCCTGGACTATATTGCCTAAAAAAGAAATTTGGAAAAATGGCCATTTTTGGACCAAAACCATGGGTTAACCCTCTTTGGAAAAATGTCAATTTTTGCACTTTTTGAACTTGTTGTTTTTATAGCCTAGAAATGCGTTGTTTTGTTCTAGAATAACGTAAAAGACATTTTCCTGGTCTATCTTGCCTAACAAAAAAAAGTTATAAAAGTCGCCATTTTTGGACTAAAACCATGGGTTAACCCCTTTGGAAAAATGTCAATTTTTCGACTTTTTAAACTTCTTGTTTTTATAGTCTAGAAAGGCGTTTTTTTATTGTAGAATATCGTAAAAGACATTTTCCTGGCCTATATTGCTTAAAAAAAAAACAGTTTGAAAAATGGCCATTTTAGGACCAAAACCATGGGTTAACCCCTTTGGAAAAATGTTAATTTTTGGACTTTTTAAGCTTCTTGTTTTTATAGCCTAGAAAGGCGTTTTTTTGTTCTAGATTATTGTAAAAGACATTTTTGTGGCCTATATTGCCGAAAAAAAAAACAGTTGGAAAAATGGCCATTTTTGGACCAAAACCATGGGTTAACCTTTTTGGAAAAATGTCTATTTTTGGACTTTTTAAACTTCTTGTTTTTATAGCCTAGAAAGGAGTTTATAATCCGTCAACGTGCGAATGCGTACGTTTAAGTGCGCGTTCTCTCTTAGTATAGTTTGGCACAGGCAAACCACGGTTACGCCGAATTGTTCATGTAATAGCTTTGTTAGGTCCTCTAACTGTGAACCGACAGTTAGAGCAGAACGGATTGAACGATCACTGATATCGTTCGTACCCAACTGTAGAATAACAATGTCAGGCGAAAATTGTCGGACTATCTCCAAATCGTAGCGTATGACTTTGGTCACAGTTCGTCCCCCTACTCCATGCCAGCCCAGGTTCATAGGGGTGGTGATGTCAAAATCCTCCCGTAAAGCGTTTGTAGGCAGACGTACCAACTCATGCAAACGCCTGATGAAGGAGTGCCCCAAAATCAAACCCGAAATTCAGCCATAACTATACATCGAGAGATAACTACACGTAAGCGCTACGCATGCTACGAAGAAATAACAAAGTAGCGTACTTGCCTTAGCACGGTGCGTAGAAATTGAGTCAAGGACTGACGATGTTCCTTTGTTGCTATCTGAACCAACAATGAATAACAAAGCATTGATTGCATGATTTGAGCCTGCAAGGAATTCTAACTATTTCCCTATCTCCATCCCAAATGCGGATAAGACAAACAACCAGGAAATTAGCCCTTCACAAAAATGTCATTAAGCCATTAGCTTAATGGGTGTTTTTCGTTGTAGAATATCGTAAACGATATTTTCCTGGTCTATATTGGCCAAAAAAAAGGTTGCAAAAATGGCCATTTCTGAACCAAACCCATGGGTTAACCCCTTTGGAAAAATGTCAATTTTTCGACTTTTTGAACTTGTTGTTTTTATAGCCTAGAAATGCGTTTTTTCGTTTTAGAATAACGTAAAAGACATTTTCCTGGCCTATATTGCCTAAAAAAAAAAGTTGGAAAAATGGCTATTTTTGGACCAAAACCATGGGTTAACCCCTTTGGAAAAATGTCAATTTTTCGACTTTTTTAGCTTCTTGTTTTTGTAGTCTGGAAAAGAGTCTTTTCGATGTAGAATATCGTAAAGGATATTTTCCTGGTCTATATTGGCTAAAAAAAAAGTTGGAAAAATGGCCATTTTTGGACCAAAACCATGGATTAACCCCTTTGGAGAAATGTCAATTTTTTCGACTTTTTGAACTTGTTGTTTTTATAGCCTAGAAATGCGTTTTTTCGTTTTAGAATAACGTAAAAGACATTTTCCTGGCCTATATTGCCTAAAAAAAAAAGTTGGAAAAATGGCTATTTTTGGACCAAAACCATGGGTTAACCCCTTTGGAAAAATGTCAATTTTTCGACTTTTTTAGCTTCTTGTTTTTATAGTCTGGAAAAGAGTCTTTTCGATGTAGAATATCGTAAAGGATATTTTCCTGGTCTATATTGGCTAAAAAAAAAGTTGGAAAAATGGCCATTTTTGGACCAAAACCATGGATTAACCCCTTTGGAGAAATGTCAATTTTTTCGACTTTTTGAACTTGTTGTTTTTATAGCCTAGAAATGCGTTTTTTCGTTCTCGAATAACGTAAAAAACATTTTCCTGGTCTATATTGCGTAAAAAAAAAGTTGGAAAAATGGCCATTTTTGGACCAAAACCATGGGTTAACCCCTTTGGAAAAATGTCAACTTTTCGACTTTTTTAACTTCTTGTTTTTATAGCCTAGAAAAGAGTTTTCTCCTTGTAGAATATCGTAAAGCAGATTTTCCAGGTCTATATTGCGTAAAAAAAAAAGTTGGAAAAATGGCCATTTTTGGACCAAAACCATTGATTAACCCCTTTGGAAGAATGTCAATTTTTTGACTTTTTAAACTTCTTGTTTTTATAGCCTAGAAAGGCGTTTTTTCGTGCTAGATTATTGTAAAAGACATTTTTCTTGCCTATATTGCCTAAAAAAAAAAGTTGGAAAAATGGCCATTTTTGGACCAAAACCATGGGTTAACCCCTTTGGAAAATTGTCAATTTTTTTGTCTTTTTAAAATTCTTGTTTTTATAGCCTAGAAATCCGTTTTTTCGTTCTAGAATAACGTAAAAACATTTTCCTGGCTTATATTGCCTGAAAAAAAAAGTTGGAAAAATGGCCATTTTTGGACCAAAGCCATGGGTTAACCCCTTTGGAAAAATGTCAATTTTTCAACTTTTTTAACTGCTTGTTTTTATAGCCTAGAAATTCTTTTTTTTTTTTTTCTAGAATAACGTAAAAGACATTTTCCTTGCCTATATTGCGTAAAAAAAAAAGTTGGAAAAATGGCCATTTTTGGACCAAAACCATGGGTTAACCCCTTTGGAAAAATGTCAATTTTTCGACTGTTTTAACTTGTTGTTGTTATAGGCTAAAAAGGCGTTTTTTCATTGTAGAATATTGTAAAAGACATTTTCCTGGACCTAATTGCCCAAAAAAAAATAGTTGAAAAAGGCCATTTTTGGACGAAAACCATGGGTTAACCCCTTTGGAAAAAGGTCAATTTTTTGACGTTTTAAACTTCTTGTTTTTGTAGCCTAGAAAGGCGTTTTTTCATTGTAGAATATCGTAAAAGACATTTTCCTGGCCTATATTGCCCCCCCCCCCCCCACCAAAAAAAAGTTGAAAATTGCCCATTTTAGGACCAAAACCATGGGTTAACCCCTTTAAGAAAATGTCAATTTTTTGACTCTTTAAACTTCTTGTTTTTGTAGCCTAGAAAGGCGTTTTTTTCGTTCTAGATTATTGTAAAAGACATTTTCCTGGCCTATATTACCAAAAAAAAAGAGTTGGAAAAATGGCCATTTTTGGACCAAAACCATAAGTTAACCCCTTTGGAAAAATATCAATTTTTCGACTGTATTAACTTCTTGTTTTTATAGTCTAGAAAGGCGTTTTTTAATTGTAGAATAACATAAAAGACATTTTCCTGGCCTATATTGCCTAAAAAAAAAAGTTGGAAAAATGGCCATTTTTGGACCAAAACCATGGGTTAACCCCTTTGGAAAAATGTCTATTTTCGGACCTATTTAACTTCTTGTTTTTATAGCCTAGAAGAGAGTTTTTTCGTTGTAGAATATCGTAAAGGATATTTTCCTGGTCTATATTGGCCAAAAAAAAAGTTTGAAAAATGGCCATTTCTGGACCAAAACCATGGGTTAACCCCTTTGGAAAAATGTGAATTTTTCGACTTTTTGAACTTCTTGTTTTTATAACCTAGAAAGCGCTTTTTCGTTTTAGAATAACGTAAAAGAAATTTTCCTGGCCCATTTTGCCTAAAAAAAAAAGAGTTGGAAAAATGGCCATTTTTGGACCAAAACCATGGGTTAACCCCTTTGGAAAAATGTCAATTTTTCGACTTTTTGAACGTAATTTTTTTATATCCTTTAAAGGCTTTTTTCCTTTTAAAATATCGTAAATGACATTTTCCTGGCCTATATTGCCTAAATAAACACATGGAAAAATGGCTAATTTTTTATCAAAACCATGGACTAACCCCTTTGGAAAAATCCTTATTTTTCGTCTTTTTGAACTTCTTGTTTTTGAAGCCTAAGAAGGCGTTTTTTATATTCTATACTAGAAGTAATCATAGATTAATGAGTGCGTTCGAATTTTCTTAGCTCCAGATTAGCTTTTTTGTGTCGTCAAGCATTATTTCAAATCATGGAAGAGATTATGAATTAAAACGTAAACATTCTTTTCTTAAGAGATGCTCTTCGCGTATACAGCTTCAAAATATCTCACTCATTAACTCTTTACTCCTGTCTTATTCTCCCTCAAGCATGGTCGATAAAAATGTAAAATAGATCGTAAAAAGTTCTATGTTGTTAAAAAGATAAACATGTCACTACAAACTTCGAAAAAATGGTAGCCTCGAAGGTTACAAAGTCCTGGCTTCTTGCGTGACACAACTTGAAATGAAAACAATGATCATAGCAGCGACGGAAACATATTAGCTTTTTGCTAGATTACTGATGTCAGAGAACAGGACAGAATCTTTTGCAATTGTGCAAACTTTTCATCTCATGATTATTTTAAGTTCATGTGCGTCAGTTTAACATATTTAAAACTTAAGCTTGCTTCAGCGAGCGAGATACTTACCATGCAAGATGGCCCGCGTAGATATATCAGACGTGAATGAAGCATTACAGTTGTAACAACAGCTTACTTTATCTCAGAATATATTTCGTGCGTAAAGAGGTTAAACTAGAAATATATAAATAGACTCAAACGCACGGGTAAACTTCTCACGGCACAAATGTTACCTGGTCTTTATTTGTGTGTTTCTACGAAGTTCCAGCTCGATTTGAACGGCATTGACCGAAAAAGGTGTAGCAGAATCATCAGTTCAGCGATAAAACCCGCTTAGAAAACAACTCCACAGTTCATTCTTTAGCCGAACTCAAATATTCCCGTGTAATCATCTTGCTTGTTGACCTTGATGGAACTAGTGATGCACGTGATTGCCATATGACGATTGATTATGACGTAAAAATAGTTGTGTGCGCATGTCCACCAGGTGAGCCCGCAATTTCTTTGGCCGGCTATTGGGCTTAAAATTCGTGCGCGCGCTTAATAATTATTCAAAATGGCGCAGATTTTGAACATCGCCCGTCCAAGTAACCAAAAATCTCGAATCTTCACGCCTGGCATGCACAGGTATCCCATCGACCACAGGATCCCCAAAGATTACGAAGCGTTCTCCTAACGTCGAACGCAATTATCGTAAAACACGTTTTTCTGGCCTATATTGCCGGAAATAAAAAGATGGAAAAATAGGCAATTTTTGACCAAAACCTTGGACTAACCCCTTCAGAAAAATCTCAATTTTTTGAATTTTTGGAACTTTTTGTTGTTATAGCCTAGAAAGGCGTTTTTTCGTTCTAATTTATCGTAAAAGACATTTTGCTGGCCTATATTACCAAAAACACATGGAAAAATGGCTAATTTTTGACCATAACCATGGACTAACCCCTTTGGAAAAATCTCAATTTTTCGACTTTTTGAACTTCTTGTGTTTTTGGCCTTGAAAGGCGTTTTTTCGTTCTTAACTATCGTAAAAGACATTTTTCTGGCCTAGATTACCAAAAATAAAAACATGGTGAAATGGCTAATTTTTGACCAAAACCATGGAAAAATCTCAATTTTCCGACTAATTTAACTTCTGGCTTTTATATCCTAGAAAGGCGTTTTTTTGTTCTAGAATATCGTAAAAGACATTTTCCTGACCTATATTGCCTTAAAAAAAAAATAGGAAAAGTGGCCAATTTTTGACCAAATCCAGGGACTAAACTCTTTGGAAAAATGGCAATTTTTCGACTTTTTGAACTTCTTGTTTTAATAGTCTAGAAAGGGGTTTCTTCGTTCTAGACTATCGTCAAAGACATTTTCCTGGCCTATATTGCCGGAAATAAAAACATAGAGAAAAGTCCAATTTTTGAAAAAAAAAAAAAGAACTAACCTCTTTGGAAAAATCTCAATTTTTCGCCTTTGTGAACTTGTTGTTTTTACTGCCTTGCTAGAAAGGCGTTGTTTCGTTGTTGTTGAACTATGGACTAACCCCTTTTAAAAAAGCTCAATTTTTCGACTGTACAAACGTCTTGTTTTTTAAGGTGTTTTTTCCTTTTAGAATATGGTAAAACAAGTTTTCCTGACCTATATTGTCTCAAATAAAGAAAGCGATAAATATGGCCTACTTTTGGCTAAAACCATGGACTAACCCCTTTGAAAAACTCTCAATGTTTCGATTGTTTCAATTTTTTGTTTTTATAGCATAGAAAAGCGTTTTTTCGTTGTAAAACATTGTGAAACACAGTATCCTTGTGAATATTGACGAAAATAAAAACATTAAAATGTGACCAATTTTTGACCAAGACTATGGACTAACCCCTTAGAAAAAATATCAATTTTGGGACCGTTTTATAGTTTAGAAAGGCGTTTTTTCGTTTTAGAATATGGTCAAACACATTCTCCTGGCCTTTATTGCCTAAAATTAAAAAATGGAAAAATGGCCAATTTTTGACCAAAACCATGGACTAACTCCTTAGGAAAAATCTCAATTTTTCGACTTTTTCTACTTCTTGTTTTTATAGCCTAGAAAGGCGTCTTTTTGTTCTAGAATATCGTGAAACTAATTTTCCTGGCCTATTTTGCCTAAAGTAAAAAAGTGGGAAAATTCGCAAGTTTTTACGAAAACCATGAACTAACCCGGGTTTGGAAAAGTCGAAATTTGTCGACTTTTTGAACTTTTTGTTCTTATAGTCTAGAAAGGTGTTTTTTTTCTTTCCAGAATATCGTGAAAGACATTTTCTTGGCCTGTTTTGCGTAAAATAAAAAGATGTTAAAGTGACCTATTTTTTACCAAAACCATGGAATAACCCCTTTGGAAAAAGCAGAATTTTCGTCTGTTGAAATTCTTCTTTTTATTGGCGAGAAATTCGTTTTTTCTTTGTAGAAAATCGTGAAACATTTTCCTGGCCTATTTTGCCCAAAATAAAAAGGTGGAGAAATTGTTATTTTTTGAGCAAAACTATGGACTACCTTGGTTCAATCTTTGCTACTGATAAACGCAGTTAAAAAACGCAACCACCACGCTGAGAAAAAGATTGGTGCCTTTTATCTACTTTCTTACCCTTATCTTTGTACAGTGTAATTCATCTTGCATGCTTATGAAATTCGTGCGATATAAATTGTTATTAGTAATATTACGACTATTATTTCCTGTATTGAAATTATTTATTTATGTATTTGTTTTTGTTCTTTGTTTGAGTTGTTGTTGCTACTTTCAACAATGCTTGATGTGCAATGTTAAATGAGGATGGACCAACATAATGGATCGTTTTAAAGCGACGTTTAGTTTGTAACTTATACGTAGAAACGGTGACACGACGGTCGACAGGACATCGCGACATATGCATTATAAAATATTGCACATATCAAATGGCTATGGATCGCTTTCGACACTTTTATTGACCGATTGTCGAGTCATTTCTTTACTGGTGTGCCGGCTTCACACCACTGCTCTTACTTCCTTCCAAGGACTTTTGAGAACCTGTTTGTTACACTAGACCAGCATCTTTGGCCATCAAGTAAAATAATCCTTTACGTGATAGCAACTTTGATGGTGAATCAAATTCTGCTACTGATCCCTCCTTAAGGACCATCACCCTGAAAAACAAAAAACCGCAGCAGAGACATGATAAAATGTTTGGGATGGACTGGGGAGGAGGACAGAAAGACTTCAGGTGAAAATTTAAAAGGGAAGCGTTCCAACTCAGTAGGGAAAGTTGCAAAAGTCGAAAAAGACTATAAGTGAGAGGTGTAAAGAGCATAAGACAAAGAACTACATAACCAGTATTAAAGGTAACTTCTCTTACCGATCGTAATCCATGATGGTGTTGAGCCTGTGAGCAATAGTGAGAACCGTGCGGTCAGCAAACTCCCGCCGAATCGTTTGTTGAATGAGTTCATCAGTTTCCAGGTCCACCGCGGCTGTGGCTTCATCAAGAACAAGGATTTTACTTCTACGAAGCAACGCACGTGCTAAACATACCAACTGTCGCTGACCAATGCTGTAAACAAGGAGCGAATATTGTTCGGTAACACTACCTACGCTTTGTCTACGCTATTCCGCTCTTGATGATGTTTACAGCAGTTGAAATTGGTTTTGCTCAATATATTGACATCATCGACACTTTTAGTATGACCATCGGACAATAATAAAGTAACTATCCCCATATACAGATTTTTTGGCGATGGCAACTAGCCCCCTTCACAAAAATTAATCAAAAAGTTAGTGAGGACTTACCTCATATTTTCGCCACCCTCAAGGATAGGCAAGTGAAGGCCTTTATCATGAGTCGTTATAAAGGTCTTTAGCTGGGTAACCTCCACAACGTTCCACAATTCCTCGTCTGAGTAATTATTGAATGGATCCAGGTTGAAACGAAAAGTTTCAGAAAATAGCACAGGGTCCTGGGAGAACACAATTCACACAAAATACATACTGAGTTAACAAGCTTCTAAGATCGAATGAAGAAGGTACGGTTCGGATAATTAAAATGACAAAGTAAATAGATGAGATCTCTGACGTAAGTAAATAGATGATATAGATATCCGCAGACTGTAGCATAAACAGCGATCGTTCGCTTCCTCAAAGATAATCTCTTTAATAACATCACTATTTTCTTAGTGTTAGTGATATACGACAGTTCTCATACTCAATTCAAATACTCATCAGTAATCAAAAAAATGTCTAATCAGCGTCTCATGAAACAGGGTTCGTACTTTTCTGAGTTCTTCAAATTCCATGACTTTTTCCATGACCTTTTCTACTTTTCCATAACCTTAGGTTTAGCTGTCACTTTCGAAACTTTTGAAAACTTTACCTGTTTTAGCATATTTTTGGCCCTTAAACACTTCAACAGAAACAGAACAGAAACAAACTCTGGTATCGACCAAAATGCGTGCCGATCGCGCTGTTTAATCACTCCTCTTTATCTTACGTTATCCTTGCTTTGTCATCTGCAGTATTACTAATCTACCACACAAAGGTGAAACTTTAATTTTCCATGACTTTTAAGGACCGAAAATTAAATTCCATGACTTTCCAGGCCTTGAAAATGAAATTCTTAAATTCCACGACTTTCCAGGTTTTCCATGACCTGTACGAACCCTGTGAAACAGAGCAGAACACGGCCGAGCCTTCAGATTCTACTTCATCAGCTAATATATAGATTTAGCCGACGCTTAAGACGAAGCACCTGTTAATGAAAAAACATTGCACTAAAGAAAAACCTAGAAACTTGTCAGCGGTAAACTTTAAAAAAACAGGTAACCTCGATGGGTCGACACCTGAGCCCGCGATACGGTCATGTGATACTGGTCAGCGGATACCCTTTTTTAACAGCTGTCAATTGACTCCTGGTTGACTACAACATGGATGTGCAATATCAGGTTGCAGACACACTAGCTAGAAAGTGTACCATTTCCCATTGTATGGGACGGGCGAGTGGTCGTACGGTCACGTGACTACCAAAATTTCTTGGATAGACAGGTAACCCATTTTTTTTTAGCTATGGGGCTTCGCGCACGCGTGGAGCTCCGCTAAAATAATTCAAAAAACCTCTGCACGCTACACGTGCGTACATGTTACTACCTGGGGAATTATGGTGAGTCTTGAGCGCAGATGATGGAGTCCAATTTTAGCAATGTCAATGTCATCAATAATAATCCTTCCTCCAGCTCTCTCCAGAATACGGAATAAAGCCAAAGTCAGTGAAGACTTGCCAGCCCCAGTGCGACCCACAATACCGATCTATAAAAACAAAATAAAAACTTTAAATGTGACAGCACACACCAAACAGACAGCAAAGAAGTAACGTGGTTTAGTTGCCAAAAGCTCCATGACCACATCCAATTAATGAGCAATTTTAAACCTTTGAGCATAAGCCATTCAGATCACGGCAAAACCTAAGAAAAAAGTGTCTTTCATACTAACTAAATCTTGGTTTTTCGTGTGTCACTTCTATAATTGTAAAGATAAACTTTCTTTGATGTGTACCGCTTTTTACCTTCTCTCTCGTTGCTATGGCACAGTTGATGCCATTCAGCACTAAAGGCAGATTTTCTCTGTAGCGCACATCAACATTTTCCATAACTATCCTTCCTTGATGGGGCCATTCGTCGGCGGGACGCATAGTTGGAATTACCCAATCAGCCTGTCAAAAAACAATTAGAAAATATGACCATAGCTGCTTCGTCTTGCAAAGAGCAAGTAAACTCACCACCTCGGCTTGATTAATTAATCTCACACAAAGACAGTAAAAGATAATTATAATAATGATAAAGATAATAAACGAGAAAACCAAAACTGCGCACGCGACATGCGCAGACGTTTAGAAGCGATTTTTGTAATATACAGTACTGTTGTGTTCTGTGGCTATCAAAAAATCACAGGATCCACAAGTCTCAAATTACAAAATGATGTTTTTAAGGATCATAAGATATTGTAAAATCGTGCTTGCCATGTATTTACGTACCTCTCTGTCAATAGCCGTATATTCGGTGATTCTTTCCACCGAAACAATATTCGTTTCCATTTCACTGGTCGATCTCACCAACCAGTTTAATGAGCCAGTGATCTGGGAACAAACACGAACGTTAGCTACAAGTTTAGGATGTTAGCGGCTGTCACATCAGAATTCTTAACTGTAGCTTGCCTCAGTAAAATTCTTTTCATAATAAGCCAGTAAAAACGCATGTTCACAGGTGCACACGTTTGTAGCAATGATGGGATTGGTCCAATCGCGGCAGCCTTTTAGATGTGCCACACCCTGGACCATCGCCTTTATACCATGGGTTACAACTTGACATTAACTGAAGCCGTGTATTTAAGGTTGTTGATGAGAAAGCAACCAATGTTTATCAATCTCATTCATATCACGTAATTTACACGAAGTGCCTAACACTAATTAATGGAAGAGGTAAACGGGAAGGATAGTATGGAAAAAAATAAAGTGGGCAATATTAACGTTATCAAATTATCGGAGGTGAATATAAAAAGAGCTGAGTAAGTATCTACCTGTAATGCATATGCCACAGACAACCCAACAAGACCAGGTGCAATGGTTTCCCTTGCAATAACAGCAAATAATGAAGCAAAGAACAAGATTGCAGCACCAATAAACTCCAGCCGTAGAGCTAACCACCTGCAACAGATACAAGCAAACAAATTTGACCTAAACCGGAGGAGGGGGGGAGACCTGTGCGGAAATGGGGGGGAGGGAGGACAGCAGTCCACCGACAAGCAGAACGTGTACTAAGCAGCTACCCTTCAGAACAAGCTCACCTAAAAACGCCGATAAAAATAATTCACCTTTACTACCACTTGACATAAGTTAATGAGCGAAAACAAGTTAATATATAGCGTACACTGTTGATGGGTCTTATAAGTAAGTCACTCACCTGTTTGCACAGATGTATGCGTAATGCGCCGAATGTGCCTTATCTACTCGCCGATGAATCTCCGTGATGAACCTCTTCTGTTGTGAATAGGCCCTTATTGTGCTGGTACCACTGATGGTTTCAAAAAAATGACTATATATCGGTGAACGGCTCACTGACTCAATTCTCCTGAGTTGGCGTGATGTAGACACATAAAATCTCTGAAAAATCAATTCACTCGATTAATTTACTATATACATTATAGTAATTTACGCAGTAAGGTTACTAAAGGACGCTTTCCATTTGTCAGAACTGACTGGCCAGACCGTGCCTATCGTATTGAGAATTTCACTTTAAATCAAAACTATCCAGCCAGATCAGTCAAATCTTAAACAATTTGTCATACACCAAGGAGATGGTTTTTCTGCAAAAGCACTTTGAAAAAAGCCGATTTTATTTGCTAACTGACTGGTCCGGCAAAGGTCTTAAGTCTTATTTAGCCAGTGGAGTGAAACTACGCCGAGCTAAATCAACGTAACTAAACAGTAATGGCCATTTGTATATGCGATATATGGGGATTTGAGAGGCATTACCATTTGCATCCGCAATACCTCCTCTGTTGCTACCTTTGCAATACTTACCCTCCAGTATTTAAGTTGGTGTAATTATTTTTAACAGGTTTGTTTTAAAAATGTGCAGGCAGTTAACACAATCTATGGTCAGGTGCTCGTTACGAACTCAGTGACGAAATTTACTCATGGCTATTTATAAAAAAAAAATACGAGCTCTCCTCTTTTGCAATCCTGTAAACAAAGATTCACCATCATTGCCCCAGAATGTTAAAGTAAATCTTTTAACAGGACCCTTTGTTGGAGCAGTTTTTGACAAGGAGGGTAGAATCCACCAATCTGATAGGTTATAATTATACCATATAATCCACAAGCCCCTCGTAACGTACCTGAATAAAAATGTATAGAACAGTCAAAGGCGCAACACAGGTGAGAAACAACGGCGTGGAATAACTAATCACACATATAGTGCCAAGCGTAGCCAATAGTGTTCTTAAAAATCGACCCAGAATAGGTGGAAGCTTATCATCAACGGAATTAATGTCTTTTGAAAAGCGATTTACGATCCTTCCCAATGGCGTGCTCTCAAAAAATTGCATGGGAAGGTGCATTATGTTAATAAGAAGTCCTTGATGCAAATTTGTGGCAGCTTTCACTGAACTGTAGGCTAGAAGTAGGTTCATGGTGGTGATAAGAAGAAGCTGGCCCACTCCAAAAGCGCCATACACGCCAAGGAAGGTGTCACGCTGCTGTGATGTTGTGACATTGGTGGAACTCCATTTTGCTAACCATATACGTGAAGCGATAAGAGAGGATTCTGCACCAACGCCACAGAAGAGAACAAGAATGAAACACAGAACTCCAAGGCTGCTAACGTATGCAACTATAACAGAAGTTTTAACCTCAAAAGAAAGAAAGGAACAAACAAACAGTTAATTGACCAGATTAGATAGAGCGTTGACACTTCAAAGCCTTCAGAGTTATCGCATACAATCCCAAACAGAAAACCACTACTTTCATTTGTAAAATCTTTTTAAATGAATATTTTACTGTCAAGGGAATGGTAACTAAAAATCCGTTGATAAGCAGGTTCATATATGAAAAGACAAGAACCTCTCCCAGGCCCAAGCCCTTTTTAAGGAGAATAATTGTTCCCGGAAAGAGGGTTACCCTTCCATCCGAGTTAACGTTGGCGAGTGTTTATATGAGAATAAGGTTGACCCCTGCCCTACAAGTACTCGTGAATGCTCTGATTGCCTAGACCTTGACCAAGTTGGCCCGGCTAGGTGGATCATCCTTCTAGCCTTGCCAACTATTTGTTTCTCATGCAAATCGTTCGCCAAGTTTTGTAAGAAAATGTGGGAATAGATAGCTCGGCGCCCAGGGTAGCTTGAAGAGGCGAGGGACAAGTTTTCTCCACATAAACTTTTCTGGACGGGAAAATTTAGATATGGTGATTAAGACGGCAAGTACTATAGAAAGCTGTAGCTTTGCAAGGATACAGATAAACTAGTTACCGTTCCAGCCTGAGATCTTTCATCTGAAGTTGTCCTTGCTGTATCGCTTCTTCCCTTTCTGATTTTATTTGGACATTCCATATTTCCTAGTTGTTCTTTGCTAACTATATTTTGTCTTTCTCCTTGGCCGTCTTCAGAAGCTGTTATACAGATTGCTGGATTACCAGGGCATTCTTGTGTATCAGTCACGTGATTAACCTTCTCAATCATTGACAATAAACTATTTACAGAAATACCGCTGACCATACTATGCCGCTGTTGCAGTAATGGCTTTACTTGTAGATGCCTTCCATCACCTTCATCTGTTTCTCGGCCATCAAACAAGAATTCTTCCTCCACCAAATCATTTGCGTCCATCCCTTCACATAACGATAGCTGATGATTTAACGAAAGTAAACTAGCTAGACTCTCTTGTCTTTCTAGCTGTTGTAACTGTTTAATCGGGGAATGTTTTACCATGTGCTTGTCAGCAGCAAGTCTCTCTAAGGTCACTTCACTGTGAGAAGTAGCAGCTTGGTGACGTGGATGAGGCGCGTTGCCAGGGAGATGACAGCTGACCGACCGATGGAATGCGGGCTTATTGGGTATTTCTGCCGATGGACTGGGGCCACTAACTTCCCGGCGGGTCTGACTTTTCACTGTCATACAAACAAGAACTGAAGTTAGCGATAAGCATTGCCATTTATGAAGACAGAGGAATTTGTACGTTAGATTAAATGATTGCTCTTGGAAGGATGTAGCACAATTTTTAACCTTTAATCATGGTAATCGCCACTAGCTTTACAAATAATGCTAATCCGGCAATGGAGCGGCCAGCGGTCGCTCAATTACATGATAACAGAACGAATGAAAGACAACGATGTAAATTACATTATGATGTTAAATTAGTAGACACACTCTTCTGATGAATTCTGGGAACGATGAAGAACTAACAACGGCAGCTGGCAACGCGTTCCATACGGGGATTGATCTTGCATAAAAAGAGCGTTTGTAAGCGTCAACTGAAGAGGATGGGAGTCTGATCTAAAAGTCATGACTGGCCCTTGTACGGAGATGAGGTCTTAGGGAAGGCAGATGTTGACTAGCTGGACCTCTAGGTATTGATTTCGAGTTGGGTTTTAAGTTTTAATATAACAAGTTGTTTGTAGGTATTTAGCTCTTCTGTATTTATTCCCGCTTTCACGGGGTCTTTGATTCGCCTTAACAAAGTAATCTCTCTTTCTTTTGCTCTCGGTTTCAACCAGTAAAATTACTTACTTTGACTGCTGTCATGGCAACCATTTTCACTGGCGTAGGAGTCAAGAAATTCCGCAAACCGGCCATGGGATGATTTAAGTTCTTCATACGTCCCAACCTGCAGGTACAGCACAGCTTTAGTTACTAATAAAATACAATACGCTGAACCAACCTTACATAAAGTCTGTCATGCTGGATAGTAGGAGAGGACGGTTCATATCAATTGACTTCTTTCCCATTGCAGACCACAGACCACACGATGTTACTCTGCTCTCCTCAAATTACATCCTCTTCACACCGTAAACATGGTACAAAAGAGTAAACTTTCTTGATAATATGGCACAATCTGAAGTGAAACGAAGTCTTTATTTATAGAAAGAGGAGGTGGGGCGGGGTAGAAAAACTCTTATAACAAGCATATACCTCTGAGATTACACCATCCTGAAGTACAATGATCTGGTCCATATGTGGTAAATACTGCAGAGCGTGTGTCACAAGAACACGAGTCTGAAATGAAATAATAACATCAATACTCAGCAACAAATATTACAACATCTTTCAGTGACAGATGTTACTGATCAGCCCGGGGGGTGGGGGGGGGGGTACTGTCATATATGGGCTATATAGGTATGCGCCGCTGTGAAGGGTATGGTTTTCAAGCAGTTTACTCTAGGATAGGGTATATAAATCTGAGCGTTTGGGTCTAGAATAGGGTATCATTTTGTCAGGAAACTGATCATTTGGTTGAAGATTTTATCTAGACTAGGGATTGTGGTGTAAGGTTTTGTTTTGGCTAGACTGTGCTATTGACCTCAGTAGTATCTGGAAAACAGCTACTCTGGGATAGGGGGGACTTGGGGAGTTTACTCTAGTATAGGGTAGCAAAATTCAGCTAAACTAACTCTGGTATAGGTCAAGGGTTCCAGGGTCCCAGTCGAACATCCCCACCCAGAAATTCCTAAAGTACTCCCCCGGGCTGATCAGCAGCACAGCATTACTCTAAACCGTTAGTTTGAGACGAAAACAGGTTTGAAAGATAATTGTCAGTGAGTTATTGAATGGAAAAAATACATTCATCAAGCAAGTGCGGCATACAGCATATGCTGCAAGTTACAGTGTACTAACAGAAAAATATTTTCTGTCTTCTTTAGGAGATGTCTGTTGGTACCTTTCCCTTCAGTAATCCCTGGGGTCCAATCACGTGATCAAAGATGTGTTTTCCTACATGTGAATCTACAGCACTGAGTGGATCATCCAACAGATAGATATCAGCATCAAAATACACTGAACGAGCCAAGCTCACTCGCTGTTTCTGTCCTCCACTAAGATTAATACCCTTAAAGACAAAAGCACCATATGTATTATTCTACAGTTAGACGAAATACAAACATGCAGCGCGAGAAACAGTCACTTTCTCATTCGGCTAACGTCAGTTAATTTCGCACCTTTTCACCGATTTCAGTTAGATCCCCAGCGGGAAGTATATCAATATCAGGAGTAAGAGCGCACGCCCTTATCACGTGATCGTAGCGTTGTGGATCATGTGATTGTCCGAACAGTACATTTTCTTGCAGCGTTGCATTCTGGATCCATGGCTGTTGAGGAACGTAAGCGGTGCTTCCCTGTAGAGTTACGAAAAACAGACACGTGATTGAGCAAATTAGCAGATTACCATACTTCAGAGAAAACGGAAAAGGTCACCAGATTCTTTACCTTGATCAACACGAAATGAAACCCACTTACTGTATTTCCTCGAGTAATAGCCGTCCCTCGATTAATCGCCTCCCTTTGACGTAAATATTTAAAATAATCGCTTCCCTCGAATAACACTTTTGTACCGTTTCATAGCTTAATCAAGAAAAACATAAAGTGACCCTAAGTAACTATTTTACTTTTTTCATCAGAATTCTTTAAATAAAGAAACCTTGATATAAACAAGGCCGTCTGTTTTCTCGGTTTCTCCAAGTATTGCGGAGAGCAAAGTAGATTTTCCACAGCCAACTTGACCAACTACTGCCACAAGCGAACCACTGGAGATGTTTACATTGATGCTGTCGAAAATAACAAAAATTAACGATAAAGTAGCCATCAAAGTAAATGACAAAAGAAACATTAAGTTAAGAGCATGAGAGGCTTTTTTTCACCTACCCTTTTAAGACAGGGATGTCTTTGTTTCTCTCCCAGCAATATGTGCCATTTTCAATGAGAATTGCAATGTTGGTGCCTACTGATAAAGAAACACATTGATGATGTGACAGACATTTGTGAATGAATCACGTTGGTAAGGATCAAAGGCAGCTCTAGAGGAAAAGCCCCAGGGGCCAGTTCCCTTGCTATATACCAAACCGAGGCCTGCAGGATGGAGAACTAATTTTTCCAGAGTGGCCCCACCCTTAACGTCAAAGTCTATAACAGCCATTAACCTGGCTACGACCAATCAAATACTGGATCCTGCAACAAGACCCTTTTGGTGGTGTTTTTTCAAATTTCCGGTAAAAGGACTGGGTTATTCTTTGGTGTCTGTGGATGAGATTGTAATGTGTGACCATTCAAATGAAAGCTACTGAGCAGTACTTTCCTGTGGTACCGTTCATTATGCTGTAAAAGGTGGATCTAAGTTTTTTTAGCCTGTGGATAAAATCCTGAAGTGTGACCATTTAAATGAAAGCTACTGAGCAGTACTTACCTGTGGTACTGTTTATTACACTGTACATAGTGAGTCTAACTTTTGAGTCTGTGGATGAAATCCTAAAGTGTGAGCATCAAATGAAAGCTACTGAGCAGTACTTTCCTGTGACTGTTTATTATGCTCTAACCCTAACCCTTGGAAAGTGAAGAATCGGGATGTTAATAGGTAAGGCAGACAACAACAGATGATTTTTCCCAAGTAATTGATGACCTCATTGAAACTTACGGTGTGAAGGCATGTTCCGTATGACGTTATCAGGTTGTATTTCTTCTAGCTTCAAAAACTCCTCAAGACGATGGACTGAAACTTGAGCCTGCGGAAAATTCAGCCAAAAAAACAACAAAACAAAACAAACATCTTAAGGAGCTAGCTGTGAGAGTTTTTCTGGTTCAATACACATGAAACTTCATGTCGGGAATAAATACTGGCAGCAAAATGGTGAGTTTTAATGGGCTGGTGATTGCATAATTATTTTGTTATACATCTGTTAAATACTGCACGATTCTCCCAACTGTGAATCCAAAATGGCTGTAATTACTTTGGTTTTGTATTGAGTGTGAATGGCTAAGAAAATCTGGTGCCAATTTCTCAACCAATCAGAAGTAAAAGTGCATGTTGCGTGCATTTGTTTTTCCATACTAATTGCCAGCACATGGTTTGTGACATCTCTTGTGATTTGTCTGAATATTTGCTTTGGTTTTGGCTTTATTACATTAATCTGAATACTTAGGGCACTTTCCATTTGTCAGACTGACTGGCCAGACCATAACCATCATAATGAGAATTTCAATTTTAATCAAAACTATCACCCAGATCAGTCAAATCCTAAATAGCAAGCATAAAGGAGGTTTATAAGCAAAACTCTTGGAAAAAGCCTATTAATTTTAATTGTCAAAATGACTGGTTCGTCGATAGTCCAACTGGCCAGTTCTGACTTTTGGAAAGTGCCCTAAGTAACAGTACACTGTACATCATATGCACATAACATTTAATTATGCATCCAGATTGCGTGCTTACACTAAGTCAGTGTAAATGCTACATGTATGTCCATTAAACCTGTACTCAGAACTCACTCCAGGGAACAAAGGTTTCTATGTAAAGATCTTGGGTTGATTCCCTCTAATTCTCTGTTATAACTAAATGATTGAGTTACACTAACTTACTACTGTACTGAACTGACCTGAATAAAGTTTACCACCACTCTTGGTAGCATGGAAAGAGGAAAACGAAGAATATTGAACAAGGAAATTGCAACAAAAGCTTTAGCAGCTGTCAGCTCATTTCCCATTAACACATAAACAGCAAAGGTGGCCAAAGAAACCTACAGAGATCAAAGACAAAAAAAAATGATTTGATTGCCTATAATTTATACGGAACATATGTAAAACATACTTTTCTGTGGCTTTTCAGTACAGTGGGATCACATCAACTACAAGATGAGAGACTCAAGCAAAATGCAAAACACAATCAAAATTACTTCCTACCAGAAATGGGGCACAAATGAAGGTAAAGCCAACGGCTGAATTAAGGTACAAGCTTTGACGGAGATGATGCAACTCTTTATTCCTTATTTCTGTTATCTTGTTAATAAATGATTCCTCCCATGCATACAACTTAAGTACCTGGAAAAGTAATATGTAGGTAGCAAGAAAGTTACAAAACACACATGCGAGCTAGAAACAACCTGGGTATGTACTGAAAATACCTTAATCTACAAAGCCCTGGATTGTGGTTTGGTTGATTGCTATAATAATATTTATTACATTTGTAATAGAGACAAAGTTTGGTCGACAATAACAAGTTGCAGAAAAGAATTTCTAACCACTCACTGGGCAACTTGCCATGGAGCAGAGCGAAAAATGTATCAGAGAGGTGTTCACTTCATTACGTCTTTTACATTTGATGAGGAGAAAGAGAAGGATCAAACTCAGTAGCAGCTTCTGTTCAGCCAATGAAATGTTAAACCTTTGTGAATATTACTATTCCTAACAAAGTAATGTTAATGGTTATTGTCAAACCTTAATACCACTGAGCACTTCATTCATCAACTTTATACGTTCGTCAGAGTGTTTCAGTTGCTTCACCTGCAAATGTATTGAGCAAAAATAATCTGGAGAACAGTTGTTGAAATCATACACATTAGGCTTTGGTGATATATTACCAGTCAGCTCTTGCCTGATAGAGACTTGCTAACAACTTATTCATGAGACAAGCAATAATATTTGAAAAAACTTTTCTGAGAACAAGTTAATTAGTTTAACTCAGTGCTTAAAATGTTCACCTGTGAAATTATGGGTCAGTAAAGACTTGAGGAAGTGCCTTCATGTAAGGATATGCTCAAACCAAAATTCTTATTGCCTTGTGTTTGACTCTGGTATCATTGGATACATCCAGTGACCTGCAATGTTTAAAATGGTTTACCTGAATATTCCTAACCAGTCGAGCCAAAAGCAGATTCAGCGGTACTAACAATAGGAGCACACCCACTCCAGCCAAGGTGGCCACACCCATTGTTACATAAAGGAAGTAAATGGCAACACAGATTTGGAAAGGGGCCGACCAGATCTGATTAAATGACTGCACAAGTTGCATCACTTTTTGTGCATCTACAGCCATAAGGTTAACCATCTCTCCTGCTGTAGAAAGTCTTCTTGAGATATGACTCAGACACATTGCCTAAGTAAAAAAAGGTATCATTCAGACAAAAAAAGAATGATCAATAGAAAAGACCCTTACTAGGGCCTAAAATATCAATAAACATTTCCTCCTTGACACCGAGAAAAATCTGTAATCTAATTAAGCCATGTATGTCCCATTTCTTAAAGCAAAAAAAGAGGAATGGAAAGGGAACATCTGGCACATTTTCAGAGCAGAAGGAGATGCTTTCAAGGGTAACTTATCACCCATCCCCTAGAAATTTACTAGTTATTGATGACACTGTGCTTTGAACATTATGCAATAGTTTTCCTCTCAAATGCAAGAAAAATCCTTTGCAGACTTTAAACCAACTTACAAACAGCACAAGAATAATTTATTAGCACTCGATATTTTCTTTGAAAATCTTGTTAAAATTGTTTTAATGGGACCACAAATGAGTTGTATGAAAAAGGTTAACCAGACGGGTTGGTTGAAAGGTTCTGACTTCTGTAAGAAATAAACTAACTGCACAAGCTTTCATTTGAAAAGATTGCTACAAAAGGAAGTGGGTATCTATAAAAAAGACTATAAGCCAGGGGGGAACAGCATGGTTGCATGCATAATACCAATGCTTTTGGGGGCTTTCTTTCAACAAGAGAAGTCCTGCATTAAGAGAATCATACAGCACAGACCCCTGCAGGAAGAAACAAGAATTGAGAAGCGAGAGATACAGTTCCCATCATGTGAGGGGGTGTTACTGTAATTTACTTTCATCATTTCTGTACTGAGGGGGGTGGCCTTTACCTTGTTATACACGGCACCAATAATACTTGTATGCACTCTCATAGCTGATGTAAATGATATGTGAAGTGAATGTTGTACTAATGAGACTTGAAATGCTTGGACAACTAAAAAACAAACTACATAAACATATCCCTTCCAAGCATCAGCATCATTTCTCTTATCCTCAGTGTATTCTATCAGGAGTCTGTAAAACATTAAACAATATAAAGTAAACAATCAGTCATGAGTCAACTGGAGATCAGAGCTGGTCCCTCTGGTTACTGTCTTATTCTTGAGAGATTCACCGTTGAGAGGAGAGGTGTATAATGGCCGCGAAAAACATCTCTCTAGTGACATATTTTCCTAAGTAGAGGAACACATATTACTAGTATTAAGCATTCCCTACTCGGGAACACATCTCTAGTGATATGTGCGACCCTAGCAAGGAAACAAATATCCCTAGTGAAATGTGTTTCCCATATCTCAGAACACACATCCCTAGTGATATGGGTTCCCTTACCTGGGAAACACTTATCCCTAGTGATATGTGTTCCCCCACCTGGGAAACAAATATCCCTAGTGAACTGTGTTTCCCATATCTCGGAACTCATATCCCCAGTGATATGTGTTCCCTTACCTGGGAAACACATATCCCTAGTGATATGTGTTCCCCCACCTGGGAAACACATATCCCTAGTGATATGTGTTCCCCCACCTGGGAAACACGTATCCCTAGTGATATGGGTTCCCTTACCTGGGAAACACATATCCCTACTGATATGGGTTCCCTTACCTTGGAAACACATATCCCTAGTGATGTGTGTTTCCCCACCTGGGAAACACATATCCCTAGTGATATGTGTTCCCCCACCTGGGAAACACATATCCCTAGTGATGTGGGTTTCCTTACCTGGGAAACACATATCCCTAGTGATGTGTGTTCCCCCACCTGGGAAACACATATCCCTAGTGATATGTGTTTCCCCACCTGGGAAACACGTATCCCTAGCGATATGGGTTCCCTTACCTTGGAAACACATATCCCTAGTGATGTGTGATCCCCCACCTGAGAAACACATATCCATAGTGATGTGTGTTCCCCCAGCTGGGAAACACATATCCCCAGTGATATGTGTTCCCCCACCTTGGAAACACATATCCCTAGTGATATGGGTTCCCTTTAATACCTGGGAAACACATATCCCTAGTGATGTGTGTTCCCCCATCTGGAAAACACATATCCCTAGTGATATGTGTTCCCCCACCTGGGAAACACGTATCCCTAGTAATATGGGTTCTCTTACTTGGGAAACACATATCCCTAATGATGTGTGTTCCCCCACGTGAAAAACACGTATTCCTAGTGATATGTGTTCCCCCACCTAGGAAACACATATCCCTAGTGATATCTGTTCCCCCACCTGGGAAACACATATCCCGAGTAATATGGGTTCCCTTACTTGGGAAACACATATCCCTAGTGATATGTGTTCCCCCATCTGGGAAACACATATCCCTAGTGATATGGGTTCCCTTACCTGGGAAACACATATCCCTAGTGATATGGGTTCCCTTACTTGGGAAACACATATCCCTAGTGATTGTGTTCCCCCACCTGTCAACACATCTCCCTAGTGATATGTGTTCCCCCACCGGGGAAACACATATCCCTAGTGATATGTGTTCCCCCACCTGGGAAACACATATCTCTAGTGATATGGGTTCCCTTACCTGGGAAACACATATCCCTAGTTATATGGGTTCCCCCACCTGGGAAACACGTATCCCTACTGATATGTGTTCCCCCACCTGGGAAACACATATCCCTAGTGATATGTGTTCCCCCACCTAGGAAACACAGATCCCTAGTGATATGGGTTCCCTTACCTGAAAAACACATATCCCTAGTGATATGTGTTCCCCCACCTGGGAAACATGTATCCCTAGTGATATGTGTTCCCCCACCTGGGAAACACATATCCCTAGTGATATGGGTTCCCCCACCTAAGAAACACGTATCCCTAGTGATATGTGTTCCCTTACCTGGGAAACACATATCCCTAGTTATATGGGTTCCCCCACCTGGGAAACACATACCCCTAGTGATATGGTTTCCCTTACCTGGGAAACACATATCCCTAGTGATATGGGTTCCCTTACCTGGGAAACACATATCCCTAGTGATATGGGTTCCCTCACCTTGGAAACACATATCCCTAGTGATGTGTGTTCCCCCACCTGGGAAACACTTATCCCTAGTGATGCAGGTTCCCTTACCTGGGAAACACATATCCCTAGTGATATGGGTTCCCTTACCTGGGAAACACATATCCCTAGTGATGTGTGTTCCCCCACCTTGGAAACACATCACCCTAGTGATATGTGTTCCCCCACCTGGGAAACACGTATCCCTAGTTATATGGGTTCCCTTACCTGGGAAATACATATCCCTAGTAATATGCATTCCCCCACTTGGGAAACACATATCCCTAGTGATATGGGTTTCCTTACCTGGGAAACACGTATCCCTAGTGATATGGGTTCCCTTACCTTGGAAACACATATCCCTAGTAATGTGTGTTCCCCCACCTGGGAAACTTATATCCCTAGTGATATGTGTTCCCCCACCTGGGAAACACTTATCCCTAGTGATGCAGGTTCCCTTACCTGGGAAACACATATCCCTAGTGATATGTGTTCCCTTACCTGGGAAACACGTATCCCTAGTTATATGTGTTCCCCCACCTGGGAAACACGTATCCCTAGTGATATGTGTTCCCCCACCTGGGAAACACACATCACCTGTTCCTGGTAAGGGAACAGACATCCCTAGTGATATGTGTTCCCCTAACTGGAAAACACATTTCACTAGTGATATGTGTTTCTTAGGTAGGGGAACACACATCACTAGTGCTACTTTATGTGTTCTCCTACTGTTAACTCAGTTTTGGTTGTAAAATAATGTTCTGTTAGATTGATCACAGTAACTTACCTGAGGAGGTATGGCTGAATGAAAAGCAAGACATCTTTGAGCAGCACGAAAAATATTCCAATTACAAAATAAGGAGCAAACACTCTTATCATGGCTTTAACAAGTGATGACTCATATCCTTGCTTCCCAGCAAACCTAACATCACTGCCTCCTTGAAGACAAACTTGTTCTGTGTCCTGTTCAACCATATGACCATGAAGTGTGCTTTTTCTAAAGAGTAAATAGTAACAGTAAACATTAACAGGCGGCAAACTTAACTAGATATTTTCAAACTGAATGGATCACACCAGGCATTATATCCTTCCTTGTAAACTGTCATGTTTTTGTCTTTGTAGGTTGTGTGTGTGTTATATATCAGTTGTTGGAGCTGTGTTATTGATGAGAACACGGTAAAATGAATAACAGTAACATTACTCAACTTACGGTATATATTCTTGTTTTCAACATTATCACCAATAACATCACACCAACATCTACTGCCTGAGACATCAGCTTCTCAATTCCCAAACAGTGTCTATTCTAACCAGCTATCAACTCATTTGGTAAAACAAAATCATTGTCTTTCTTAATTCACTCTCCTACTGATGCAAAAAACACAGAAACTAAACCATACATATTACCCACCCTAGAAATCTTCATCTCACAGTCCATCACAATACAGTCCCTTAGTCATTATTTTCCCTATCTACATGTACATACATACCTGCAGGATTTTCTCAATTCTTGGTCCCACTCTTTGCGAAGTCTAGGTACAACGTGATGCGACTGACTTCTCTCATCCAATAACCACAAGTCATCTTCCTGGAGAGCTCTCCTGTAGCCAGTTATAATCAGTCTGTAAAGTATCAACAAACACATACTAAGTGAGCTGCCATTAGGAATACAGGTTCCTTTTTCTTACCTACCTGTAGTCAGAAGATGTAACTGTTGAAGATAAAATGATCTGTTAAAGTAAAAGAGAAATCTAAGTTTTTCTCCAAGGGAAGAATAAACTCCTCTCATGAACAGGACTGAATATTGACGCTGTCAACTTTAGCAATAAAATGCCGCCGGTACTTATTTATGCACATTAGAGAGACCCACATTATAAATGGAATACACATTAATTTAAAAGGAATGAACAAAGCAAAATGGAAAGAAGAAGAAGTCTATTTTGCACCTTGACCACAGCATGATTCTGCACTTTCTGAGTCTGAGATAAGATTAGGAGATTTGGAGTACAAAGGAAATAAAAATTGTCAGGTTTAAAATATTGCAATAGCATTTACCTATTTAGCCACCAAAATGTCAATCTTGAAAAGAAATTGGCTCCTTTTTCAGGACATGGTTTCTACAGGAAAAAAGAAGTAGGAATTGTCAATAAAAAATACATCAATGCTTTAAGACCCATGACATATTTTTCTTACCTTAGTAGACTCATTCATTTCATTGGATGTTGTCAGTGTTGCTACTTTTGGGAAAAACTTTAAATCAAGCTGTCTATTAACCATTGTTGGTAATACTTCACCACAATCCATAAGATGATTGAGCCTAAAATTTAAGAACAGTATACAGTGTCTTTAACATGTGCAACCAAATAAAAAAGTAAAAAAGCAAATCTTTTCAAGCACAAACCTATCACCACCCAGATCTTCCTTTAATGGAACAACAAAAGCGCTTGGTATAAACCCTTCTTCACTGCCACTTGTGGTACATCTCACATATAACCACCAGCTTTTTACATTCTTGGTGAGAATCTCAAAGCACTGTCCCTTGTGAAAAGATAACTGGGCCTCTCGCTTTGGGGCATCTTTTACAAGCTCGTACGTTAAGATGCTGTTTTCATGCTGGAATGGATCAAAGTCTTCAACAGCTATCACCCTTACTTTCTGTTTTGCTGCTGCCATCAAAGAAACTTTAACACGTAGTCCTTATCAAGGACTATATGTACAGCTGTAAGTTCATGTGCATACAGTGAACCTTGCAATAAACAACAAAAACACTACATTTACTACTAACTGCAGTATGTTGATAACCTCCAGGCTGTCCAGGCTATTGCTCTTGGGTGACTAGAAAATCTTGGTTTATTCAATACAAATCAAGTGCTGGGCACCCTTCTATTTTACTTTAAAGAGCAAAGCCTTGCACCTCAAGGGAGTAGTCTGGATTTCACATAATAGGGATGATCAAAATAATGGTTGCAAAAATCAAAACCCGAAATTTGTGTTTGTGGCTGGGATACGCTGGCACTACCAACCATATTTAGATTTGTGAAAGGTTTGAACCCAGGAGTCATTTCAAAAGTAGGTTGAGTTTGATCATCCGGGTGAACGTAGTCCTGAATAGGACTGTTGTTGTTGACAGTGACTGACGTTTCGACAACCTGTATGGTAGTCATCGTCAGTTGATGGTATTATACTCTGGTTATTGACCTGACTGGTCAATTATGTGGCGATGTTATTGGTCATCTGTCAGTTAAGCTGTGATCTTTAGATTGTTTTAAATCCTCAAAAAAGTCCCTACTTAAACCAAGCCACCAAAAAAAATTTTCCTACCCCTCCTCCCCCCAAAAAAATTACAAACCCAAAAAAATCCTTTAATCATCCCTGACACTTGAAGTCTGGAGTACCCCCCGTGGGTCTTGCACCTGTTCCAGTTTTTATGTGCAAGAGACGAAAGAGAAGACGTTAGCAAAGGTCCTTCCCTTTTGCTTTGACATGGCCAAGGTCAAACCTCAGGAAAGTCAAGGACACCTTAACTCCCGCCAAATCACGTGGAGCACATGAATCAACTCTGAGGCAGATGGCCTGTACACTAACAATTTGGTTTATGTTTACAACTTTATAATGTGAACATTTTGGTTTATTGGCAATGTTGTGGTTCGATTTCTTTGCTGGTTTAAAGTTTATGTCCTTGTGTTTCAAACTCATTACTGTAGTACCAAGCCCTAGAACACTGATAGCCCAAACTCACTATGAGAGCCCTGAACAACATTATCCTAATTAGCTAATTAATTATTCATACGACAACATTTTAGTAAGCTTGGGCTACCTGTGCGTAGAACAAAGGAAAAAAAAAACCAAGGATAGAATTGACCCACATCACATCGATATAGGGTTATGCAGACATTTTACTCTCCTTTTTGAGCTTTTAAAATTACGACGGGGTGACAAGGTACATCAGCGCTTTTTTGGAATGGAAAGTCACGTCATGTGATTCGAATAACTCAATAATATCCAAAGGTTACCTCAGCAGTCCACCTATCGCAATCAAGCTGTATCACAACTGAGAATGCAAATAAGTCGCCGTTAAATCAAGTACATAACAATCTCTGCACTTCTCACCAGGCCGGTATTTGGCACCATCTACGTAGTTCGATGTTAAAATAAGAAATGTAAAGTATCACTTACCAAATGAGAGGTATTAAGCTGGCAGGCCGGGAGGGACCGGATGGCGGTGCATGAGCGTAATGACACTTGAGACCGGAGAAGCCCCAAGGTTATCGAACGAATGAAACATCTTCCTTCCTGTTAAGCTCATGTTTCATCGCGTGTAAATAATTACTTAAAACATATGAAAATTGATAAGGCAAAAAGGAAACAGAAACAAAAAATATTACTTGCAACCGTCAAGAAAAAAAAGATAACAATACAAGAGCTAAAAGCGAGAGGTACTGGGACTATTGTAATGGGTCCAAGCAGCCAAGCCTCTTGTGAGTAAAGAGGGGGTCCAAAGGGAAGAAAAGGTCACAAAATTAGTCCTATTATTTCCATTTCATGTGACAGTCTGGTTATTTTCCTTCAAATTATTTCTTATCATCAATCAATTGAAGATATTTACCCTGCAATGAGCCGGTAGCTTTTACACCCGGGGAGGGGGGGTACTCGATATATCCTTGGGTGGGGAGGTGCGGCCCGGCCCCTCATACCCTGACCCTGTTTAAGACAAAAATCGCTGATTTTCCTACCCTGTTTAAGACAGAATTCCGATTTTTGATACCCTGTTTAAGACATTTAACCCGAAACCATACCCTGTGTAACGAAGACAGTAATACATATCGAAATCCTTCCTTGTTTAATCCATTGGCAATCACAAAACTGTTTACATCTTGATCAACAGACTCGTAGTTTAGTTCGTAGAACATACGCGCAGGCTGTTTATCGTCCAAGAAAAGATACCTCGTTTAAGACAAAAATTGATAAAATCGATACCCTGATTAAGACAAAAAATGATAAAATGGATACCCTGTTTAAGACAAAAATCCCGAAAAACATACCCTGGCTGGCCGCACGTCCCCATTAAGCCCTTATAAGGGAGTACCCCCCCCCTCCCCGGGCTTTTACATCAATGAATAAATAAACTGAATCAAATAACAAACAAACACACAGATAGAGCAAGGCCACTGTATTTTTTATTTCACGACACGTAGTTTTCCTAACAAGAGGTTATAAATAGACAACTTTGGAAGCTGATCTACCGCAATTCATTTCGGGGCTTTCGAGAGTGTTCTGTGAAAAGCGCACGCGCGAAGCGTTTTACTTTCTATCCCTCACACGTCGTTGGTTTGTGGAGCCTTTCTTTTAATTCCTTAGTGTTTATAAACAAATAAATAGCTGGAGAAGAAACTTAGTTTTCCTCCCACAAAAAAACATCTCTTGTCAACTATCTGAATTGATTGACATTACATTAACTCTTGCGTCGCAGGCCATGGAGTAAAAATAACCTTTTAGATCGAGGAGTTTAGAGGGTGAGCCGACTTCCATAATTAAACCGTTGTCTAGCACCAATACCCTGAAAAAGATATAAAAACAAGCTGTAAATACGAGTTCCTTGCTGTCAGAATACTTATCGCAATCTTTTTACTTTTCAGCAATGAATTCAACTGTGGAAAAAGTGCATCATTGAAAACAAAATGTCCATTTCGCATTGAATCTTGTTATCCCCACTGAGATTGTTGGCTTTGCGAATGTCTGTCTATCCAATCAACATAAAATATATTCACTAGTTCTATTTCTTGCAATGAGAAAAGGTTCTTGCCCCGAAATCGCACAGCCGACAAATAACGCTACTTCTCTCGTGAACTTTCGCCTTGATGCCGGGATATTCGTAAGCGCCTTCATGGAAAGAGACCCAGAGAGCGTATAGCTGATTCCAACAAAAAAGGGAAATTTTTGGCCTACTTTTAAGCAAGATGTCTTTAAAAATTTCCAGTTTTTTGTCTGGACCACAGCAGGGCCCAGACTGGAAGCAGTGACTTACCTATCGTAATCCATGATGGTGTTGAGCCTGTGAGCAATAGTGAGCACCGTACGGTCAGCAAACTCCCGCCGAATCGTTTGTTGAATAAGTTCATCAGTTTCCAGGTCCACCGCGGCTGTGGCTTCATCAAGAACAAGGATTTTACTTCTACGAAGCAACGCACGAGCTAAACATACCAACTGCCGCTGACCAACGCTGGAATAAATCAACCAAAATGGCTCATCACATGACAACAGAAACTCCCCGATAGCATTTTTGCTGAGGGGTTATCAATGATAAACTTTTCATTGATTATTATACTTAGAAATATCAAAGACACATCTGATGAAAACTACTAAGACTGTTTAGGAGAGACTACTTAATGAAGCATCTTTGATAGTGAGAATTTCTTTGAGTGATTTGTGTGGCTTTGGTAGCCGTGATGGGGATCTTTGAAAAGCTCCGAAAAAATTAAACAGATAAAGGTAGCTTTAATACCTCAGGTTTTCTCCTCCTTCGGCTATTGTGTGTTGTAAACCTCCATTTAATCCGCAAACAAATTTTCTCAGGTGACTAACTTCAAGTGCATTCCACAGCTCTTCATCTGAGTGTTTATTAAACGGATCCAAGTTCACACGAAGTGTTCCAGAAAAAAGAACAGGTTCCTGTGAATAACACACAATTAAGAGAGTGGACTGTGATTGCAGGTGGACGAAGAAGACAAGTTCTTCATGAAGTCAGCCGTGCGTTCGTACTCAGTCAATATCATGCGCAATTAACAGTTAATGAAGGGTTAAGAATATTGTATAAAGGTTCTATATCATTACCTGTGGAATGATCGTGAGTCGTGATCGCAGATCCTGAAGTCCAATCGTAGAGATATCTATCCCATCTATTACAATCTTTCCTCCAGCTCTCTCCAGAATACGGAACAAAGCCAAAGTAAGGGAAGACTTGCCTGCTCCTGTGCGACCCACAATGCCAATCTGTAAGTCGAATTAGATAGCTAGTAAGATCTCATGAATTTCCTTTGGCAGTGTTTGTAGGACTAACATAAGTGCAGCCGAGAAAGCGACTAAAACAAAGACAGTCATTCATGGTAAATAAAAACAAAAAGTTAAAAATCCCAAACGGAGAAAGCCAAAAAATGTAACTATTTTTAACGGTTATTTGTAAAAGTATTCTTCAGTTTGGTGTTGAAATCAAACAAATAGCTCAATAGCATGTTGTCGTGTGAAAACAAAAGGAAAATATAGTGGGTATTTCTAGCATTGGATGATATACCTTTTCAGCTGGCTTGATGATGACACTTATCCCTTTTAACACCAAAGGAAGACCATCTCTGTACCTCAACTGAAAATTATCAAACGTTACCACGCCCTGTTCAGGCCAGTCACGTGACGGCCGACTTTCGGGAATTATCCTTTCGGCCTGAAAAAGTGCAAAATATGGTGAAAACAGAGTGACTCGAATGGGAACCAAGGCCACGTTGGTAGAAAGCGACTTGGGTAATGTAATAAGACTGATATCCTCGTTGGTGTATTACCTCTGTTTGTGTCTCAGAATATTCTCTGACTCTTTCCACTGACACCAAATTGGTTTCTAGTTCACTTGTCATGCGAATCATCCAGTTCAATTTGTTAGTGATCTGCGAATAGAAAACATCTTGAAATA
Organism: Porites rus; assembly: GCA_964035705.1. Taxonomy (NCBI): domain Eukaryota; kingdom Metazoa; phylum Cnidaria; class Anthozoa; order Scleractinia; family Poritidae; genus Porites; species Porites rus. Next base: position 30,082,707 of record OZ038000.1, read on the forward strand.
CATGAACCTAAGGCCTTTATTGTGGGTTTCCTGCTTGTGACTTAGAAATTGTACAAAGCGGCTATCACTTACAAAAAAGGAAAGTATATGGCAAAATCAAGAAGCAAGGACATGGATGGAAAACATGAAAAAATATGGATCAATTTGAAATGAACTTTTATTTAAAAAAAGGCCATTGAACGATAGACTCTAGGGAAAACAAAGACTGTCTGATTCTATGTAACGTATTGGCAGAAGGAGACTGAGAAACAAAAAAGAAAAAGACATTTGAAATGGAAGGGCTTCGAAAATGCAATGGCCATGGTTTATAACGGACACGATCGCATCGTTTACTATAAGCAAGAAGTTAGTTATTAGATACGTTACTTGGGCTGAAAGAATACCTGCAGCGCATATGATATAGAGAGTCCTACTAGGCCACCTGCGATGCTACCCCTGCTGATTACAGCAAATAAAGCAGCAAAAAAGATCAAGCAATTTCCAATAAACTCCAACCGCAGAGAGAGCCACCTATGGGTAACCAAAATAACACTTCATTTATTAATTTTATAAAAGAAAATGTGGGGCCAAAGAAAAACGAGCAAGCGGCACAGGAACCTTAAAGTGCGGACACTAAAACCAGGACACTTGGGAGAAGATTGTCCAATCACAATGCTCTCTGAAAACAAAAGATTATCAAGTTTTGTTGCTAACAGACCAATAAAATTTAAGGTTCAACTGTGCGACCTCTGAAATAACCGTTTGAACGTACCTGACCTCTTAGGAAACAACGCTCAAATTTATGAATTTTATTGGCATGGCCTGTCCCGGTTTTAGTGTTCGCACTGTAAAACCAGATTTTTCCGGATACATTACATTTACTGTATACTGATTCGCATCCATTCATACACATTATTTAATCCATTTGGATACAAACTGTTCACATTAGGCTCCGACCAAACCCGGACGTTTTTATTTCGGACACACGCATTTGGAGTAAACGGCAAAAGGAACCCGTTACCATAGTTTTTCAGCCGGAATCATTATGAAACCGAAAAAAAAAACCACGCTAGGATCAACCTAGTCTAAGAGGTCTACAACTGTCAGCCCTTCCTTACTCTCTAATCACAATTTTAATAACATAACGAGAACTGTTATTAATAAGAGCAAAGATGCAGAAATAACGGACTCATTTTATCACACTTCCAAGAATTGGGTAACCAAAACGTGTAACTTGTTGTGTAACATTGCCTCAAAAGGAGTTAAAAAGCGATGTTGGGCTAATTACCACCTGCGAGTCAAACCTGTCATGAAACAAATCAGACAGTAAACATCAGACATCGCCACTAGATTCACTATAAAATGGATGATTATTACCTGTTAGCCGACACATCCAAGTAGTAAGCCACCTGGTTTTCATCCACTTTTCTATAATTATCCCGGATGAATCGCTGCTGTTGTGAAAATGCCCGGATGGTGGTGGCCCCGTTAATTGTTTCTAGAAAATGACTGTAGATTGGAGATCTGTTGACTGATTCAATCCTTCGCAGTTGTCGAGAGGTCGCTACATACACTCTCTGAGGAAAAAACATGCAAAGCTAGTATTAACAAAATCTTATAACCGATATCGGTTTGGACTTGACTGGTCAGGCAAAATAGAATAATTTAAGATAAAAAAAATTATCCGGCACACACTTGCATTGTCCAACTTTAAACAAAAAGACAAATTGGGCCTAAAAAAACAAATCTGCAGCCAAACAAGGATAATACCCTTTAGCCGATTTATCTACCGTGGACGAAAACTCTGTTCGTCACTAAGGGCCTGTTTACATGGAAGTGAGGGAACCCAGGGACCCCAGGTGGGTGACGTAACCCGCTTGGGTGGGGTTACCCGCCTGTCCATATAATCTCTCATTTTTATTAAACCACGTTTACATGATAGGTGGGGTGACCCATAGGGGCTTACCTCACCTACCTGGGGTGACCCACCTCCATGTAAACAGCCCCTAATATAAATTTCGCGGCACTTACTTTACTCCATTTGTCACGCAATATAAGTGGTGTAAGATTTGTAACGCATACACTTACTAGACCTACCTGAATATAGAAGTACAACGCACCAAGCGGCGGTAAAACAGCCAGGAAAATGGGTGTGGCATAACTAACAGCTACTAACATCCCCAAAACATCAAAGAACATCGCAAAAAAAGAACGAAGCGAGTTAGGGATTGTGACATCAATCCCATATATGTCTTTTGAAATCCGATTCATTATTCTTCCAAGCGGTGTAACATCAAAGAATGTCATAGGCAATCGCAAGATATTCACAATAAGCTTCCGATGAAGTGTTCTAGAAGCTCTGATCGCGCCAAGTAACAACATCAGCGAATATAACAGACTAAATAACGCTTGTCCTGAGCCTATGCCACCGTATACTGTGAGGTAAAAGTCTCTCTGCGCGCGCGTTGTGTTTTTTGCTGAACTCCAATATGCCAGCCATATCCCAGTGCCAACTGTACACGCTTCCATGACAGTAAAGAACAACAGAGAAAATAAAAACCAGTGTATTCCTGTAGACTTGATGTAGGACAGCAATAAGGAAAGCTTTATCTGTTGATCAGAAGACAAAGAGTCCAGATTAGATTTTGTTATGAGCGCGCAGCGAGCGCAGCGGATGCACTTTTTAAGACTGAATTTAAAACAGGCTGAGATGTAATAAAAGACGCTTATTGAATCCACTATCAGCCCGCCTATACACCCCCAGTCCTACCTACGCACAGCTTGTACGACTTCTATCAGTAAAGCTCTTGTTGTATAAGACGTTCGCCTTGTATAAAATTCTCGGCTCCGAACTCTTCCTACAACTACTTTAGAGATATTAGAGAGACAGAAAATTATAATATCTGAGAATTAAAAAAGTTACAATACTGAACTTTACATAATCATATGCCCACATATTTATTACAAAGCGGATGCAAAGGGCAACTTACACGTCCTCTCTCCATTCGTTCCACTGTAATTGTTTTGCCAACATCGTCGTCGGTATTGTCTCTCTTTTCTATTCCGGGAGGTGGGCCGGTGTCTTTCTCGAAAGATTTCTGTTCATCGTCAATGTCTTCGGTAGCATTTGTTTCTGTTAAGAAAAAGAATGAAATCACTAGACTGGAGACTTAACTTATCTTAGGTATATGTATCTATAACCGATTTAACTTCCTGGACCCCAAGAAAAATAGTTCAGTATACCTAGCAAAACATTTGATAGAACTCAAACATAAATTTGAATCTGGATTATCCATTACTAGCATTATTTGCTTGACCTATCGGAAGACGAAAACTGGGTGACGTCACAAAGAGTACGAGTCCACTACTGAAGCGTTTTATAGAGAAAGGTTATACAAAACATATGCACAGATAAGCAGCACAAACCACTGTTTTCTTCCGAACTGTATGTTTGCAGAAAATCCGCAAAGGCGCCCGAGTTTTTCAATAGCTCAGCGTAGGTGCCTTCCTGAAAAGGAATGCGTAAACAGTTATTTTAACTCAAAAACAGAGAGAAAAGCGACGATGGAAAATACGTTTTTTACTGATTCCGTTACCTCGGAAACAATTCCGTCATGAAGAACAATGATATGATCCACTTGAGGCAAAAAGCTGATACCATGCGTAACTAGGATGCGCGTCTACAAATAAACGAGACGAATGGAGAGTTAAATTGTTGAAAAGAGCCTTTTACGCACGGTTTCTTTAACATTTCCCAAATTACAAATGGCATGAGAACCGACTTCATCAACTCTAAGACGTTTCCAGCCATCATTTCAAACTGACCTTCTCCTTGAGAATTCCACTGGCTCCGATCACGTGACGAAACAGCTTTCGCCCAACGTGAGCATCAACAGCACTGAGCGGATCATCTAGCAAATAAATATCAGCGTCAAAATAAACCGCTCTTGCCAGGCTAACACGCTGTTTTTGACCTCCACTCAGGTTGATGCCCTATTGATGTAACAAAAACCAGTGTCATGAAATGAAACTCAAAACTAAAATAAATAAGCTGTTGCTGCATATTAAATTAAGTAAGCAAGCATTACGTCATCTCGATAGTGTATCCAGCGGGAATTGTTAAGACGCCTGCTGACAGCGAAGAACGAGTCAAGGTAGCTGAATATTCAGTCGTTCTTATGGATCAAAGAGAGGAGAAGGCCAATATCTAGTCATCTTGGACGAACAAGCATGGTGAATAATTATATGATCAAGAGAACTTTTTCCTTACGGGAACAACGCAGGAAGGGCGGGCGAAAAAGGCTCATCTTGCCCGCTCGGGTAGCCAATCAGAACACAAGTTTTGCGGCTTCATCTTGCTTGCTCGCCAAAGCAGCCAAACTATTTAATAAGTTTCCTTCTTACCCTTTCACCAATCTCTGTTAAATCACCCGCAGGTAGAATTTCTAGATCTGGCCTGAGTGAACACGAGTCAATCACGTGCTCATAGCGTGCACAGTCGTACGCACTGTTAAACAGGATATTGTCTCGTACGGTAGCGTTCTGGATCCAGGCCTGCTGCGACACATAAGCCACCGTACCCTGGAAAATTACAAGAAAAAAGAAAACTTCACTAGTAAACTTGTTCTTACGCACACAGAAGTATGCTGCGCACCACTTCATTCTCGATTTTCGAATCCCTCATAACACGCTTTGCGAGCCCCCGCCAACCCCACCCCCCCCCTCCCAACATTTTCAAATGCTCCTGGGATGACAGTAGGTTCTCGAGAGCAATTCAACACAATAACTCAAGCGAAATTTGAAGGAGGAGGCCACCAGAGTGTGTTATAGGGGATACCAAAATAGTCAACTGATTTTGATTCTTTTCTCGTTGACAAAAGAAATCTGCTTATTACAGGCTTGAATAAACAAGCGGATTCCTGGCACTCACTCACCCCCACATGTACGCTACCACGTAGTTTCTCGGTTTCTCCGAGAAGTGAAGATAGCAGGGTAGATTTACCACAACCAACTTGACCAACCACTGCTACCAATGAACCACTTGCAATATTTAAATTTATGCTGTGATAAAAAAAAAATCAAATTTTCAGCAAAAAAAGGAAATGCTGAAATGCAAAACAAACAAAGGTGTTGCATGTAAAAAGAAAAACAGCCTCAACATCGACACGAAATAAACAGTAAACAAACTATAAGAACATTCGAAAAAATAGGAACAAAAAAAAAGAAAAGAAAAGGGTACCTTTTATACTATTCTTTTCTAACCTGCGCAGTATTGGAGTGTCGTTCTTATTCCAGCTAAATACACCATCTCTGACACAAACCATGCTCACATTAAGCGCGTTGGCTATGGAGTGTGAGAGTATAAAACCTCATTAATTTTATGAAATCTTAATGAAGAACGTCATTAGTTTGAATGAGCAATAAAAAAAATTTGAACAACAGAGACTGCTCCCAGTCTACAAAAAGTTAAAAATAAAGTCACAGAGCAAAGACGGATTAAATCAGTAAGGTAATCTCAAAGTCGAAGTGTACGCTACGATGTGGTCTCTTACAAGGTATCCTCTGGACACAGTTTGGATCCAGCTCCTTTAAACCCAGGAACTCTTCCAAGCGCTTGATTGATACTCGAGCCTTAATAAAGAAAACGAATAAATAATAGTTAAGTTGAAAATACGCCGGTATACGTATATATTTATAATATTCTACCTCTGAAAAATAAAGATAATATAATTCGTCTTGGCTGTTTGCTAATAGTTTCTACTGAGATGACATGATTGGGCCCATTTCCAGGCCACCGTTCGTGGTTCGTTCGTCGATAAGACTTTTTTTTAGATGTTTTTCCTATCTAATAGTTACTTGAAGGTACAGTGTTTGCGTTTATGGCGTTAATGTAATAAGCCAACCAAAACGTAAACCTCTGCACCAAATTAACTAGCTTACAATGGTCACTAATTCAAATTGAAAGCCTCACCTGTACACAGGTTGCAATTACAGTTGGAAAGTTTCTAAGAGGAAATGACATGATTCCAAACAGCGACAAAGCCACGAAAGCCTTGGAGGCTGTTAAGTCATTACCACATAGGACATAAACTGCAAATGTTGTCACAGCCACCTAAAACAAATGTTAGGGAGCTTAAGCAACGACAACGGCGACGGCAACGAGAACGGTAGAAGGCAAAAAAAGAACTTTGCGCGTGTATCACGTGTTTTTGTACATTTCTTTGCCGTCGTTGCAAGACTACAACGTGAAATTTCCTATTTTCACGTTTTGTGGAGGACGCGAACACAAGACAACAATTTTCTTTTTCTTTTTCTGAACTTCGATACCACGCTCCTTTAGAATTCAGCTCCAGAAAAATTCGCCATTATTTGCCAAATTGAACGAGATGGAACAAGCGCGATGAGGTTTAAAGCAGCGTAAATATACTTTTTAATGACGTTTTTGTAGCCGTGACCGTCGTTGTTGCTTAATGACGACCGCCAACTGATAAAAACCATTATAGCAAAAGGAGAGAGAAAAATAAAAAAATCGTTTACAGATCAAAACTTACAACAAAAAATTCCCAACCTCAAAACGTTTTATATACACAAAAAAATTCAAAGCTCTGATATTGGTTATTTTGTCCAAAAATAAGCCCCACTCGTTCAAGAACGATCCCTTTCCGAGTGTTGATGCTCACAACGAGCCTCGTCCCAAGGGAATCTGCCCGAGTTCAAGTTCGAGTTGCAATATCTCTCAAATGTTGAATTCCTCTGATGATATCAACCTGATACTGAAACTACACATAATATACAGACCACATTATATTGAACTTGTCAACCGCAATAGATCAAGGGGATTATTGACCCTGACTCGTCCTCAGTCATCTCTCTTTAGCAATAAAAGCGCGGTCAATGGGAGCGCGATGGATGGTGTGAAGGTGGAAAGAGGGGTTAGAGTTTCGGTTAATTAAGGGTTAACCCTAATCCCATCACCCATCGCGCTTCGATTCTTCAGTTACGCTTCTCGCGTTCCTTCCTCCGCGTGCGATCCAAATAAAGAGGACTGGAGACGAGTCAGAGATTGACCGCTTACCAGAACTATTGCAGCTTATTTTACTCTTCCCCCTGCTGGTGCATTGACTTGACAAGTTAAGCGCTACAATTCTCTGGTACCTACCATAACAGGCAACGTATTAAATATCAAAGTCAGTACGGCTCTCAAGAGTCCAGACAGGAGAAGATATCTGAGTTCTTTAGCGCGTTTACTGTTTATGTTACTCAAGAATGACTCTTCCCAGGCGTAAAGCTTCAAGATCTGGGTAAAAAAATTGTAACTGCATTGGTTATTTAATAGTACAATATCAAACACACTGCAGAAAACACCAGGCATACTCTGATACCTTTATTCCATTAAGGACTTCATTTATGATTTTGATTCGATCATCTTTTGCTGACATCTGTTGCGCCTAATTAGAGGAATGTAAAAAGAAAATCATTATTGGTTATACCATTACCATAAAAGCAAGTAGGAAAATAGAAAACACCCAGGTATTGTTTTAGGAACCACTGTCGATTTTGCAACGACCAACCCGGTTTCTGAGTTCCCGACCCATCAGCGCAACAACGTAAATGCCAATGCATTTTCGTTCCTGTAGATAGACTCTCCTCTGAGAGTTTCCATAGTGTAAGCGATTTGATCTGGTTTTAGTACAAGAGTAGTTTTGACATCAGCTTTAGTTTAGTTTCAAAACTTGTTCACGGTAAAACGTCAGCCATCCGCTTCACGGTAAACTTTACATTTTCAAACGAAAAAGCATTAATGTAAACGAAGTTCAAGATACTACTGTTCCAAGCTTCTCGTATACGTAGGTTACTTATAGCTGGAGGTTGACCGTCCCAAATTAACGTCGTCGGCACAAATAATGCGCTACAAAATCACCTGTAATTTCTTATCGCTTGTAACCGGGACACTTCAAGCGCGAAATAATGGAAATATGATGTTAACCGCATTGTTCAAAAAAGTACCTGGAATTTATTGGCTTTCCTGGCGATCAAGAAATTAATCGGTGTGAAAATAACCATGACACCCAAGCCAGCATAGATTGACCAACCCATGGTGCGATGTAGGAAGTACAAAGAAACTGCAATTTGGAAAGGTCCCGACCACAACATGTTTATATACGTCACGGAGTCCATTAGTCTTTGCGCATCCACTGACATCAGGTTGACAATCTCCCCAGCGGTCGATTTCACACGAGATGCATTGGTCAGTACGAGAGCCTGGAAAGCAACAAGCGAATAGCTAATTTCAGTTAATTTCAGTGCTTAGTCTCTCACTCTAGGGAGACCAATTTATAGCAGAGAACTGTAAACGCTTATGATGATTTTAAGGTTTATCAAACGAGGACTTGCTCAATGATGAATGACACGAACGAAACCCCGGGCTCCCATAAAATGCATCTGGCTGGCTCAAACGTAATAAGTGAGAAACACATCAAACCAAAATACTGGGGGATTCTATGGTCTTGCAACCCTTTCAAACCCTTTCGAAAAACTGTTACGTCCCCAACAAACTTGAAAGTAGAAGGTGTAGAGACTAACAGTGAGGAAGTCTTTCTAATAGCGAGATGAATCCATATAATCAAGTGCTGCCTGGAAAGAAAATCAAAACTTCTTTTCACGACTAACCTTTTCATACACCAGTCCGATGACAGCAGAACGCAAGCGCATACCAATTGTGAACATCGTATGAAAATATTGGTGCAAAAATATGGACTGAATTATAGCTGCCACAAGCATGGAGCCGGCGTAAACATAGCCTTTCCACCTCCCTGCCGTATCGTGATCGTCTTCCACGTATTCAATTAACATTCTACAAAAAATATGCAACATAAACTTTTTAACTCTTTTCTCTTAGAAAGTTTTTAAGATTCCAAATCGCAGCAAAATTAGAAGTCGTCCTCCAAAGAGTTTGTTTAGTAGAAGGGGTTTCATCCACAGACACATAAGTTTTTAAGTTCGTGAAACAAAAATTCGAAAAACGTGTTTGTGTTCCATCCAGCCGCGAATAAGACAATTAATATATTGAGGTCATGACATATTTGCAATATACAGTTATGATAAGGGTGTTATACCATCCCAAAAATGGCGGCATACTCTAAATTTTCATGTCACTGTAACGTACCTTAACAACTGTGGCTGTACAAATAGTAAGAAGTCCTGGAAAAGTTTAAATATTATTGCTCTGAAAATGTTTGAAGAAAACATCTTGAATAACACTTTCAGAAGTGAAGGTTTTCCCCTGTTCTTGTCAATTCTTTGTTTTCTTTTTTCATCACCAAGCAACCAGTCAGTTTCGTTACATGCTAAGGGTTCTTCAGTGACTCGAAATTCCTTTTCTCTGAAAAAAGAGGAATTCCATGATCATTTCAAACAATTTCTTGTAAAGACAATAGAGAGACTCACGTTTACGGCATACGGCAAACATGAATATGTACCACGTGACCAAGTTTTCCCTTTACTTCTCACTTACTGTTCATTATTTCATCACAAATATTAGTAGTTTCACGCCAGTTTTATCCAAAAGAATTGTTTTGGGCTGTATTTATCTGCTCAGTTTCCATTTTAAGAATTTCTCAACTTCAATCTGGCGTTTACCGTTTGCCGTAAACGTGACTCTAAATCTCTTCAATTACAAAATTAAAACCCGTGGACTTCAAGAACCTTGGAGGGGGACTATGTCGCTAAAAATTACCTGCGAAATAAGAATAGCGCGAGAAGGCGAAGGAAGGAGGCCGGCTGGGTCAAGAAATCCAAGTTTCCTTCCCCCACGAACTGCTGCGATAAGATACAACAATGGCCTATAATTTTCTAAAGAACGTTTCCTAATATAAGATTATTTCATCACACCTATTTCAGTCGTTTTCTATTCACACTAAGGGAATATTATTTCGAGTGTTTTCCACTTCGGGCGTTTTTTGTCCCGATCTTGCCAAGTTAGTGAAGTGTACACGCAAATTATTTCTTTCCACAGTGAAAAGCATGATTTTTTTGGAGAAAGAAGAAACCATGACGTTCGAGTAGCTATCTGGAACTAAACCAAGCCATCTGAAACCTACACTTGCAAATTTTTGTGCTTCTTTATTGCGTTCGACGTTAGGAGAACGCAACACATAATCTTGGGATTCCTGTGAAAGTCAAGGAAGACCTTCTGTGGTTCTCATTTCGTCGTACGTCTTCATTTTCTGTGCTATCTTGAATGATTTACCTCGCCGGGCACAAAAATGTTAAATGCAATTAATTTCACATATGCTCTCAGCAATGGTTGCATGGCGCAATGGATACACCTCAAAGGTCGCGGGTTCGACTCCTAACAGGTGATACTTTTTTCTCTTTTTTTCATAGTCGGTTTATTTTGTTTTGTTTTTTTTTTTTTTTAAAACATATAGGAAGCGTTTGGCAGCATCAAGTTATTAAGAAATAACATCACATTTGACAGTAAACCTAAAAAAGCTGGAACGCACTTCCTAATCTGAGATTGCTACTAGTTTTAGATGGGGCTTCATTGCACTAAATCACTGTTAAGTTAAATGAACAACAAAACTAAGAAAATGTGAAGTATCCACACTTTCATTTGATAATGATATATATTATATTCAGTACCTCATGCATTTTTTCTCCTCGTGGTTCCAAAGGGACTTAAGTTTGGGAACTATGGTTACAGCTCTACTCTTCCTGTTTAGAGCCCACAGGTCTTCATCTTCCAGAGGTCTTTTGTAACCAGTATATATTATCCTAATTAAGTGAAGTAAAGGAAATATTTATAAGAAATATTTCTATTTTTCAAGTAACTGATCTAAAAAGCCTACTCTTCCAAAGGTCCCCCTGGAAACCACACAAACTCCCGGTATGGAAGGCAGGTCAGTTTACTCATTAATTCAGAAGTGGTTTTTGACTAATATATCACATACCAAATAAATGAAAAGAAGGTCATCACCTTGAAAGATGCACCTTAAGCAATTGCAAAAAGATAGCCTCAGACCCTGACCTATGTGATACTGATACAGCCCTCTAATCAATTGAGTCAGCAAGCCAACTGGTAGCTGGTCGTTAAAGTAGTTCATAATATACCCTTGAATACATTGGAATTTTTTTTATGATAACAGCCATAAAAAAATTCTTTCCCAGAAGATAGAGTGCACTGCAGGGTACATGTACTTTCTGAGGGGGGGAGGGAGGGGGGTGATTTGACGATCTAAGGAGTCAAAAAGGAGAACTACAAAAACTACAAAAGAATTAAATATCATTGAACTGCATTGATAGAAAGCAATGCAGTAAATGTTACCAGTTTAGCCACCAAAAAGTGATTCTTGATAAGCATATTGCTTTATCTTCCGGGCATGGCTCCTATAAAAAGTACAAAATATGTAGACTGAATGTTTATGACTTTATATAAATAGCTGTTTCAATGCAGGTTTAGCCTCGACAGTTAAATTATGGCTAATCAAAACAGTTGTCAATTTGAACCTGGCATTTGCTAAGCTACAAGAGACTCGTGTGACCATCTGGCAAACTGCTGGGACAAGAATGTTGATTTGTGCTTGTGCAAAATGATAGAGATATGATGGTAAATTTTTAGCCTGGTGAGTACACGAGAAAGATGATGTTTCAGTTCGTGACGTAGGCGGCTCAGAAAAAAAAAGTCCGAGTTCTCCCAGTAACCTGCTGGTTACTAGTCCAGATGCAAATAAACTTTTGTATACCTACCTATAGCTTTTTTAAAAAATGTTTTATTATTATTTTCCAGAAAACAAAAATTCAAAGCCAATAAAGGACATAAAGCTGTGTTGACATTACCAGTTATCCTGTTTTGAGAAAATATTTACCCTAGCAAATTTATCCTGTGCTGAGTTTGATGGAAAGGATGATGTGCTACCCCCACTGTCAATCAGGGACTCTTCTTCATCAATTTTTCCTGAAAGAGGCGTCACGCAAGAACACGTTGCGTTACCAACTGAATAACGGCAGTGATCATCAGGCTACAAAATAATACTTCAGACTAGAGCGCAAAACTTAAACTTTAATACTCGTACTATTCGCCAAAGCTATGAAATTTAGCAGTTCGGTGAAAAATACCAAAACTTTAAATCTTCAAAAATACAGGAACAACAAACACCTTCAAAGTCCTTCAAATGGCAACAACAACATCTCTCTCTTAATTTCATGCTTGGAACGCTTTATCCAAATCGTTTAATCCCATGCTCAAATACTTGACGCGTTACTCCAGTCAACCAGTTGTTGTAAAAATAATCAGAACCGTTCAAGAACATGATCGATCGTTTCCTATTATCTACAGTTAACACGTCGTTACCTCTGCGTGCAAAGTCGTACGCTTCACTCGTCCACAGTGGCCACATTCTGGATCTCTATAGTTCATACCACCAGTTTATTCAGCTAATATTCACGCCAATGGAGTTCCTTACAAGCTTTGAAAGCGACATACGCTTTTATTCATACCACAAAAAAGCTGCGAATGGCACAGGTATACCAAGGTCGAAATATGAGCATTGGCGAACATTGGCATTGTTACGTAACACCCTTATAAAAGGAGAAAACCGTTTACTGTACAACCCATAGAACGGCCATAAATCGGCCCATGGAACACCCAGGAGAGACGTAACACAAAGGTAAGCTATTTTTTATTGAAATCCTGCCATTTTCGTAGGTTACGGAAACGACAGGTTTTTTTCCATACAAATTGTTATGCATCAATGTCGATGGTCGCCGACACCTATATTTCGAGCTTGCGCTACCTTTGAAAATAGCGACAGATATGTTCCTCCTAAAAAGTTGACAAAAACAATATTTTGTCGAGAGAAATAAGGTTTTTCTTGTATTTTACAACCATTAGTTTATCTCCCTGTGCCAAAAGCGTTTCTGACAAGTCTCACAAGCAAGAGTCCGTGGATGCGCACCGGTGTGACTGTCGCGCATGACACTTTACCTGTCACGGTGTTCTGTCACGCTACGGCATGAATGAAGCTGAAGGGAAGCCCCGTGCAAAGAATACCTTCCGAGAGACTACCGGCTTGATCCTCAACAGCGACAGCAACTTTTATTTACTTTTTGAATTCCGATTTCGTTGATTTACTATTTAGCCGCCTTTAACAAAGGTTGAAAAGTTACAATACATTTATGTCATGATACTTTTACAATTTCTGCGCTTGTATTGCTCGTTATACGTCTCATTGAAGGATGCGGGACAGTGACGAAATCTCCCGGCGAAATCTGTTACAAGCCAGATTTTAAATAAATAAAAACTTACCTTCGGAAATCTGAGATGGATTAATTTGCATATAGGTAGTTTGAACGTCCATGTTAAAAAGCCCTTGTCTTATTATACAGATGGCCAGAAAAATCCTTGAACTTTTTAATAACAATCTGTGATGTGTCCTACATGCAAGGTGGGCAATATACGGCAAACGTTTTGGTAAGCATGCTTATAGTTGTGCTTCTATTTCGCATCGTTTTCCGGCGAGGTTAAAGATATTGTGTTGTATACTTTCTGAATGCTACCTTAATGAACTGTATATATGAAGTTCATATAAGGGCTTATGGCTTGGTCGGTTTAATGCCTATGTTCAAATGACTCGGAATACAGATCTACCTCCTTACAGACTACAAAACAGAAGTGTTTATTAACTGTGAAAGTCGGCTGATGTCAAACTTAACATCGTTCAATTTGTGCACGAGATGTCATTATTAATCCATTTTTTCACCAGAAAAAGTGTTTGTCCAGTTTTCAACTCCTACAGTAAATTGGGGGAGTACGAGAACGTCACGAGTTCGTCTAATTCACAGAATGTCACACGTATTGAAAATTCAAGAAGCACACCAGCCATTAGTTCAAAAGTTAATTTTAATTCTCAGTTATAATTGTACCAATATTCAGCGGAAAGAACTAGAATATGCCATCGTTAATGACTTTATATTGGCTTCCTGAAGTAAATACCTGTATGGAGGTACCCTAAAAAGCGCATTTTTTCTATTGTATTGTATTGTATTGTGATTGGAAAAGCATGTGTGAACAGACAAAATGTAGCTAGAGTAATAATGTTTGAGATAAAAAAAGATCAGAAGATCAGAAAAAAGGAGCTTCCGAGTTCCCATCTCGTCACTAAGGACTAGAACCTATGGCCGAGTCTTTCCGGGATATCGGCTGCAATACTCCTCCATTTTTGCTTTGAGCTCTGGGTTAGTATTTCTTGCAGTAATTTACTTATGCGCATGGCTTCTGAGACATTACTCTTGGTTCCTTGGCAATTCTTACAAGAAAGGCTTAACATAACGTCTAATAAATTATATCAGACTACATTCCGGCTTTCTTTCTCTTTATTTGTTTTCACACTTAAGATAATGACAACCTACTCCGCAGGGGTGGATATAGGATTTTTTCAAAGAGGGGGTTGTAAGTATGAGAGTTCAAGGCAAACACCCCAGGGCCAAAGGAATGGGGAAGGGGGGAGTCGGAGGGTAATGTTTGAATACGTAGATTTTCGACATTTTGATTTCAGAGGTATAAATTTGTCAAATTTGAGACACTATTATTAAGGACTACGAGCACAGTGCAACAACGATAGTTGTTTGTCTCTTTTTTTCCTCGCCTATTCAATCAAACAGACTGACATGAAAGAGCTTTCTTGGATGAGCCTTTATGAAGGCTTGCTGGCATATCTCGTCTTCCTCTAATCACTGGGAGTAGTACATGGCGATCTACTGCGAGATCAGAGAATCGCTCTTCAAGCGTTGTTGACCTAGAGCAGGTCTTGATTCATTTTATCAGTGAGAACGACGGCTAAGATACTGTGCTTGTGATTGGTAGGGTGCAGGTTGTTTGGAAGCACCCTATCTGTTGACTGCCAGAGTGTTTTCCATCTACGTACCTCACTTCCGAGGGAATAGGCCATTTCCGAGTTCCTACGGGCCTCTGTATCAAAACGAGGTTAAGTGCTCAGCCTTTGATATGGAAATAATTTTTCATTCTCATGTAAATAAAACTCATTTTCACAAGAAAGGTTGTGCACTTGGCCTCGTTTTGAAAGTGAGGGTTTTTGGAACTCGGAAGTGGCCTATTGAGAAATAGTCTTTCTTCCAGAATAGCATGCCTTCTACTTCATCATCTAGCTTCATTGCCCTATTTACTATAATCGATGGCACGACACAAAGCAGATGGCGGGCGTGGCGATCTTCTTCAGAAAATCGATCTTGCATTTGGATGATTAAGGAGCCAAGAAGAGCAAAAGCTATAGTCTTCTTGTAATGATCGATTGAACTGGAACTTAGATTATAACTTATAATATTATTTTTGGTTTGAAAAAGGGATAGACTTGGGTAGCCAGACAAGTTTGAAAACCCCCTTAACCCTCCCCCTGGATCCGCCTCTGTTCGGCGCTGTTTTAATTCTGGCTTTAACATGCAGATCTACCTTGTTGTCATTACACTGTTTTATACACTCAACGGTTATAAAAAGCACGGCGGTTTAATCAATTGGAAACATTTCTACCGTCAAGTACTCTATTTACTACCGTTTAAAAGTTTTACCTGGTATAGTCCATGATGATGTTGAGCCTGTGAGCAAT
This sequence comes from Porites rus, assembly GCA_964035705.1. Classification (NCBI taxonomy): domain Eukaryota; kingdom Metazoa; phylum Cnidaria; class Anthozoa; order Scleractinia; family Poritidae; genus Porites; species Porites rus. The sequence continues at coordinate 30,098,306 of OZ038000.1, forward strand.
TGTAAACAAGTGTACGGTCAGCGAACTCCCGCCGAATCGTCTGCTGAATTAGCTCATCGGTTTACATGTCAACCGCGGAGGTGGCTTCATCGAGGGTCAGGATTTTTCCCTTATAGAGAAGCGCTTTTGCTAAACGTACAAGCTGCCGCTGACCCACGCTAAAACATAAAAAATATGTCAGTTGATCATGGACTTGAAGGGATCAATATGATATGATCAAAACAACAACAACAACAACAACAAATTGAATACTCCATTTGTTAGTCACCTTAGATTACCTCCACCTTCAATGGTTATGAACTGTACCCAAATAAGAATTATGGTCAAGGATTAATTTAACAAACGAAAAAATGTTAAGGGTTAACGTTTTCTCATGAAAATGAAGAAACAAATTTTACTTTTTTATCCTTGTTTTCTTCTTTTGAATTCTGGACAGGGGACTTAACTCCTTTAGAAGTCTTCGTCACTATTTCAGTAAGAAGGGAGTACATAGGAAAGTTATGACTGAGCCCTTTTGTTGTAAAATAATAATGCATACCATTAACAACCATCTTACTTCGTTCCAATACTGACATTGTTATTATAGTTTTCAGCTTCACCCGCCTCGTCATTTTTTATCAATGAATTCACATAATTCCCCCACTCGACTGATTGCCCTTGTTTATCATCTTCCGTCTCTTGCAGGTCGCTTTTTTCTTCAAACTCTGGCAACTCCGTGTCATCGTTTTGTGAGCTCAGCTGCATTGTCCTCACTTCCATGCATAGTTTACGTTACCTTGAGATTCTATGTTGGTTTTATCTTCGAGTGAAAGTGTGACGTTTTCCTTATCTGCCATTGTAAAGAAACCCTATCCTATAACACTTTTTAATTAACTATTGCAATTTCCAAACATTTTAGCATGTAAGCAAATCTATGTGAAATAACTGTCTAGAAGTACGAAAGAAAAAGGAAAATTAAAGGATTAACGTTAACAAAGAACAAAAAGGCACACCTTTTACTTTAAAAGACAATACCAGCTTTAGGTATGTACTACCTCACGTCCTAAAATGTCCACAATACAGTCAAGAAAATGGTAAAAAAGATCCGTTCTTAATTTAGCCTAAAATGAAAAGGAAAGTAAAAATAGAAAAGTACTAGTAGGAAGCTCCCTGGATGATTTTTTTGTAACTGACTAAATTAATATTCATGATCAGAACTGAACGCGTGGAAAGGATACACATGTCCATTGTACATTACGCTAAGTAGGCACAATAAGCAGGCTACTTAGTCTTAACAATACACGTGAAATAGATTCACGTGGCCCTGACAAAACAGACTGGTTTATCATTTCGGCTAGAAACAATGTGCGCATTAAACGAAGGCTGAATAAAAATCCCGAGTGACGAATCTTCATATATTAACTTAACAATGATTAATTAGAAATTATTGGATGAGACCAAGTATGATTCCGCCTCACTGGATAACACCCTCAGAGATATGTATAATTCTTCAAATCATACGAAAGGCAAATCCAATATTTTTAGTATTATTATTATTATTATTATTATTATTATTATTATTATTATTATTATTATTATTATTTCAAAAATTCTTCCCTTCAAGCATGTTTACCTCAATTGATGTTAGGTTCCCGTCTACATTTACCTGTTGCTCAGCAAATTCAGGATATAGAGCGATGTTCTTCTTATTGCGTTGTCATCCGTAACCTCGTTCTAATGGCTTCTCGGTTGCCGTCCCCTTTTTGTGGCAATAGCCTTTACTACTGACGTCATTTTATCGGAGATCACAAACGTCTTCCATATTTGGTCAACGCTAGCTGGTTAAGACATGCAATCTTGCAGCCCAATACAGGCTGACTTATATCTACTTTGTCAATTGGCATGTTTTCGTTATTTATGTACAGCTCAAATTTTAAAAGTAGTTGGTAAGAGTGGTAAGCTGATAAACAATTTAATAATCATTAAATTATTAACCAGTTCAATGGTAACCGGATTGGCCTCCAAATAGCAAGAATTTTGAAGTGTTGTTGAAATTATTAAACCAACGAAAATCAATGCCCTGTTGGTCAGGCAGGTAAAATGGAAAAAGAATAACCTGAAAATAAGTAAAAATGATAATGACAATAACAAGATAATTTTTATTGAACCACTTTGCACAAGCTTATAGCTTATTTTAGATGTTACAGATGTGTTTAATGTTTTTTAACAGATGTTCTATCTTTACCCTGCAATACATTTTTTCTAACTTACAAACCACAAATTACAGCAATTTAATAATAATATGACTTGCTCTTAAGCTTTGGCTTAAACTTATTTCAGCAAACTTAACTAAGACCAGTCATCGAAATGGTTTGTCGGTTGGGCGGCTCACCAGAAAATGAAAAGAAGAATTAGAAAGCCTCTTGAAAAAAGAACATATTATATGTAAGGTGTCGTTATTTCGTAAAAGTCTCAACGCTTTCCTTTGCCGTCAAAAGATTCAAGCAATCCCTGCCTCCTGTGCCATGCTGTAAAAAATTCCTTTTTGAGCCAGAAGATTAATGGGTGTATCGAATTCTACCACAAATCCTTTGTCAAGAACCATAATCCTGGAAATACAAATCAAAATATGTCATCAAATAAAATAAGAGCTAGGAAACTATCAACTTGACTTAAATTTCAGGGCAGCCGCCACACTAACAAAAGCAAACAATGGAACTACCCATTCACGTTTTCAAGATTAAAATAACAGATAATATAAGTTCGCGAAGTTTTATAGTAGCTGAAATATTTCTCGCACATTGACATTCTCCTGTCATCACAAATCACATATTAACAACAACTGTATTTACCTGGTATAGTCCATGATGGTGTTGAGCCTGTGAGCAATTGTAAACACAGTACGGTCAGCGAACTCCCGCCGAATTGTCTGCTGAATGAGTTCGTCAGTTTCCATGTCAACCGCGGATGTGGCTTCATCAAGGACCAGAATTTTTCCTTTACGTAGAAGAGCTCTTGCCAAACACACCAACTGTCGCTGACCCACACTGAAAGTTAAAAAAACATCAATCAGTCATGCATTTGGATAAATAACGATTATACCGCAGATGACTTGCGAAAACAACTTCAAAGTCTTCATGCATTCAGAACAACTTTCAACACAAAATCGTGAAGGTGAAAATTAGGTATACCTTTTTTAAGAGTTACTCCTTTGTGATTTGTATTCAGTTTTATGACAATATCAAATGGTATTCATCTTTCTGGACAAGATGAATGTGTAACATATTCTTATATTTGATAGGGACAGACCGGCTATGTAACTGCTTCTTTTATGAGTACCATGAGGCAATTGTTTATCACTGGGATGCATAAAGTGTGTCTGTAATGCCATTACATAAATGAGGTCATCCTCTGTGGGGTTTTGTATTCAATATAATGTCATTAAAAGCACCAGTTTGTTTAAAAAAACGGAGAGATTGTATGCTGAGATTTGTTTGTCACCTTAGATTGTCTCCACCTTCAATGATGGGGAACTGTAACCCATTCTCTGTTTCTGATGCGAGGTCTTTAAGGTGACTCGCTTCAATTGCCTGCCACAGTTCCTCATCTGTGTGTTTGCTGAATGGATCCAGATTAAGCCGAAGAGTCCCAGAAAACAACACGGGATCCTGCGCGGAAACAATTCGTGATAGTTAAAAGTTAAATGACCCTTTCGCCGTTTCTTCTGAGGTCAAGTTGGAATGTGGACATAAAGCTCTTGTGGGCCAAGGGAAAAAAATAGATTATTAAGGGAAAAAACAGAATTGAATTTCAAGTGCGTATAATGACGTATAACACCACATCAAGAAGTAGAGCTGTCACTAAGCGACTCACATCCATAAAACTCTCAGTTCATCTATCCTGGTAAGATATCAACCTTTTTATGCAATTAAAGTCGTTTCTGGTTTGTTTTAAAAGTTGCCATGACTTGCTGTTAGGGGTGGACCATTTGATTTTTGATGGGGGGGTTGTGCAAATCCCAAAAAAAATATCGAGCATATGCTTCTGGTGAAAAAAAAAATTTCTTGCAGAATTCTTAAGAAGGAAAAAAAAATCGAGCAGCCTTAACCTGGGCGTGGCAAAGGATTTTGCGTGATGCGTAACGGCCGCAAAAGTAGCTGTGAGTCACATGATACAGGACTGGGCATCACATTTTTTGATGCGTGAATTAGTATTTTGCAAGCGCGACGCATGATTTACCAATTAGATTTCCTATTAAAGTGAACCCTCTGATCTAGAAGGATATTATGATTCAAAGATATTCATGCATTCAGATTCCCACCCTAACAGTTGTCACGTGCAGGTATTTTTGTAACAAAAAAAGATTTACTTTATAGAAAAGGAAATGGGACAAACAAGAGTAAAGGCAGGCCACATTGAATTGGTACAGGGTTCAATATATACAAAGAATGTGAAACGGATGCGCTGGATATGTGCACTAGACAAAAGACGATCAAATATATCGAAGAGCATTTTTTCCCTCTGGGTCATTCGTGTTTTTGCAGAGTTCTATTACTTTTATGTTCATTGCCTGTTTTCAAGCCAAGAAAATAATAGTAAACAGTCTGTAGCACATAAATTAATTGGGCCGTGGGAACGGAACTATCCTGGTACCGGCCTTCAAAAAGGACCATTGACAACACCTGCAGGTTATATCCCCTCCAGCTGCTTCTACGTCCACTCGAAATTCGTCTAAACTGGTAAAATCTACAGTGAGGTCCCCATTTTTGAACCCTCCTTTTTTTTAAACTCTAGATAACTCCAAATACTAAATGCGTATATTGAGAAGCCAGATTACTGTGCAATTTCCCCTTCTTTGAAGTCCCTCTCTCTTGCTTTGAAAGCAAAAAACAGGATTCAAACAAGGTGGAATTTCCAGCTCGCCCTTTGGACAAGTTGGAACCTTTACACGCAAGTTTGAAAGCTTTTCTCAGTAGCATTACGTAATTAGAAAGAAAAAAACGTTCACTTGTTCAGTGGGCAAGTGATCTGTTGGGCAAGTACAGAGAGTGATGCATATAACATCCACTAGCCTGACAGGGAAATCAACTAGCCGCAGGTTAGTGGAGATGCATTTCTTTGTACACTGAATAAAGATGAAACTCTTTATTACTTTGAAAGAAAGATGTAAACTTAAAGATGCATTGCGTGTAAAGGTGGCTTAAAGCCTAAAGGGTGAATTTTGAGTGGCTGGTGATGGTCAAGTTTTTGATATTAAACTTCAAAATTTGTGTTTTAAATTTCCATTAAAAAAAATATCATGCAAGGACAGGGAGATTAAAAAAAAAATCCTGCAGGGCTGGAGCAATAAAAAAAAATATCTAGCAGTCTAAAAATCCTGCAACCCCCCCATCAAAAATCAAATGGTCCACCCCTTAGCGTCACTGCCCACTTAGGCTAAGCCGCACGCATGCGTAAGCAAACTGACCTGTGGAATAATGGTGAGTCGTTGACGAAGATCGTGCAGTCCAATTGTCGCGATGTCGAGTTGGTCAATAACGATTTTGCCACCAGCTCGCTCCAAGATACGAAATAAGGCTTGAGTTAAAGTTGATTTTCCAGCTCCTGTTCGCCCCACAATACCGATCTAAAAGGAGGCAAAACAGTAGAAAATAAACTGATCAGTTTCTGTGAGCACTCTCTAACAGTACATTCTCGATCTTAGAATGGCTTTAAAGAATAGTTACAATAAAGAATATGATTGAACAAAAACAAGTACAAGAAAAGATTAATTACTAAAGAAACAAAGCTCAAGGAAGGTTTCCAAACAACCTGTCAAGCACTTTTAACAATAGGATTAAGATTTTATGCGAACAGGATGAGCGGATGAAGCTAACCTTTTCCCCCGGATGAATGATACAGTTAACATTTTTTAGTACAAGTGGACATTCCTGTCTGTATTTTAGATCAAAGTCTTGAAAGACGATGCTTCCACTTTGAGGCCAGTCGTTCGGTGGACGAATGTCTGGAATACTCCACGCGGCCTGAAATTAAAACACGCTCATGTGTTATAGAATATCCATGGTCTGCAGCGTTCGGAAATTTAAAGAGGTTGATTTTTTCCATTAGGCACAGTAAAAGGTTCTAAATCTCCCGATAATGATCATGGCAGAGATCCTGGGTTAAATTCCGGTGGTTACAGTCAGGGTTTGGATTAGCACTTAAAACGTTATGTTTTAAACCTCTTTACGGCAGACGCCTCTGAGCAAGTCATAAATGAGTTGCTCAAATAGCTTACGCCAAAAGAAGACAAGCTGAAAAACAAAACGCCTAAAATGGCAGCAGCAGAAATGCTGTTGGTCTGAAAAGTAATACGACGTCTTTGCCGCTGTCCAAACACTACGCCGATAAGGAAGAAGCTGTTTGCGAAGTCTAGGCGACTATACAAACGGGAACCTTGGATAAATATCGCTAAATTATTAAATTTCTCCATTGAGCAGGCAAAGAGGTCTAAACAAGATAAGAGTGGTTTCGCTGCACTGGTCGACCGTGTAGTCGCCACTGCAACTCCAAGGTAACAGCTTTACCGTCTGGAGAATTTTAACTGTACTGTGTTGTACTGTACTAGCATGACTGGTACGAGGTAGCTGTCACTTTAAAGGAATGTCATCTTCAAAAATGAAAGAAAAATGGTAAATTTTAAGCTCGGTGAAGAAATGAGAAATGATATGATCAACATGTCACGAACATAGGACAAAGAAAAACTCTGAGTCCCCGACAGGAATTGAGACTCAGTGACCTTCCTTACACCGGTCAGACGCTCTGACCTCTGCTATACGAAGGACTCGTAGCGAGTTGGGCCGTATACAAAGTTCATGTATGACATGCGTCTTGCGTACTGCTAAGATCGGTAATGTCGAAATTGTCATGCGTGTGATAAATAAAGAAAGATTGTAAATTTCAAGCTCGGTAAAGAAATGAGAAATGAAGTGACCAACATGTCACGAGCATTGGACAAAGCATGTCATCATTTTCTTAGTGTATATCTACATTAAGAGGCTGTAATACTGCATTTTACCTAGTCAGTTCATTGATTCCTTTAAAATGTGTACCAACCTCTGTAGGAGTCTCAGAATATTCTTTAACACGCTCCACAGAAACAATGCTAGATTCCAGCTGGCTTCGTCTACGAACCATGGAGTTAAGATTAACTGTAATCTGAAACACGCACAAGAAAGCGATGAATATTCCTTGATCATCTTAAGTACACGAAGTCAAAAGTGCAATATCAGTCACAACTTATCATCGATCTACTATGCAAATGGCCGTAAACGGCTGTAAGAGTCCTACACTTATTTCATTTGATAGGAGTTTAGGGTGGGATTTTACGTATAGGGAAAGACTGAAACTGCGGAGCACTTAAACCCAAAATACCGTGGATTTTGTAACTAAGCTATAGCGAAACTTTGTGACTCCAACCTTTTGGTGGCTCTTCTACCTTAACTGTTTTTAAAACGCATTTCACGGTAAGGTAAATATGTTACGATCTCAAAGTCAGATGGATTTCTTACCTGTAGAGCGTACACTATAGACAATCCAGCCATACCGCTATCAATCTTATCTCGACTGATCACGGCGAAAAGTGCAGCAAAAAGAATCACACAACTTCCAATAAACTCTAACCGTAACTGAAGCCACCTAATAATGAGATGAAAACCAACAAAAATACAACAACGGAGCACAAATCAAACATCATAATTCCACTTAGTTCCATAAAGTAAGACAAGTAATAGAGTGAACAACACTCATAAGTGAATCAGTCATATTTTCAAAAACGACCTACATGTGATATTAATGAAACAAAGAATGCAATGAAACATAATTCACCGGCATGGAGACTACGCCTGAGAAAACAGCAGCCTACATTTCGCAACGCCAACACTGACTTTCCCGCAAAATGACGTATGATGAACGATTTCTTGTCGCCGTTGTCTTCAACGAGAAACTAGTCATACATTAAGGCAACGTTGTCTCTTTAAGGAAGTGTAAGGCCGAAACGTCTGGAAACTTTTCAAATTTATGACACTCTTTGTTCATGAAATGATATGAACTTGACTTTATCTAATGGAAACTAAGTGCCACGCCTTATATGAGAATTTTCTAGTCATCTTATTTCGTTTTACCCTACGGTTGTTCGGTAACTGTCTCGGTAACAAAAGATGTCTCTCTGAATCATTGGTTCATGAAAAATGAAAAAAAATGCTGGTCATTATAACAAAGATGCCACTGATAGTGTAGGTAATACATCATACATAGTGGTGTTTTATTGTCATAATTTTAAATTGGGTCAAACTCTTAAAACTGACATGACAACCTCACCTATCAGAAATGCAGTGGGGATAATAAGCCATTTGATTTTCATCCACTTTGGCGAAGTTCTCCTGTATGAAGCGCTGTTCTTGTGAGTAAGCTCTGATGGTACTTACACCATTCAAAGTTTCAAAGAAGTGACTGTAGATTGGTGATCTCTTCACTGATTCCATTCTTCTCAACTGACGAGCAGTTGCCATAAATATTCGCTAAAACAATTAAGCCATGTTAGCTATCAGACTATCTAACGTATTCATGCGGGGCTTCATAGTCTGTAGATGGTATTATTTTTATTGTTAGTTCTTAAATAATAATGCAATCTGATCCCCAGTAATGCCTTTAGGACGTTGGGGTTCGCCTTTACCTTTTAATTGTCCAGCGTGCAACGCATTGTTTCCATATACGTAATAAGACTCTTACCTGAATAAGCGTGTAGAGGATTCCCAGTGGAAGGATGACTGTTAAGAAAAGTGGAGTGACATAACTAATAATAAACAACACTGCAGACAACTCTAAGATGCTCCGAAGAAATGTGATCAATGTTCTTGGAACAAGATCATCTACCATTTCCATGTCTTTAGAAAAACGATTAATGATCCTTCCAAGAGGATTAGACTCAAAAAACGTCATAGGAGAATGAAGAATGTTAGTAAGCAATCCGTTGTGAAGACTACGAGATGCCATGACTGAGCCAAAAGCTTGCAGGAAACACGCTAGTAGAACAAACACTGCTTGAGACAACCCAAGGCCACCGTATATTCCAAGCTCATGCGGTTGTTGTGATGTCGAGTTGGCCTCGGTTGATGTGCTGCTCCAGTGCGCAAGCCACATGCGTGCTGCCACTGACCAACATTCGGCGAACAGTAAGCAAAGAAAAAAGGCTCCAAAGAGACAAACTGACATGGATTTGAAGTAACGCCAAAATACTGTCAGTTTTACCTGTTAACAGAAATACATTTTGGAGATCAGTGAGACAACACCAGTGCCATTTCTTCAGGAATGAAACCTTTCGGTTTGTGGATTTATTGCTGGGGTTTGACCTTGAAAAATTTAACAAATCCTTACCCCTCCGATTTCTGCTTCTTCCTTTGTTGTCATCATGTCGGCCAAAGTATCATAACGCTGGGAAGAGGCACAAAAGTTGACGTTTCCACTATCAGAGGTTATCACCGAAAGAAGACTTTCAGCTCTTGCTCTTTTAATAAATTCCATACTTTCAACTTCTAGAAAACTCATAGTGGAAAAAACCGTGTCTGATCTCATTCGCGGAGATACGCCTCGTATGTCGCTGATTTTCCTCATTCTTTGGACATGGTTGTTTTGAGTGGTATTCTGTGAAGACCAAAGTCGCAGTCCATATCCCCCGTCTGTGAATTCCATTTGGGGCGTCGGTGCTAACGTCGTTCGTGATCGATGACGATCTAAACCTTTATCTGCATAAAGACAAATGGAAAATACGTAAATACACGTTGTCTTATTCCTTTATGAAAAGATAAAACAGGCTTAGTTGAGGCAGAGCAGTTTGTTAAGTCCCCTCTAAATTACTGAAATAAACTTGAAACTTGAGTGGTTTGAAAAAATTCTAAACATTAACATCAAATGGTTTAAGCTTAAATTGATTTTCCATTTTTTACACAACAAAAAATCGGTGTCAATGGTTTTATAGGAATCAGAAACAAATAACATGTGCAAGTTCATTTCAAGTTTTCGTTTATAAGTTACGTCGGATTTAAAGGGTACAAGGCAGATACGTTTTACGAGTGAAAAGCTACAAATTAAAGTAACTCAAAGAAAGAAAACAGTTGTGATCTGAGTGCTATGACATAATGTACCAGGGACAGACGTTTTCCTGTTGGCTTCGTTCTTGTTTGCCTCCCATTTAGAAGGTAAAGTTGTTGATCTCGGTCTCACTCTGGATAACTCAAGGCCCTCCTCGAATTTTGTCAATCTTTCTTGGGGTCCCTCGGATCGTTTACGACCATCGTCTGAAAATACATATACCGATAAGATGGTTTATCTGTCTGAAGCGGACATGCGCACTTTTCTTTTAATTAGTACTGTAAACTGGTAAAGTTGTGCGTTGAATAAGAGCACTATTGCAGAAACACGCTGGTCTAAACTTTTTACCTGCCGGATCCTTTGTTATATTATCCTCGGCGTTTATTTCTTCTTCATTTTCTGATTCTTCGATTTTTTCCAAAAAAGTGTAACCTCTCACTCGACGTTCCTCTGCAAAGAAAAATGAGATATATGTACGTTATCTGCGAAATGGTCAAATCTTGACCTTGGAAAACTTTTAGGTGTTGAAACGGCGCCAACATTTTTGCCCAACTTGTTGTTTGCAAATGCTGGATCAGTTTGCTGGGCGATAGTGTCGGATTAGACTTGAAATAAGTTTACATTAACAACAGTAATCGCTTTAGAGCATGTAAGACATCACTAGTAGACGAAGTTACCTTGCTCTTGCTGTTGTTGCCTGGCGGTGAATAAGTTAACGAAAGCAGCAAATTCCCCATCACTTGATAAGAGCTCGTTGTATGTACCTTCCTAAAGAAAGAGTTTAGTCATTAACCAAATGCGAACATCACCCTTCAATGGTTAATTAGATAATAAATAAGGTTTAAAGGCAATATTTGTACCTCTGAGATTGTTCCTCCTTTAAGGACAATAATTCGATCAACTTGAGGAAGGAAGCTGATGTTGTGAGTAACCAGGACGCGTGTCTGGTGAAAAATTAAAACAAAAATATGGGACACAATTCAGACAGGAGGCACAGAAATAGTGTTTAAGTTTAAGTTTAAGTTTAATAATTCTTTTTACCAATGTACAAAATAAAAATATATATACATATATAAAAGTACAATAGGTAAAGGAAAGCAGTAGGGCCAAAACGAAAAGATAAAACAATTAAGAATAGAAAACTTATACATATCTATACATCATGTGATACTAAGAGAAAAAAAAACAAAAACAAAAACAAACAAACAAACGAAAAAAAAACAAAATTTAGTTGTTTTGTTTTTGTTTTTTTGTTTTTTTTCCCTATCACCTTCCCCTTTTCTTTAATAAACTACTTAGATATTAAATAAAATACTAATACTTAGATATTAAATAAAAAAGAAAATCCAGATTCAGTAGGAAATAATAAAAATATGACTATTTACAAAGATAATTAAGTAATAAAGTTTTAAAAGAGTTCAAGCTGGAAGCAGACATAACGGAGTTTGGTAAAGAGTTCCAGTCATTAACATAACGATTAAAAAATGAAGTGTGTCCCAAAAGTTAGTTCCTCTTCTTTATAAGTCTGTATTTCAGTGCAATTGGGCTTGGTAAGCAAATCATTTGAACAAAAGTTGTGTCTTTCAATCTAATTCACTATTTTCACACTTGTTGTGCCATCTTTTGACTGGAATATTCGATTTGTGTACTTCCGCGCTAAAGCTGCGCATGCGCGAGTATATTTTCCAGCCACATTTTTTTTGTATTTTAGAGCTCGAATTGCTTGAACTCCTTCCTTGATTTTTGTGAATATCAGGAAAGTTAAACCCCCTTAACGCAAAAACGTTCAGCTTCATGAGATTATAAGCACGTATGCTTCGATTTATTGGCTTATCTGTTGTAGAAACTGCTAAAAACTGGAAAAATCCAAATGTTGTGTGGTAAAATGATCATGGAGAAATGAAGGTTGTGAGGGCATGAAACGATGGGGAAGACTAAAAGTCCTGAATAAAGCAGCTAAAATAGTTTTAAAGAAGGCTAGATACAAAATAGGAGATTCGACGCGGAAGTTCTCACATCGTTAGCAAGCCAAGTCCAGAAAGGGTCATGAAAAGCTGTTCAAAATGTTTAAAATTAGAGGCCCCTGAGATGGCAAAAAAAATTCCACTGCTTAGTCTGCCAAGTAACGCGCAGCTCGTCACAAATTTATATAGAAGTACAAAAGCCTTGCTGTGGAACGGGGCCGGGATGATTATATTTTATGGATGAATGTTCCAAGTATATTTTTTAGCTGCCTGGACTAAACAAAAAATGTTTGGAGGTTGGACTAGCTCCTGCGCACCAGGTGATAAAAAAGCTCAACAAATAGATCATCTGTGGGTCTACATGCTGTATCCCACTTCCCTCAACGGCTACAGAATGCGATAAAAAAAAAACATAAATATACTGCATGCCCTCGATTGAATACATGTACTCGATTGAGAAATAAACATCTTCTTGAAATTTCATGTAAAATAAAGTTTTGATCGAAAGTTATATAGTGCATGAAAGAAACGAACGTTTGGAACACACTGTAAACTGGTAGAATTTTAACTCCTATAGCTTCAAAAACATTGCTAACAGTCAAACTAATACAGGCCCACAACTAATCCCTTTATAGTCCTTAGCGCGACTAGTACCACTGAATTCCCAATTGTCCGCATGAGCAATGACCGTTTAAATTTTAACTACAATGTACAATTAACAAAAACTGATTACAGAATTTAGTCTGATTGGTTTTTATAGATTTTGTTTCCACATCATCGTGCACTAATCAAGATGGCCGTCTTGATGAATTATGACGTCGTAAGAGAAATAAACGTACTTTTACTGTTTCGAAGGACCAGTTGAAATGGGCCCGACGGGTTTGTCGACTTAAGGTGAAGACATACTTTGAATATAGGTAGAGCCATCGATGAAATTTATCCATTTTAAATAAGTCGTTCCAGCATGCAAACAAAGTACTGTATGAGCTAGATTGATATCATAAAATTGCCCAGCAATGAAGATAAAAGGTAGAAGAAAAAGGGAGTAAAATTAGCAAAGCAAACCTTATTTCGTAAAGTCCCCCTAGGACCGATAACGTGATCAAAGATATGTTTTCCCACTTGTGAGTCCACTGCACTGAGGGGATCATCAAACAAGTAGATATCAGCGTTAGAATACACAGCACGTGCCAGGTTGATACGCTGTCTTTGTCCTCCACTAAGGTTAATACCCTGAACAGAAGAGATTGATAAGCAACACATCATACGGTTTCTACTATATATTGATGTAGTACTCAAAAGTTTGACTTTGATTTTGAAAAGATGATTGATACGTATAACCTTGACGCACCTGGCAATATTTAGGTGTAATAAATGTTTGCTCCCAACGGCTAATGTCTCCATGGAAAAATTTCTCTTGCGAAATAGGTGTCGTATCTTTCACGTAGCAAATTTTATGTCATTAATTAGATTTTAGCGTCTTTCTATCGATTCGATTAATGCTAACCCTTTTTTTGTACTTTACTGACTCGACCAATATTTGCCGCCATTTGGAGTAATTGATGCGCTATTTTTTCTTTAAGCCTCAATAACATTTATTCTGGAGTGGAATTCTAGTCTGAATCAGAAGACTTAGTCATTAATAAATGATTACAGATTCAGAATTAACAGCTTAACTAGTGGTGGTTTCAATAAAGTTACTATTAAAATGATAGACAGAGAAGATATAGAGATGGCCTCAATATTCCATCTTGTAGAATTATTCCATATTTTCACACCACGGTAATAAAAGGCACGTTGAGTCGTTACTTAAAAGCAACGACTCAGCGGAAATCATAAATACTACAATTTTTAGAGATGTCTAATCAATGAACTGATTTCTAACA